>VZQC01009573.1:0-75966 GCA_009823505.1 Rhizomys pruinosus | reverse complement strand
TTTTTGGTTTTTTCGAGACAGGGTCTCCCAGTAGCCCCAGCTGTCCTGGAACTCACTCTGTAGATCAGGCTGGCCTTGAACTCACAAAGATCTGCCTGCCTCTGCCTCCCAAGTGCTAGGATTAAAGGCGTGAGCCACCACACCCGACTTGATTTTTAATTTTATGTGTATGATTGTTTTGCCTGAATGCATGTAAGTGTACCTGTGTCATGCAATGCCTACAGAGCCAGAATAAAGCATCAGATCCCCTGGAACCAAAGTTGCAGATGGTTGTTAGCCACTATGTAGGTTCTAAGAACTGAATCTCAGTCCTCAGCAAGAGCAGCAAGTGCTCTTAACTGCTGAGCCATCTCTCCAGCTCATCATAAATTTCTTGATTTATCATAGGTTGGTAATACTTCCAGGTTATCATGAAAGACACAGACTTGAACCAAGTGGAAGGCATATAATATTCTGGTTTCCACAATGGACAGTAGCAAATAACAATGACCTTACAAATTGTTGTCTTAACACAGATAGTGTAGTGATTTTCTTCTATTATTTATAAACTTTGTTTAGTTCCCTTTTCATATATTTATACACACCTAACGTCTTAAAGAGGTCAACTTTATTGGCCAGAGGTTTTTCACATCATTAGGTGCAGGCCAGAAAAAGCTTTTCACATTGAAAATAGTGCAAATAGATTAATGGAATACTGTTGCTGTGAGCCATTATCTGGAGTGTGCGAATGGACTTTCACCGGGTTGTTATTGTCCACAACTTTCACCTGTCTCTGCTAAAAGGCTAGCTAAGTAATCCTAGAGTCAGAGACAGAAGATGCTCAGACTCTAAATTAGGATGTATGTCTGTCATTTTCTCTTCACAAAGGGCATCTCTCAACAGTATTCATCTGGGTTTTCTTCCTTAGTTTTAAGCAGAATAAAATCCTCATGAGCACTGTGAGAATTTCCTCAGTGCAGTGCCCAGCATTTATTCAGAAATATCCATCAACCTTTGATGATTGAGACACAGGGTTTGAGATGCCAAAGGGTTGGAGGGATATGTGCAGACAGCATTGGAAGCATAGCACACATGGCTGTGTGAAAGTCCCCAACTCACATGTAGCTCAGGTTCCTAGTATCTTTCCTCATAAAATTGAAGTTTTCATTTGTTGAAACATTCTAAATTTACATCTGGTATGAACTTAAGGCCTTTTTATAATCTATAGCACACAAAAAGGAAAGTAATAAAACATAAATATATGGCAGTACAAATTATTATGAACAAACACTTAAAATACCCATCATACAGATCAAGAAATAAGATTGGTAGAATTCCAAAATATCCCACATTCGGGCTCATGCCCCTCCCCAACATCAGCGTCTCCCTGTTATGTTGGTCATAATCTTCACTTTCATGACAGTTATCAAACATCCATAAATACTGACGTAATTAATTTATTTTATATATGAGTGTTTTGGTGGAATGTATGTAAGTACACACATGTTGTGCAAGAGTCCAGACTCTTGCACAACATGTGTGTACTTACATACGTTCCACAGAGTCCAGAGGGGGTGTCAAGGTTAACTGCCATGCCATGTGTGTGCTGGGAACTGAACCCAGGTCCTCAGCAAGAGCAGCTGATGCTCTTAACTGCTGAGCCACCTCTCCACTTCCCTAATATTGAAATTTTTAAATTATCTTCAAGTGGAATTATTTCCTTTCCATCGGGCTTGCTGTTCTCAGGCCTGTGCTGTTACCACTTATCTACGGCACTGTGTGCTGTGGCTGCCATTTCACAGCACCATGGCATTTCAGCACTACATAAGCCCCAGTTCATCATCCATTTTATTACTGGGGGACATGCGAGTGATTCCTAATTTGAATAGCTCCTATCCCGTTTCCCCAGTCACTGTATTGTTCTTCTTTGGTAATGCACTTATAAAATACAGTTGGGCTTGAAAGAGGGACTGAGGAGAGTTTACTTGCTGATACCATGACAAAGATTTTCTGGAATTGTCTTTTATGAACCCATTTGACCAAACTTCCATTGTACATGCAATCATGTGACTGTTAAATATCATGCTTAGAATTCAGCCTAGATAATTGGATTCCATATTTGCAAACTGATCACCTATTTGATAACACCTATTTAATAACTAAGAACAAGCATTGGGAGAACAGCCAGAGCTGATATTTATGAAAAACTTATGTTTGCAAAAACCGTGTGATGCTAAGTTCTGACCAAAAGTTCACATAGCTGTGCACTTGCCGTGACCAGCATCTGGACACAAGGTTCTGTAGGTGACTCCTCTGCAGCTTGGGGCACTCTGTTTCATTCTTCTACTGCAGAGATGAAGGCATCCAGTTTTGACCTCAATGAGCAGACCCTGCAACCTCCAGCCAGGACTCCCCAAGCAAATAAGATCAAAACAGCAACAAACTACATCTCTCGGCCTCTCTTTCCACAGAAAATCTTCACTGCCTACCATTGGACCTACCCACTGGCCAGCATTTAATAAATGTCTGGTGGAGAAGCTAGAAGAAAATGAAACTGGCCTGACTAGTTTTAGCTCCCAACTTTTGAGGCTAGTGAGAATCATCAGCACACCATTCTGAGCACTGCCCAGGCTCCCTGGGTCCCTCCTCCCCGAAACATGCCAGGGATGAGCTCCTAGGCAGTGCTTCCTAGGAGGTGCCTGGCAAAATATTTGTTTGCAGTTTTGCAGACACAGCTGTGAAGTGTGAAGCAAAGGCAGTCAATTAAGATCCTGATTTATTTATGCCTCCTTTGTGTTTTCAATGGATTCTCTTGTTAAGGAGAATTCTAATATGATTTATCACAATAAATGGCTCGGCTCTTGCTTTCATTGATTTATCTTTTTCTTCATATAAAATTTCCTGGTTTCTGTGTTTCTCTGTCAGCCTTTTCTGTCCGTTTTAATCCCCTGATCTTTGTTGGGTGATAAATTCTACAGGGACTAGATTTTTAAAAATATAGTCTGTGTCTTAAATCATTCATTTTCTCATCTGCTAAGTGCTGGCTATAATCATCCCTGTGTTTACTGAAATTAGCTTGGGCTTTAAACCACCGGCCAAAAATGAGAATATTGGTGAATGTGGAAGGGGGGAGTTCCTGCTGTTCCTTATGGGTGAAACAGTTGCTGTAGTGTTAAGAGATTTTGATCTGACTTTAATTTCCCAGCTTTAATATATTCTTAATAGTTTCACATGGAACAGTCTGTCTTAAATGATACCAAATCTGTGGCAGCACAGTTATACCTAGTCTTTAAAACGGATCATTTCATTTCACACATGTATAGAATCTTGAATTTTGCTTTTGCTCATCTCAATTCCTTTACCACTCTGTTGCTCCAAATTCCTACATCAATGCATTGGATATATGAAATTTTAGCTGTAATTGTTCATAAGTACACGTTTTATAACATGTACTAATAGACTAATAAAATATATTGCAATAACAATATGCTCTGCCAGATAGGATTTCATCCTGAGACTCCATTAATGTGTTCGGCAGGCAGCAGCTTTTGAGAGTGCCTTCCATTGTGGTGGGAGCGGAGTGCTCAGTATGAGTGAATGAAGAGAGTGGAATTAAACAGGCATTTCTAAGAAGGCTGAGTGGAATAGAATAGTGAAGAAACTTGAATGGATGCCGGCTGAGTGCCCTTGACATGCACTGTGCTGTCTGTTGCATTTTCATCCTAATTCCACCACGAATGAAGCTGCTATTCCAAGCCATCCAGGGGGCTCCCAAGTGCCCCCCCCCAGTGGCCTGTGTCTAATCTTCAGCCTCCTCAAGCAGGCATGGTGCTTCCCTTCTGACTCCACTCTTGTCCTGATCTCTGTAAGGCTGCTCCTCTTAGCTCAGCTCTCAGTGGCCACCTCTGGCCCTTTCAGAGCTCCCAGCTGCAAGTCCTGCCTGCCCTCTTCCTGCCCCTGGCCCTTCCCCTGTGCTCTTCCTCTCTAGGGGGCAGCCTACAGAAGACAGCCTCTCCTGTAAGTTATCCTTTGACCTCTACAGATGTACCTGTAGAGTGCATGTGCACACACAAAATAAATAAACGTAAATTTTAAAATATAAAAAGAATGGAAGAAATTACTTTCTCTATAATGTTTACTAACAAGCAGGTACTCCCTTGCCCTCAGGTCTATGCTCCATGAGTCGGGAGAATGTTCTGGAGCTCACACTGTTCCTCTTCTGAATATATGTCCCCGGCATAGTTTGATAATTGGCAGGACTCCACATGTAAGCTGTGTTTTCAGTAACTAGTGAGATGTTTTCTTCTAGCTGGCACAGTATGATAGCTCTAACATGGAGAAAAATACTCATGAATTCTCCAGAGAGATGAAGGATTGATTTCCAAAGCAGGGATTGAATACATTTCAGGACATGGACTGATTTAGGGGATAAGCAGAGTCAACGAGGCTGACCAAATGGTTTCCTCTGGCTGGGCGTTTTGGCACACACCTTTAATCCCAGCACTCAGGAGGCAGAGGCAGGCAGAGGTCCAGGCCAGGTGGAACTAAAGGGAGACCCTGCCTCTAAAAGACAAAAAAAAAAAAAGTTTCTTCTGTAAGCATTGATTCAATTAGCTACTCATTTTATTTGAAAAGCTATAGGAATTCTTGGACATGTTCCTGTGGCCTTCATCACAAAATGCAGTTGAATAGTGAAAACAGCCAGGCTTCCCTTTGATGGGCCTGTGTTACATATTTAGCAATTCTAACTCTAGGGAAAAGAAATCATTGTAGTAGAGTCTGTACTGTGTTGTAATATGCCTTGGTTTTTGAGTCAGAAAAATAAACGGTTTGTTCACATGGGGTATCACAGGCTATCAGAGAGCTGTCCCTCTTGCCCATCTCCACAAAGCCTCTTTAATCATGCACCTTTCACCCCTACATTTTTACTTGAAAGCTAAAAATTTTCTGGGTAAAGTATATTACTGTTTAGATCACTCCTTAATGCAAAGGCTGCTCTGTTGGTGCCAGCTCAAGTACTAAACACCTGGGGTACTAGTTCTTAAATTCTGAGTCTAGGAGGACCCCCAATCTTTGCATGTTTAAAATATCATCAGTGTGTCTGGTATATAGGTTACAGTTTGGTAAATTTTAATTTAAATGCATGCATTACACAGGAATAAGCAAAGCATTAGTTACCACTGTCTTGGATTTACTTGCTGTCAGTTTTTCCAGTACCATATGTTGGGAGCTTGAAACACAAAACAACCAAATTTCAAGAGGCTGGTGCAGGAAGGGAGCCTGCAGTGTGAGACGATGGTCTTCAAAGACAACTTGCTGATGAGTATATTGGGTACAGCAGAGCCAGAACCAGGGTGATGTGAATGAAGAGTCTGGTGGGAGTCTCTCTGGGTTAGGTAAGAGCAAGTCTATTCTTTCCTTTTGTAACCCCTAGGCATGAAGCATGTTCTGCTTTTTGTCATTGTAGTCATTGTTCAGGTCTATTACTTAAATGCCAGACTATGCAGTGCAATGGTTGGCGATATGTTAGCTGATAATGTGGATGATGTGAGCCAGCCATGAAGGAGGGTATGTTAGTCTGGTTTTGTTGTTGTTGTTGTTGCTGCTGCTGTAATGAAATATCTGCAGCTGAGAACTTAACAAGGAAAAGATTCTTTCATAAGCTCACAGTTTTGGAGATTGCAAGTCTAAGCAACATGATGTTCATGCTGGCCTTGGAAAGGGCTCCCAACTACATTACATCATATGGCTAGTATCATGACGAGAACATAAATGAGAGAGAGGAGAGAGAGACAGAGACAGAGATTACATGTCAAGATGGGAGGCCAAGAACAAGACAGGAACTAGCACTTTTGTTCAAAACAATTGGTAAGTTAATCATTGGACATAAACTCTCATTTCCAAGTATACTTGAATATTTATAAAAACCATAGTCACTCAGAAAGAGGCATAAGTATTAGAATTATTGTCATGCAAATGCAATTCCTTTGTGGCCACACTTTCATAAGAACTCATTGAGGTCTCACAAGAATTCCCAAGGGGCTCCATATTGCAAGGATTTCATCTCGTCTCCCAACATCATCACCCTGAGGACGAAGTTCCCCATATAACAACCATTTGGACACATTCAAACCACATGCAAACCATAACACAAGAGTTTTCCAAACTAATTCCTATGAATAAAAAAAAAAGAAGATAATTAACAACAACAACAAAAACCCCAGTAAGTCAAGTGACCTCAGCTGTTGTTTAGAATTTAGATTTAAAAAGCACAAAGACTGAGAATATATTCCATCATTGACTTTTGGAACTGCTGGCTTGGGGTGATAATAAAAACTAGACCAACTTTTACCCAGCTTTATTAGTGTCTGAAAGTTCTTTGTGCTTTGTCCTCTGTTGTCTGCACCTGGGAGGAGCTCTGCCTACCACTTGCCTTTGACAACCTGCTTCCAGTAGTGTAGCTTCCTGGGACCCCTGAATAACATCACAAAGCCAGAGGCCAGTCTGACCTATGGAATTTAGGAAACCTCATTATTACTCAACAAATATAACTGATTGCCTGCCATAGTCCAGATTCTCTTCTAGGTCCTAGAAATTTTAAGAGAAGTGCTCACTTATCTCTATCGATGATAGACATTGTGAGAGAGAACAACATAGTGTCCAACAAGTCAAAGTAGTAGAAATATTCAAGTACACTTGGAAATTTGTATAGGTGTCCTTCCTACCCCTTGACTGCCTTTCTCAATGTCCGGAGCATCTTTCTTCTAGCACCATAACCCACCATCCTCACAAGCTTCAAGTGTGATCCATCAGCTATGGGGAAGCATAGTCTTCTGAGAAAGGAGAACACTAGGGACTGATGACCAGCATCTATTCGTCCTCGTGAGCCTATCACATGCACCTCTTACCAGCCTGTAAAAGCCTCTGTTGGAAACAAAATGTTCCTGTTGTGGGATTGTGGCACAGAATCCTAAGTGAACTTCCTGCTATTCTGTATCACTCAGTAGGGCTTACATAGCAGATGTCTATTCCCATCAAAACACAAAATACTAAGACAAAAGTGCATATCGGTAGTTCAGGCAGGATAGAGGCCCCTAGTGGAAAGAAGGGGATGGTTAATATACACTCTTAGGGTTACCACAATCCTGTGTCTTTTAAGAATTACCCCATAGCTTAACCCAGTTCCATATGATTTTCCCCCTCTTCTTTTTTTTTTTTTAAATTAGTTTTTATTGATGCTTTGTGCATTTCATACATTTTTTCCAATTCAGTTCAGGCTTATTTCTCTTACCCTCCCCCCCCACCCCCACCCCATCCCAGATCATGCATTCTGCCATAACTGTCCTGCATCTTTCTCTCAGTTTTTTTTTTCATTTTTAGCTATAAGTGATAATCCATGAGTACAAGCATCCTTCATGCAAAACCTATCTGCAGGCTGTTGTGCCCAAACACCTACAGCCCCACCATCCAGTGGGGGGTGACAGGTTGTTTGTTCAATCAAGTTGATCAAATGAGTGTCCAGACTACATTGCTGTAGTTTCACCATTCACCCCAATCGCAGCCCTTACATTCTACCACGCCCCCTCTTCCGCAGGTTGTTCCCTAGGCTTAGAAAAGGGGCACAGGTGGATGAGAGGTAAAACAGTCCACTCTCTCTGGAGCTGTTGACTTGGACTCTGGTCAATTCTGGCTGTTTCCTTTCATGGGCTGACAGTTTGTCCAGGAATAACCTTTCGATCCTACTAATGAAGAACAAGCAATTAGATATATAGGTATTTAAGCAGCACTAATAGTTATGGTAGGTTACTTTAGCATAGACACATGTTTGGATATGTTAATCCATGAATTACAATTTTCCCCCCTGTTAAATATGACAGGGTCTTACTGTGGCTTATAACATCTCCTAACCTGTAGAGGATGTAAGCTTGTGGCATCAGCCATGGGTTATTTCTCCAAGGGGAGAGCCAATAGCCAATTAGATTTGGGATATACAGGCACATGGCTGCCTCTGCTGCACAGTATTTCCAGGCAGGTGAGGTGTAGCTGGTGCTGACGGTGGAGTCTTGCTTGACTCAGGGAGACCCATATTTGCTTTATTGGTTTAGTGGCCTTTGGTAACACTCTCTGGCATTCCAGAGGCCATCTGTACACTTGCATGTGTGGTCTCAATACATCCCTCCCATGTTAACGTCAGGTCTTCGGCAGCAGGGTCTTATTGCCTCTCCTCCTGTAGGTATCCCAACTTAGAGGCAAGGAGCCCTTACCTTTTGTGGGGCCTTGGATCCCCTGGCCAACATCCACCTGGTAGAACAATCCATTGCTGATGTCAGAGCTCCTGTATTAATATATTTTGCCTGAGTGCATAGCCCTAGGACTTTAGTATTATATTTGGTTCTGAACAGAGAGTAATCCCTTCCACAGTTCCCATGTCTAGTAGTCAATTAAAGAAAGCAGTTTTACCGGTTTTATAAGAGATTACCTCTACAATAGTTGTCTCCAATTTACAGTTGGGGAACGACCTCATCATCGTCATATTTCTCCTTGTTCTATGGGGGGGAAGGCAAGAAAGTCTCTCATATCAGAACCTTTGTGGCACCTAGAAGGTAAGTTTCATTAGGACTCATTATAACTAGTTGTTACATGTAGGATCCACAGAGGGGTTCTCGAACCCCTCTGTGGATCCTACATGTAACAACTAGTTATAATGAGTCCCCCTCTTCTAAAGCTGTCTAACAATTCCTAATGTTAAAGTGTAATGTACTTCAGGGAAGTCAGTCAGTGCCAGGACCTGCTGTGGTCAAGAAGCTTCTTATGACCAAGCAAATGATCCTGTGAAGTCAGTGTTGGTTTCCCAGGACTTCCCATCTGACCAGTGGGAACTCTACTCCTTGCCCTCCCAGAGAAAGTGAGGTAGAATCCCAGAACCAATAATGAGGGTTTTCCGAATCTTTTCATAGATTTTTGTATCCTTTATGTTAATGGCTACAGAGAGAAGAGCACCCACCATCAGTGAGGGTTTTTGGTGGTGGTGGGGCCTGGTAGTACTGAAGCATCTTCCTTTCAGATGCTTGTTACATCTCCCCTAGTCATCTCAGCTGATTTCTTCATGTGATGAGAGACATCTTCTGAGACAAATGGGATGAGGCATTTTCTTTGAATGAAGGTAAGGAAAAGAGGGTTTTTAACTTGACTATATGAGAACACTAGTGACTAATTTTTGCTAAATAGGAAAATCATTGGTGATGGAAATGACTACTAAATATAACTAATAGAATACTATGCCATTGTTGAAATAATCTAATAGGTTGTTATCTCATTTTTTGTTCATTTGCATAGTGTGTGCTATTGTAAAATCCTCAAAGATGGGACTTGAGATCACTTCTCTGGTGTTATTCCCTGTCCTGCTGAGGGTGTTTACTGCCAACAGCAGTATGCGTATGACTCAACCCTGTTAAGGCTAATTATAGCTGTGTAGAATCAGCCTGGCAGTAGCAGGTTGATAGGTGCAAATTTCAAAATGACACAAAGTGAGTCAGGCTGGAACTAGAAGTTGTAGGACCAGGAAAATGTAACTGTTTGGTAGGGGAGAGGAAGAGACAGGTGCCAATTATAAGGGACACTGTGGCCCCAGAAAGCTCCCCAATCCACACTAACCATGTTACTTCCTGTTTGGTTTTTGTTTGTTGCTTGTTTTTTTTTCAGAGTGCAGTGGGCAGTTTGCTGGGATTGGTCACCCAGGGACAAAGGGCCTGGCACTTCCCCCTGTCACTCTTCTTCAGATATCCCCGGGAGGTTTGAAGTCTTAGGAAGCTTTTACTTGGCATGCTTTCAAAGTCATTTTATTCTACAGATTACATTTGGAAAAGCTTGCTTACTCTCTGAGCTATAGCTTTCAAATCTTTCAACTTATTCTTGTTGGTAACATTTATGTGAATGAGAGATCATTCCTAGGTCTGGGGTTTGTATTAGTAATCTTTTATTCATTGTCATTCCAAAAAATATACACTAAGCATCCACTAGTTGCCCGAAAAACACAGTGCCTATTTCAGAGACTGCACAGCCTCGGGCCCTGATGCTTAGTGGGCTGTGCTGGGAGCTCTGGGTCTCACTGCAGACTCTGGTTTTGCTGGTAGGCATTTTCTTTTCATGGCTGAAGACTTCCTGGGAATGGATCTTTGAGGAGCTGCCTTGGCTGAGGCTTGCTTGGTTGAATCCTGAAGTAAGGCAGCGCAGGATAAGGCTTCCTGTTGAGTAATGTAGCCTGGGAACCGAAATGAGTACATTTCAAAGCCAACAATTTTGTTGTTGTTGTTGTTGTTGTTGAGACAGGTTCTCACTATGAAGTCCTAGCTGTGTGGACCTCACTAGGCAAACCAGGCAGCCTCATACTCACAGACGTCTGCCTGCCTTTGCCTCCCAAGTGCTAGAATTAAAGGTGTGCACCACCACACCCCGCTCAGCTCCAAGCCAACAGTTTTATAAGACAAAAATATTCGCACACATGTACAAAAGTTCTGCTTTTGTCATTATCACACTGTGATTATACTATCTTTGGGGACAGGGGAACATTTTTTTTCCTTTGCATTTCTCCTTCAATGAACATCATAGTTAATATTCATTGTCAACTTTGTTGACCTTAGACATGTGTTGGGGACTTCTGAGGAGGAATTCTATCCTTTTTGTCTACAAATCTAAAGTGGGAAGAAAATGAGATACTATGCCCAAAGCACTTGGCATGATGTATGTAGGATATGCCAAATGCTCCAACTATGTAGCTGTTATTACTGTAAGTAAAATAAGCCTTTGCTCTTACACTAAGGGTAGGGAGAGGAGCCATCATTTGGACCTAGGTTGGCTTTCTAGATGCAGTACTATTGATCTATTAGATCAATTTCCTATAAATCTCAGAGACTTGTTATATTTTATAAGAATCCATACTCTAATTTCTTTAAACTGTCTTAATTCACCCATAAAACTTTGCTGTCTATTGTCAGAGATAATCATTTTTACACTTGGCTAGCCAACCATGCTGATAAAACAGGTTGGCAGAGGCCATTCTACTTGAATTATTCATCTGCAGTCAGGACTTCAGGCTGCACTGAGGAAGTCCCTTATTGACATGCCTCGTCTGAAACTCACCTAGCTGCTGCCGGTGCCCAAGGCTGTGGATGTAGCGGCTCTGCAGGGCCTTCCACTGAGGCCTGGAGTCATAAATCCTCATGATGCTATAGAAGTAGCGCTGTTGCCCTCGGTTTAGGTCCTGCCGAAACAGAGCAGGTGACTTTGATAAATCTTTACATAATTAGATGTGTGACACAGTCAAAGCTGGTGTCCACAGGAGTAAGATGCTTCTCTTGGGTCTGAAGAGATGGCTCAGTGGTTAAGAGCACTGGCTGCTCTTACAGATGTCCTGAATTCAGTTCCCAGCACCTACATGGTGGCTAACAACCATCCATAACTCCAGTTCCAGGAGACATGACACCCTCTTCTGGCCTCTATGGGCAACACACAACATGGGTGCACTTACATATGTGTAGACAAACATACACATAAAATAAAAATAAATAAAAATCAAATAAACTGAAACAATAGATCATTCATTAAAAAAGATGTTACTCTTGAAATAATACTTTAAAGCACATGAAAAATGAATAATCAGAAAGTTCTCCTTAAATAATATTCCACTTGTTTGTGGGATGATGAAATGGGTGATAGTTTTCAGCTGAGGGAGATATTAGGGCTTCCAACGTCTGAGGACTTTATTGGTCCTTTCTTAGAAAAGTAGGTTATAAGAATCCAGGCCTCAAGACAGCTAAGATGTCTGTGCAATGTTCCCAGTAAGGAACAGAGACAGGAAGACAATGAAAAGCATAATGTGCTAAGAAGTCCATAGGAACAGAGTGCTATGAAAACAGAAGGAGCTGGTATGGTGGCACATGCCAGCACTGGGAGGCAGAGTAGAAGGAACACTGAAAGTTCAAGGCCACCGGCCTGGTCTATATAGAGAGTTCCAGGCCAGTGGGCCTAGGTAGTGAGATCCTGTCTGAAAAGAAAGAAAGAGGGTTGAGGGAAGGAGGTAGGGAGGAAAGAACGAAGGAAGGGAGGGAGCGGGGGAGGGAAGAAGGAAAGAAGAGGAAAAACAGAGAATACACAAACTGTGGAGCCAAGGATGACTGCCATATGGTCTAAGGGTAAAGAGGAGCCCCCAAGGGACTAGACTACAGGCTTTCAAAGGGCCCCGCAATACTTGGTTATGTGTTAGAAATACAAATTTTCAGGGCTGGGGATATAAATTAGTGGTGGAGATATCCCCTAGCATTTTTGAGGCCCTGGGTTTGATTTCTAGGACCACAATGAAAGAAAAGAAAAAGGCAAAATCTCAGGCCCTGACCTGCTAAATCAGAAACTCTGGGACTGAGACCCAGCTAAAACTTGGAATCCACTGGTAAAAGAAACCTGTTACTTATGAACAGAGGAGAAAATTGGTACAAAATTTCTGAAGGACACATAAAGTCTGGATGTATAGTGTAGAATCTGATTTCAAAAGGGTTGTAGAATTAGGGAAGAAAGGCAATGGAAAGTGTCTGGATGAGACTCTGTTTGGCTTGAGCAATATGGGGTCAGAGCCCACCTTCCCAACAGCTTCTTTGGAGCCCAGGATGGGCGGATCGCCTGCTAGTAGGAGTGAGATCGCATATCCGAAGGCCTTCCTTTGATGTATTGGGCAGATAAAATGTCACACTTCCAGGGCTAGAGAGATGGCTCAGCGATTAAGAGCGCCAAATGCTTTTGCAGAGAACTCGGGTTCAATTCCCAGCACCCACATGGTGGCTAATTACTCCTGTTCCAGGGGACTATGACGCCCTCTTCTGACCTCCGCAGCACTGCACGACACGGGTACACCTACCTGCATGCAGACAGTACACTCGTACACATTAAATTAAAAAAAAAAAAAAGAATTAAAAAATGTCACCCTTCCTACCTATCAATACATACCTGGGAGTTGCATTGCCCCTGATAAGAGCCAGGATGGCTCGCACCTCCCCGGCTCTTCTGCACACCCCGACCCTGACCCCCATTTCCACCCAGGGGCATGGTTGGTCGTATCAGTATAAAAACCTCTGCCTATTGGCAATAAAACTGAGTTATTTCCTCCTATGAAATTTCTCCCAGCTCATTACTGAGTTCGTCTTTCTACCGCCCGAACCTTCTCCCTCCCCCTCTCTGCTGCCCTGTGATACTCAGTATGCCTAACTGCGCTGGGAAATCTACAGACAGCCGAGGCTCAAGGAGCAGAGAGGAACAAGAAAGAAGGCTGTTTTGTTTTGTGAGACAGGGTCTCCCTGTAGCTCTGGCTGTCCTGGAACTCACTCTGTAGACCGGGCTGACCTTGAACTAACAGAGATCCGCCTGCCTCTGCCTCCCAAGTGCTAGGATTAAAGGCCTGTGCCACCACGCCTGGCCAAGAAAGCTTTTATGCTATGCGGACTTTGATGACTTAACCCTTACATGAAATCTGCTGAAATTCTTTAAGGCAATGATTCTTGACAGGGATGATTTTTTACCCTGATGGTCACTTGGCAAAACAGAGACACTCACTGCTCAGCATCCTGTAACACACAGAGAAGCAGCCTGTCAGTCCAAAATGCCATACTGTAAATTTGTCATGTTTTACTTTGAAAAGATTACTAAGCCTCGCTGAGTATAACAGGCTTGGAGGAGGGTAGACCATTGGTAGGGAGGTTATTCGAAAGGCCACTCTTATCAAGTTAAAGAGGAACATGACTTCCATTACTATTATATATCTAATATGTCTTAAGTGCTTGCTATATGCTGTGCTAAGCCTTTTGCATGCATCATCTCTTAAGCTATAGCAATCCCGGGAGATGTACAATTTATTGTGCTCATTTAAAAATGGAGAAACTGTGAATGCAGCTCAGTTGGGTGATATCTTGCCTAACATGCATGGAACCCTGGGTTCGATTCTAGAAAAAAACAAATTAAAATAGGTTTGTCCTAGGTTAAAAAAAGTTCAAGAGAATGACAGAATGACAGAATTTCTCAAAGCTAATTGAAAACTGTATGATTAAAACTAAATTTAAGATGCTATATTCAGCCGGGTGTGGTGGTACACACCTTTAATCCCAGTACTGCGGGGGGTGGGGGGGTAGTAGAAGCAGGTGGATCTCTATGAGTTCAAGGCCAGCCTGGTCTACATATGGAGTTCCTATAGCTGGGACTATGAGGAGACCCGGTCTGAGGAAGACCCTCCATCAAAAAGACAAAAAAAAAAAAAAAAAAAAAAAAAATGCCAGGCATGTGGTGATCGCCTCTTTAATCCTAGCACCAGGAAGCAGAGAGCAGAGCTCTATAATTTGAGGCCAGCCAGTCTACATAGTGAGTTCCAGGCAGCTGGGCTATGTAGTAGTGAGACTCTCGTCTCTCAAAAAAAAACACAAAACAAACAAACAAACTATAATATATATATATATATATATATATATATATGTGTGTGTGTGTGTGTGTGTGTGTGTGTATGCAGGATGAGGGTGAGTTTTTCTTAATAGTAATTTAGAGGGACTGAAATCTGTAAGATTGACTTTTTTTTTTTTAGATCTAGAACCCTTAAATTTGATATTGAAAATAAAGCCAGTGTAAAAGTAGCAAAGCCAAGTGCCTCCTAATTCAGTCTTACAGTTTCTGCATTAGACATTTTCAGGGATAATACATTTGAAGAAGAGAAGGGAATGCATTCCTAAATAACTAATTACGCCTTTCAAATGATTGTGAACAAGATAATATGAAAATTGCAGGCCAATTTCAAGGACAAAACCAGAGTACAGTGGGAATTTCCCTTGTATCAGATAAAAGTCTTGAAAGTTATAGTTTTATTTTATAAAGAAAAAAAATGCCTACTCTATTCCTGTGTAAAACTCTAAACTTCCTAAATGAGAAGAAGCAGGTAGCATTTCTGAGATTCTTACTATTGCTTGTCTTTCCTTGGAGACATGAAGGAAAAATGAAAGTTTTACAAAGAACATTTATGCCACTGGATGTTATGAACTTGGTCAGAAAGAAGCCAACAGCTCAGACAGGAAGCTATGGCATTGCCAGGCCTCGAGCTTCCTATCCCTGGTGGTGGGCCAGCCTTGAGGTCACAGTTTACCAGACTTTGGCCATAGGAAGTGTTTAGGATTAGGCTAACCCCAGGGCTCCTTCACGCATCCTTTTACCAAGCACTTACTATGAGTCAAACATCCCCTGATTTTCCTTGATAAACAGATATCAGAAAAAGACCTCAAGGCTCAAAAGAAATAAGATACTCCCCTCATCTTTGAATAAAATGCCATACCTTCAGTAATGAGGAGGCAGAGGCAGAGGGGGGGACTCGAATTCGAGGAATCCGCAGAGCATTTTGAGGCTTCTGTTGCTTTTTCCAGTTTCCTCCCATTTTTTTTAATCTTGCACCTCCAAGGAATAACAAAACATAGCATCAATTTTCATTTTGGTTAAGCAACTTTAGAGATGGACTTAAGATGATAAGCAAGCAAATAGATAAATAAATGTTCTTCTTTCCAAGGAACAAGAATATTTTCTCACACTTCAGGTAATTGGACCTCTGCTGTCTACTTAGTTCTACAGCTTTTCACAGCCCACTCCTTATGATGGAAATAGTCTTTTGTCACCCCTGTCTTTCTGCTTCTCTGTGTGGTTTGTGGAGCCATTGTATGTCTCCAGCAACTATTTCTTTTAATTTTGAATAGTGTTGTTATCTGGCTCTAAAAGCAATGTATATTTCTTTAGGAATTTGGAAAAAAAAAATAGATTATCCATCTTTAACTATTGCTGTCATCTTGTTAGTTTCCTTCTACTTATTTATTATTTTGTGGACACTGCATTTGATTTTAGAAAAAGGTGATCACAATATAGATGTGTCACAAGCCTTCCTATGTCATTAAATATTCCTTAAAATACAACTTTTAGGGTGGGGGAATGGGCGGGAACACGGGTCTAGATTTGTTAAAAAAATAAAAATAAATTTATGTGAAAAAAATACAACTTTTAGCAGACACAGAGTATATCCACTTCTTGTGGACTTCTGTCTTTATAGCATCGTACTATAAAATAAACTGTTAAACTTGGTTGTGTTTCTTTTCCACAAAGATAGAGAATGAAGGAGTTGCTCCTGCTGTGACAACATGCCCTGTCTTGGTGCTTTAGGATTTAGAATTGGAGGAGTACACAATAATAGAAAACTAACAGTCTGAGAATAGACAGACTAGAGTAGCGTTGCCAAGGCAAATAGAAACCCTGAGTGTTTTCTTCTCTGCTCAGTCCTTTGCCCTTATCAGTGGAACCAATTGCAAATGACATTTCAAGTAAGAACACAGCAAATCAAATACAGCCACAGATCCTTTATGTGATTCAGACTACTATCACTACCTCCACCACCAGCCAACTGGAGAAGAGAAGCTGGAACTGTGGCCACGTGGACTTTAGACCCAACAGACCCGAGTTCCCTCCTTTGTGAGCCCCTACTCTCTCTTCACCAGGGTGTTACAATGCTTGCCTCATGTTTTATTTGCTTCATGGAGATAATGAATATGGACTCTCTCACTTTATGCCCATTTTTCTCTTTCCACCCACCCTCCCCCTCATGAATATGCATGCATACATGCACACAGGTGTGCCACACACACACACATACTTAAATATTTCAATATATATGAAGATTCTGACAGTCTCAGATCTAACACTGAGATCTTTGACAGGTGAAACTTATTATAGAAATGTCAGTTAGCATCTCTTTGTGTGTTATTTCCATAATGTAAGCTCATACATTAAATTATAAATATTTTATTTAATACTGCTTTTCTTCAGTGGGCACTCAGTAAATACCAATCAAGACATTCTCCTTTCAATATTCTCTCTGATTGAAACCTACACCCTTTCCTGCACTCAAATAATTTCAATATCCTTCCTCCCATTTTCCAGATCTGTGGAGCAGAGAATAAATATTCTTCAGAGCTGGAATGATTTCTTAGTCTTCAAACAGCATAAAGAAATAACTGATAGTGGGATTGTGTGTTTGTGTGTGTGTGTGTGTGTGTGTGTGGCAATAATCCATGTATGCTTTTCTTGAACTATTGCTGAAAAAAATCTTACCCACACATGATAAAGTAGTCCATACATGATAAAGTTTGATTAAAATACCCAGAGAATTCAGGGCATTTTAATTCATGGAGAAAACAATCTCTAAATTAACTTAAACCTGAAACAAAAAGTCATATTTGCTTGAAAGGAACTTACCTTGTATTGTGGTTCTCTAGTTTTAAAAGCAAATATTCATACCCAATGTAGTTTTCTTGTAAGCCTCTCTAGTCACCCAGCAGTGGCGGAAACACAGTATGTTGATAAACTAATATCCAAGCAACATCAAGTGGTGGAACAATGAGCCAGGGAACCTTGGCTGCAGGCTGCATGCCTTCCCCATTTCTGGATGGCATTCAGCTGCAGTTTAGTTTTAGGTTCCAAGTTTCCTATCTAATAAAGCATCAGCTTCTACGTCTACCATATCTGCATTACATGAAACATGGGAGGGGAATTTCATGGAGACCAGTGCTAAGGGTTAAAGATCAGGAAACCTAGCAGTGCTATAGGTCACTCCATGAGGATTCCCCAAAGTAGGAGTTGGGAATTCCCATTCCCAATTGTTTTAAATGCCTAAACACAGGAATTTGACCAAGATGACTTATGCAGTTATATTATTGTTCAAGATAATGTTCCCTGTTCCTATTTCTTTGGGGAAGGATAATGTATTCTTTGCATTCAGTCTTGGTTAGATGTTAGAAATGTGGTACGAGATATTATCCACACTAACCCACTCTGTCATGGAATTACCACTACAGGCAGTCTTTATTTCTTAAGAATTCTCTTTCTGGGGCTATTTGAAGGGTGTGCCAAGATGGCAGATTAGGAGCAGTCTCCATGTGTGTGGCACCAGGATTGAAAAAAGTCAGGGAAACACAGGATAGACCTATGCCAAAGAAGAAAAGAGTGGAAGAGCATAGACAAGCACAGAGATGTTCACACACAGCTGAAAAGCCTCCTGAAATAGGAAGGCGAAGCAGCAGAAATAAAGGCCAGTACACCAGGCTCCCCAGCTGGGGAAAGGGAGCCAAAGACTTCCTCAACATAAACCAGGCAGCCATGGTTTCAAAAGAGATAATCAGAGCCTGGTAAGATGCCTGGCCACCTGATTTCAATCCTCAGGTCCCACACAGTGTGAAGACCAAAGTATTCCTCTGAACTTCACATGCACACTGTGTGGCAAGTATGTGCACACATACACACACACACACACACACACACACACACACACATATATATATATATATATATATATATATATATATATAGAGAGAGAGAGAGAGAGAGAGAGAGAGAGAGAGAGAGAGCACAGTGAGTCAGTCCTACCCACAAAATGAGCACACAGTTCGTACAGTCTTACATTCATCTGGGGATTTGGTGGGAAGATCCTGCCTGACAAGTCAGCATTGGGAAATCCATTTGGGCACTCTCCACACTGCAGCGGACTAGACCATGTGCCATCTTGAAAGGGGAGCAAATTGTATGAGACTGAGCTACTCTGGGGGCCTGAAAACAAGAAACTATCTCGAGTCAAAGAACATGGGGACATACAGCCAAACTACTAAGTGAAATGGCTGTGCAAAGCAGTTGTGGATCAGGTGAAGACTTGATACAAACATGATGAGCTCAGGTGGCAAGAGGCTCTGGACGTGAATGTTAGCAACTCTGTTTTCTTTGCCCAGGGACAGGTGACTCAGTGAGGTTGATAGCCCCAAGCAGAAGCCTGCAGGAGCTGGAGCTCTATAGCTTCCTCTTGCCATGCAATTTTCCCATACACAAGACTGGGACCTTTAAAGCTCAGGTCCAGTTGACACTCCCCCAGTACTTAGCAGGATCCGAAGCACTAAGATGGGTCCTCTAGTGACAGATCTCAATGCTCCACCTGCGTCCCCACAGCCCAACATACTAGAGAAATACTCCTTGTCTCAGGCACTAGTAACATGTATTAGGGTTCTTTAAAGAAACAGAACTGATTAATAAACATATATGTATTTAATAAATATATACACACATATTTATGTATTTATTGGATTAGCTTACAGGATGGAGTCCGAGTGGTCCAACAATGGCTGCATCAATCACACTGGAGAGGCTGAGAATCCGGTAGCTGCTCAGTCCACAAGGCTGGATATCTCAGTAGCCCCAACCTGGCATTGAAGACCTGGAGGATTCCTGGGGGTCTGCTAGTCTTCAGTCTACATTGGAATCAGAAGAAGTTGGTTCTACTATCAGTGATGGAAAGCCCCGGCAGCAGGATGAACTCAGCAGTGAGAGAGAAGGCAGGTGAACACGCAGGAGCAGGAGCTCTCTTCTACCACGGCCTTTTATATGGCGCCATCAGAAGGTAACACCCACATTTAGGGTGGGCCATCCAGCTTCAGATGATCCAATCAAGAAAATCTCTCTCATTTCAGTTAATTCCAGATCTGGTCAAGTTAACAACCAAGATTAGTCATCACAACCCAATGGGGTACAAGCTGGAGAATCTCTAGAGTGAGAACCCGCCTAGCCCACAGGCGGCAAAGGTAAATAGCTCCTTGTACGCAAAGAAGGAAAGTCCTTAAAGTGACTGAAGAACTGTGGAGCAACTGATCCTTGGCCACTCTGGGCTCAGCACCAGTTTGAACAGAATAAAGCAGAAGAGTCCACAACTTTAATTGAAAGCCCATCAGGATTGCTATATCAGGAAAGAAATAAAGACAGTCTCAGATGAGCAGAAACTAAAACAATTCATGAACACCAAGGCCAGTACTGTGGAATATACCTAAAGGAATCTTAAACACATAGCTATTCTGGTAAGTGATAAACTTCAAAGTTAAATTACACAGAAAACATAAAAAAAAATAAAGCATATTACTAAAGACAAAAAAACATAATTTTAAATGGATATACACTGAACATTGAAGCCCCCAATCTCACAAAAGAAGTAATAGTAGACATAAAAGAACATGCAGGTCCTGATAGACAAATAGTAGGTGAATTCAATACCCATACCTTATCAAAGTATAGCATATATCAAATGGATTTAACAGATTTCTACAGAATGTTCCACTTAATAGCTGCAGAGTATATATCCTCAGCAAATTCTGTGGAATTTTCTCTAAAATAGATCACATTTTATACAACAGAGCAAGTCTTAGCATTAAAAAAAATAATAGAGGAGAGATAAATAATGCCTACCTAGTATAAAAACCGTATTAGTCTAATAACCTAATGACAAATTACATGTAAGATATCTCTACATGAGTCCATGTGTATAGCTGAAGGCTACACAATGAGAAACTGTACCAGGGAGGAGAAACATTGCTTTGACTTATTGGCCAGAGTAGACGTCCAAGAGACTCCCCAAATTACACAAGCTGTTATCACAGCCCTTTATTTCCTCCCAGAACTGGAAGGTAACACACTATTGTTCAGGACAGGACTTACTTCAGGGACCAGCTTTGGAGAAATGGAACTGGAACTGAGCAGGAAGCCACTTCCTCTGAAGGCTAGCTCGCATAGCTTTGGAGAGCAGTACACACACTGCTAAGGGAGAACAGCAATCGACGGTCCATCACCAGCTTTAAGATCAAATAAGCATCAGTGATAAGCACGGCATGACATTGGTGCACTTTTATTTTGGTGGCAATCAGTGATTACCTAACTGGACTTAAAGACCACTTAAGGGGAGGAAACTCATGTGTGGTACAATAAACATAGCCAGATACACATGGATGGTGAGATCATAGATCTTAGAGAAAACCTCAAGGCTGTCACATCCCTAGACTAATGTAATTTCTCATTAAGTGCAAAATATGTATCTTTATATTTACAGTTAAGTATCCCAGTCACCGCTCATCAAAGAAACTTCTTTTGCACCAGACCAAGACTATTACAGTGTACCACAACTGGTCACACACAAACATTGTGAATTGCCCAAGCCTCCACATCTACAACACAGCCTCCACACCTATGCCTCACAGAAACATAGAACAAGAGATAAAGAGGATACTATTGAATCTCCCAACTCTCATTAATGAAGCTCCTTCATGCAACAGAAGGCCAGGCATGCAAAAGGGCACAAGTGGCCAAAGCCTGGAGATTAGGAGTCTGAGAAGTGTGGGTCCTCAGACAGGTCTCCTATATTAAGCTTCACTTACTCAGGGCTCAGGGACCACTCCAAAACAGAGGGCAGAAAGATTGTAAGAAGCAGGGAGGAGGTGTATGACCATAAAGAAATAGAGTCCTACAAGCTCCAGAGACCCTGTTCATATGAACCTATGGTGGTGGTATTAGCATGCATAAGACCCATGCAAACTCAAGCAGACAAAACCCAGGATAGAACTGAATAAATTGGCAGTAGGTCTCAACTTTGTCAGAAGAAATATTGAAAGCTGATTACTGTTGGGTGAGGAAGAGCTGATCTTCTTAAAGCGAGGGATTCTGGATGGGCTGACTAGACCTCAGTGGATGAACTTGCACTGAGAAACATCTGGGAACACTACCTTGACGAATTGGCCTTGGGGCAAATGGCAGAGTGTATGAATTCCAAGGGGGGGGCGGCTATAGAAGGAAAGGGGATATAAAGAGGATGAAGATTGAATGAGATGTTCTGATGAAATACACTAAAAATTTAAAAAAGACAAACTCTAAAAAAAAAAAACCTAAAACCAACCAAACAAAAAGAAAAATACCAAACTTCCACAACTAGTGAAATACAGAGAATAAATGACAGTCATATGCCCGGCCCTAAAGGACACATCTACAATGCAAGCTCAAATCTAAGGTTCAGGGAGCATCAAGGAAGAGGGGGCTGGCAGAAAGAGGTGCTGCTGGTAGTTAGTGACTGCTAGACATGATTGATAAGCTATACCTTTGCCATCTTGACAGTAAATGATAGTCTAACAAGACCTGCATGGAAAAAAAAAAAAAACCAGTTGATGTGCCAAGGTGTATGGGAGAAATTTCATGGTGTAGAGTTATAGATACTCAATTAATGCTGAGGGATGGAGAATTAATTCTCTCCAAGGTTGAGCTCCCTGAGAGGTCATCTAATCACAAATGGACAGCTCTAAACATGATGTATGTAAGTACTACTATGTACATATCACAACAATAATCAAAGAAAAGCATATAGAATTGAGATGGCGTGCGGAGGACCCGGAAGGAGCAGCAGCGGGACTCGGGGGGGGGGGGAGGGGGGGAAATAAGCAAATACAACAAAGATGCGTGAACTTCCAAATACAAGTAAAGAGAATCAGAAAAAGAACACCAAATATGTAAGGCCATTTGTTGTATCAAATTATGTTACCAAAAACCAGATTTTTAAATTTTTTTTATTTTTTATTTTTATTTATTCTTTGTATGGTATGAAATGTCTGTCTGCATGCGGTCTGTTGCACCCACCGTCGTGCAATGCCGCGAGGTCAGAAGAGGGTCTGATTCCCCTGGAACTGGAGTTCTCCTGAATTGGGGTTACAGACGGTTTGTAGCCGCCAGGTGGGTGCTGGGGATCGGAACCCGGTCCTCTGAAGAGCGCGGTGCTCTTAACCGCTAGGGCTATCTCTCCAGCCCCGAAAATCAATTTTACAATAAGAACTGTAATTCGAATTTATAAAAGGACATGAACTCTACTTTCTATCATGGTTTGTAATCTTCATTTGAAGTAATATTTTGTACCTAAAATACTAAATAATTTTTAGTAGCTTATCAGATCACAGTGGAATAAAAGTAGATATCAAGAGCAAAAGAAATTACAAAAACTATATAAATATTTGGATATTGAGCAATATTTTCTGGAACAGTCAGTGAGTAACTGGGGAAATTAGAGAAGAAATCTAAAACTGCTGAAGATCAAGAACTTTTGAGACACTGCAAAGGTAATTTTAAGAGGCAAGTTGGCATCTATGAATGTTTACACAAAAAAAAATTTAGGGAGAGAAAAAATTCAGAGAGATCTTAAATAAACAACTTAACTGTGCACTTCAAAGTCTCAGGGAAACAAGAACAAGTCAGACCCCAAAGCAATAGAGAATATATAATACTCATTAGGGAAGAAATTAATAAAATGGACAATAAAAGAACAATACAATGAATCAACGAAATGAAGAACTATTTCTCTGGATAAACAAACAGATTGATAAATGCTTAGCCAATAAATGGCAACAACAACAACAGAAAGACCTGAGCTAATAAGACTAGAGATGAAAAAGAAGACATTAGATACTAAAGAAATACAGAGGATCATTTGAGAGTATCTTGAAATCCTGTATTGTAGCCAGGCATGGTGGCACACGCCTTTAGTCCTAGAACTTGGGAGGCAGAGGTAGGTGGATCTCTCTGAGTTCAAGGCCAGCCTGGTCTGCATAGTGAGTTCTAGGACATCTAGAACTTCAGAGAGACCCTGTCTCAAAAAGACCAAGAAAACAAAAAAGAAATACTGTATTATAAAATTTTCACATATAACTTCTCAAAATTAAAACAAGAGGATATAAACATCATAAACAGATTTTTTTTTTAAGTCTTTTCGAGACAGGGTCTCCTTGTAGCCCCAGCTGTCCTGGAACTCGCTCTGTAGACCAGACTGGCCTTGAACTCACAAAGATCCGCCTGCCTCTGCCTCCCAAGTGCTAGGATTAAAGGCATGCGCCACCACGCCCGGCTCATAAACAGATTTATAAAAGTAGTGATTCAAGTAGTAATAAAAAGCCTACCAACCAAGAATACCCCAGGATTCATTATAAATAATGGATTCATTATTAAATTCTATCAGACCTTTAAAGAAGAGCTAATATCAATGCTCCTCAAACTTGTCCATAATATATAGAGAATGAACATTATTAAGAATGCATTATGGGGCTGGAGAGATGGCCTAGTGGTTAAGAGCGCCGACCGCTCTTGCAGAGGACCCGGGTTCGATCCCCAGCACCCACATGGCGGCTGAGCGCCATCTGTATCTCCAATTCCAGGAGAACTCCAGTTCCAGGGGAATCCGAGACCCTCTTCTGACCTCCGCGGCATTGCACGACACGGATGCACAGACCTACATGCAGACAGTACATTCAAACACATACAAAATAAATAAATAAATAAAATTAAAAAAGAATGCATTAAAAGGTCATGGGGCATGACAAGTTGGTTTCATTAGTTGGATGTTAAGTTGGTTCAACATATACAAATCAACAAATGTACTACATCACATAAATAGAATTGAGGAAAGGAATCCCATGACGATCTCAATCAGTGCAGAAAAGGTGGTTAACAGTTCAACATTCCTCGTGAAAAAGCCCCGAGGAAGCTTACTAGGAATACAACATAGCTCAACATAATAAAGGCTATATATGATAAACCTATAGCCACTTTCATAGTGAATGGGAAAAGTGAGCATTTCATTTAAAATCAGAAACAAGACAAAGGTGTCAACTCTCTCCATTGGTATTCAATATATGCTTGAGCTTGAGCAACAAAGCACAAAAAATAAAGCCCATACAAATAGGAAAAGAAAGAAGTCAAATTATCCATATGTGCAGGTGATATGATCCTATATTCAGAATATCTTAACTTAAAGATACCACCAGGAAACTCTTAGAACTGATTAAAAATTTTCAGAAAAATAACAAGATAGAAAACCAGTAGCTTATCTTTTTCCCTTTTTTCCTCTTTCTTTTATTTTTAAAACAATTTATTTATTCATTTAGTTATTCATTTATTTATTTTTGCTCTCTCTGCAGCCCTAGCTGTACTGGAACTTGCTATGTAGACCAAGCTGTCCTTGAACTCACAGAGATCCACCTACCTGTCTCCTGAGTGTTGGGATTAAAGGCATGCACCACCATGCCCAGGTTTGTTTGTTTGTCTGTTTGTTTGTTTGTTTGTTTGTTTGGTGTGTTCATATGCTACGGCATATGTGTGTAGAGATCAGAGGACAGCTGGCACTCAGTTCTCTCCTTTCACCACAATGGCCCCAAGGATCAAGATCAAACTCAGTTTATAAGGCTGAACTGCACATGTCTTTAACTGCTGAGCCATCTGAGAGGCTTCTTTCCTGCCTTCTTTCCTTCTTTCCTTCCTTCTCACCTTTTTTCCTTTCTTACTTTTTCCTTCCTTCCTGTCTGCCTTCTTTCCTTCCTTTCCTTTTTAGTATGTATAGACTCTTAATTTTATTGCATTAAATTTTGTCTATCTTTTTGCTAGGATTTCACAATCATGATTTCTCTAGTTTTAGAGTAAATTTTGAAAGTCCTCCAAGTTTTGTTCCTTTTCAAGACTGTTTTGTCTTTAGGATCCCATGAGATTTATTAATTTATTACTATTATACTACATTAATTATACATAATGAATTTCACTGTGACATTTTCATGTATATTTGATCCTATGTGCTTCCATTATCCCTTTGTCCCTCTAACTCCACTAATTCCTTCCTTTTCCTAAGTAGACCCCCTTGTATGTTTGTTTCTTTTTTATGCTGCAATCAGGGTCAACAGAATTGCTCACAAGTCCTGAGAATCTGACAATGACTACAACACTGAAGAACATTCTCTCTGCCACATCAACTATTACTCCACAGGGAGAAGTAGAGCATCGTGACTTCTTCCCTGCTCCATGACAGATGTAAGACAGCTATTGATGAGCCCTATTTTGTACAGATCCTGTGTAAATTATCACAGGTGCCATTAGTTCAAGAGTGCAATGGCCATGTCATGCCCAGAACTTAACATTCCATGATATTCTCCCCCTTTCTGCCTCTTCTACTGTGATGTTCCCTGAGCTTCGGAGGGGTGATGTAGATGCCCCGTTTATGGATGAACACTCAACTTTCACTTATTCTCTTCACTTTGACCAGCTCTGAGTCTCTGCAGTTACAGTTGCCCACCGCAAAAAAGAAGCTCCTCTGACCAAAGTTGACAGCAGCACTAATTTGCAGTCATAAACATAGTTAGAAGGCAATTTGGTGAGCATATAATATCCCTTTAACAAAATAACAGCAACTTGTCCACTGAGGCCCATGACTTCCCAAGCCACAGGTGTTTTGACCAGGATTACAGAACTAGATATGAATCCCCTACTTTAGATAAGGCCTAGAGTCCAATTAGAAAGCATAACAGTGGGTTTGGGCACAACTGCTTGCAAATTGGTTTTACATGAAGGATGCTTGTACTCACAAATTATCACTTATTGTTAAAAAAATGAAAACAAAACAAAACAAAACAAAAAAAAACAGAGAAAGATGCAGAAAAGTTACAGCAGAATGCATGATCTGGGATGGGTAGGGGTGGGGTGGGGGGAAGGGAAAGGGATATATGCCTGAACTGAATTGGAAAATGATGTATGAAATACACAAAGCATCAATTAAAAAAAATAAAAATAAATAAATTAAAAAAAAGTTTTTAAAAAAAAGCATAACAGATTTAAAACTATTCCACCAATAGACCCATCTTTCCTGGCCAGTTGTTAGTGTTGCACGCAGAGTCCACAGCTGAATAACACTTTTCTCTTCCAGCATCTGATATAACATTTTCCAGCGCTATGAAGGCTAGCCAGCAAGGAGGAAGCTTCCAGCCAATTCCATTTGATTTCTCTATGCCCTATGACTGCAGGATGTTGTGTCTTTAACAATAGGATCCTACCATCTATTTCTGGTGAGCAACCAACAGTAGTGGCAATTGCCTATATTCTTTTAAGGACGGCAGGGGCCTCCCTAACCAACAGCTCACAGGGAGGCTTACCGCTCCTGGCATTGACATTGAATTGAATAAACTGTGTCTTCTGGGAGCATTTTGTGAACCTTACAGGGTACTTCCATTCACACTGATTTTATGTCTTAAATTGACATATGAAGTATCCTACTTCCTTATGTCTTGTCCATTCATCGCTAGTTTTGATTGACCTTCCTTCTACCTCTTTCTTTCCTCCATCTCCCTTCAGCACTATTCACATAACCAAGATATAGAACCTGCCTACATATCCATAAACAGATAAATGGATTGTTTAATGTATGTATACACAATGGAGATTTTCTTCAGCCATAAGGAAAAATAAAACCATTGCATTTTATAGGAAAATAGATGAAGCTAAAGATCATATTAAGCAACATAAGCCAGACTCAGAAATACAAATATCATGTTTATTCCCATATATAGAATCTAGATTTCATACATATTAATATATACATATTTATGACAAGAAAATAGGAAGAGGTAGTGAAGAAGAGAGGATAGTGAGAGAGTATAAAGTAAAGCAAATATTGCATGCCCTCTCTTACATATGAAATCTATCATCTATCATGTATCTATCTATGTCTATATCTGTCTATCATCTATACACACACACACACACATGAATATGGGGACAAGACAGGATGAGGGAGGCAACTACAAGTAGATTACAATGATATATATGTATGAAAGTGTCATGAAGAAACTCATTATTTTGTACACTTACTAAAAGTAATTTTTAAATTGTTATATATATGAAAGGGAGGATATAAAAGCCTCTCAGTGGGAGGGAACTTGGTGGTGGCACTGTAAATATAGCCAAATACACATGACTGAAGAGGTCATAGATCCTGAAGAAAACCCTATCTCTGTCATATAGCTAGACAAATGTATTTCTTACTGTACGCTGAATATAGATCCTTATAATTATAGACAAGTATATTGTACACCACTCATCAAAGAAGCTTCTTTTTGCAACAGATGGAGGCTATTACAGAGTTCCACCACTGGCCCCACACATAGAATATATGTCTGAAAGATGCCCACACATCTAAAGTGGAACCTCTACACTTAAAGCAGAACATACCAGAACATAGAGAGTACTAGTACATCCCTCAACTCTCACCAGCAATACTTCCTCATACAGCAAAGTACAGTGCGCACAAAGACCACAACTGGCTAAGTTTTAGAGAAGAGACTGCAGGGTACACGTCCCTGGATGGGACTCCTGTATTAACCTCACTCACCCACAGCTCAGGAGCATTGCAGAAGAGAGGGCAGAAAGATTATAAGAGCTGGGATTGGTGCATGAATATAAGGAAACAGACACTTTCAGGCCACTGCTCATATAAACCTTCAACAATGGTGACAGCATGCACAAGACCCATGCTCACTCAATCAGACAAAAACCCAGGATAGAATGGGGGAATGGGCAGCAGGCCCTGGTCCTAGCCTAGGAACTACTGGTAAGTGATTACTGCTGGGTGAGGGAAAGTAGAGATAATCTTTAAGGGAGTGACTCTACATAGGTTCCAGTGGATGAATTTGCACTGAGGGACATCTGAGTACAAATGCTGACCAGATAGGACTTAGCATGTACAACAGAATGCATGAAATCATGGGGGGTTATGGGGAGTGCAGATGGGGAATCTGACTAAGATCTATTATATGAAATGCACAAAAACTCAATAAAAAATTTTGAAATCCTCTTGAATCCCAGGTTATCTGCAAAGAGAAAGTTTGAAAGAAAATGGAAGCTGAGATGCTGAAAGAAAAACAGGTATTGATAATTCTTTGGCTGAAGGAAAGAAAAACCACAGGAAGATGAGTCACATACTTTATTTTTTTAATTTATTTTATTTTTTATGTGTATGAATGCACTGTCTACATGTAGGTTTATGCACCCATGTCGTGCAATGCCAGGGAGATCAGAAGAGGGTGTCGGATTCCCCTGGAACTGGAGTTAAAGACGGTTCTCAGCCACCGTGTGGGTGCTGGGGATCGAACCTGGGTCCTCTGTAAGTGCAGTTGGAGCTCTTAACCACTAGGCCATCTCTCCAGCCCCAAGTCACACACTTTAAAGAAGAAAGTACTCAGCAAACAAGTCTTGTGATCCTTATCAATAGTTTGAATGAACACCTTCTGGAACTAAGCACAGAAGACAAGATCAGTATATGTTGTGAATACCATGAAGCCTCACACTGGATCTGAGAGCGTGGCCATTCTCTCCCAAGAAATAAAGAACTGCTATGTGCAGAGCTGAGATTGCCAATGGTGTTTTCCTTGGGTGTTTTTGCAGACTAATCTGCCTTCCAGGGTGTACCGCCTTGGCTGATGTTGCATGCATTCATTACCCCGTGCTTCTGTTCCTACCAGGTCAGGAAAATACCAACAGATGAGGTGTTTGATAGGGAATATTTTTACCATGGGCAATAGGTTACAGAAGTACTGGTAGGAGCTAGAATAAAAAAAAGAATATTATGCTATCCAAGGACTGGTTGTTTTGTGGAATACTATATATTTAGATAGACTTTGAAGAAGAAAAAAAGAACATTTACCCAGGCCCATGCTACTGCAATCACCAGACACTCTTGCTTCTGTGTTACTGGCAAAACTGCTGATATTACTCTTGTCACCACTGCTGCTGTCCCCACAGTTGTCACTAACGTGGGTGCTGCTGCTCCTGTTAGCAACACAGATGAAAGCACAAATTAGGGGGGAAAATAAAACGACAACAGCAAAAAATAGCTCTGTTTCTCCAATCCCCCATGTCATTCCTCCCACGGATGGCAGCTGGTAAAGGACTGTGGGAAAGATACTCTGCAGTTTCCCTATTGCTGTGGTAAAGAGAGGGGTGTAAATGGGTAATCGTGAACCTGAAAGATAGTGGATGCCATCTAACACACATCACCAAGAATACAGGAAGAAAGTCTGGTCTGAGATCTAACAGGTGAGGCTGAAGGACTTAAAATACAGCAGTGTTTGCCCAAGTTACCAAAGATTGACAGTGTGGGGACAGGGTTCTCCAAACACTGAGGAAACTTCATGGAAGAAAAGGATCTTTAGACTCATCAACATGGTTATGAGGAAGATCCCCTAGAGGAATATCTCAACTGTTCAGGTTTCTTCTAAATTTGCAGAAAAGGCTATCTGACTCAGCAGTGTGAAGTCACAAACAAAACAAAAGATAACATCTGACCACAAGCCAAAGGTAATTCTGAGAATGGTCTGATATGCTGGATTGCATGTTAGCTTTACCTCACTAGGACTGAGTGAACACAGGAGTAAGTTTATTGGGGGTTACAGTCTTAGAGATTTACTTGGCCCTGTGGCTTTGGGCCTGTAGTTGGCTAGTGCATCATGACAGGAGCATGTCACAGAGAAGGGTGGTTCATCTCATGGGAGCCAGAAATAAAAGAAGAAGACAGACAGCACGAAGCCAGGTACCTAACAACCCTTTTGAAGGGCATGCCCACCATGGCCCCACCTCCTTCTGCTAGGTGGTACCTACTGAAGGTTCTACCACCTCCAAAATGTGGCACAGTGGCATGGGTCGATAACCCAGTCTTCAACACTTACCATTGCAAAGCTCCAAGTCTGAGGCCCTTGGGGGAGCTAGCCAAGATCCAGCATGTCATGAAAATGGAAAAAAATTCTTAAGTAGTTTCAGGTTTCAATATTGACCTGTTTCTAGCTTTGGATAAGAAGAGGTGTTAAACCATGGCTTAAATCATTGGACATTATTTATTCTTGTCACTTTAGAAGAAGTTTAAGGGAGATGGTTGGTGGAATAGGTCATTGGTTGGGGTTGGTATCTGTGACTCTCTTGGCCTTTTCCTTTTGGTATTCAGCTGGTACTCATTAAAATTCAGGATGTGGCACTGAGCAGTTATCTTCATGTGTCTCTTTTTTATCAGAGAGGAAAACTACATTCTAGAAGCTTCCTAGTCAGTTTTACCTGCTACCTTGTAGATAGCTGTATCAGTCAGCCATTGCTATTGCTGCTGAACAAATGAACATAAGATCACCTTGGGGTCATACAAGGATGTGTGATGGTCTTTCTCCTGTCTGGAGGTCAATTGAGCTGGCTGTGCTTCATTTAGGTTGTGAGTTGTCAGATCAGCCAGGGAATCCCTTCCTCTGGTAACTCATTCTTAGGAGACCTGGATGACCCAGGCCAGGCCTTTGCATGGTAGAGGTCATGACTCTCAGAGGAGCAAGTCTAGGCACGTACTTAGCACACACTCTTACTGCTGGTGACATGTCAAGTTCAAAGTCAGTGGGGACAGAAAAGGACACTCCTTGAAAGACCATAAGGCGGTGTGAATATTTGATGAGAGTAACTAAATCTGCAACAAAAGACCTGGATTTAAGCCAACTCCTAGAGCTGAGCCACATTGACCTTTGTGAAGCTGAAAGGTATTTACCCAAACTTAAGCAAATACGGAGGGCTGCTAACAGAGAAGAAAGGAATAAATGGCTTTCTGACTGGCCAGGAAGAGTGCAATAGTGTCTACTACAGTGGAGATCTGATCTATCCACATCTTAAAATATAATAGCAGGAGAAGAATGTAGTCTATTTAAGCAGATAATTGTCTTTTTCCCCCCTGCTTTGTGCCTCAAAAAACAGGAAAGAAAATGAGAAAGGAACTATCATTTATTATGTGTCTAGTACATGCCAGAAACTGTGCTAGGAGCTGAAGATAAACTATTTTATTTATTCATAACCCTTTGAGATAAATATTATTATTATAGTTTTATGGAGAAAAAAAAGAACACTTTGGGAAGTAACTTGACAATTTATATATATCATGTAGGGTAGAGTCAGAATTTATGCCCAAGTTTATATGGCACCCAGACACTTATTCTTTCTGCTATGCCATGTTGTCTTTATCACATTTTGTTCAATTTGTTTAACAGTTATTTCTAGAATATTTGTTCCAGTTTGCTTTCTGTTGCAATGATAAAAACACTAACCGAAACTAACTTGTGGAGAAAAGAGTTTATTCAGCCTCCAAGTTACAGTTGAGGGAAACCAAGGCAGGAACTCAATGCAGGAGCTTGAAGCAGAAGCCACAGAGGGAATACTGCTCACTAGCTTGCTCAACCGCCTTTTCTATACAGGCCAGGCCTATCTGCCTAGGGATGACACGGGGCTGGGTCATTCCACATCAATTAAGAGAATGGCTCATGGACATGGCCACAGACCAGTCAGACCTGGGAAATCCTTCTGTTGAGGTTCCCCCTTCCCAGGTGACTCTAGGTTTGTGTCAAGTTGAAAACTGAAGGTAACTATGACAATAGTCTATAGAGAATCTCATAGAAGATTAATTCCCCTCAAACAGGGAAATTTCTTATATTTTTAAGCTTAATCATCTCGTTTCTGTAAAGCTATTTCCTCTCCCAGTTAGAAATAGTTCACTCAACAGTTCTTTTTGTTTTGTGAGTAACTCTGAGTGATTTTTTTCTTCTTAAATTTTTTTTTTCTCACCTTGGGCCTAGGCCCCTCTTGCTTGAATCACCTGAAACCTCTGGACTAGCTTCACAAGCCAGATCCTGACCAGTGCAGTGCTCTTGATCCCTGTCTGGAATGAGCTCCATTCGCCTTCCTCCAGGGCCCACATCTACTCTGCTTATCTAGTTAAGGCCCTCCCCATGCTGTCTGAATCCTCATCTCTGGCTTTGGATCCTTCCTGCTCCTCCAGCCCAAGAGTCTGGAGTAGTCTGCCAGAGCCCAGCAGCTGGACCCCCATAGTCTCCAATTGGCCCTAAGCCCTTTTGCTCTGCTGGAGAGCTCTTGTTAGAACCACCCTGTCCCACCAATAAAAAAATCAAAAGTGAGAACCTGAAGCACAGACCAAGTAATGATTCATACCCAATCAGAAAGCAGCCAAGATACAGCAACAATATGCACAGAACTAAACTTCAACTAAACAAAGACAGTCTAGAATTTCTCATCAGATCCACAACCAAAAAAAGAAATCCATATACTAATCTACAATGCAAGAAACCAAATAGTTTGAAAAACCAAGATAATGATTTCCCACCAAATACCACAAGTCCTATAGAAGTGTTCTTTGATAAGAATTGTCCAGAGGAAACCCAGAACCCAGAACTTAAAAGAACAATCATAAACATGATCAAAGAATTTAAGAATTTTAAAGGACACACAACTCAAAAATTCAAAGAGGATAGGAATAGACTCCTGATTAAAACTCAAGTATTGTAATGAAGTCTACTTAATCTATCAAATCATGTTCATGCCCTGATTTTATATACTTGTATCTATCGATAAACAATGTGATACTTAAAAAAATGAAATAAAGCTAAAGCTTTAAATTTTAAAAAAATCAAGTAAATACAAATATATGGCTGAATGAAATGACAAAGAAAATTCAGGACTTGAAGAGTGAATTAACAAAAGAGATAAAAATATTGAAGAATGGCTGAAGATATGATACAGAGGTTAAGGCTACCAGCTTCTCTTACAGAGGACCCAGGTTTGGTTCCCAGCACCTACATGGTGGCTAACAACCAGCTGTAACTCCAGTTCCAGGGCATCTTCCATCCTGTTCTGATATCCACGGGCAGTGTGCAACACAAGTGCACTTACATACATGCAATCAATACACTTATATGCATAAAATAAAAATAATTAAAAACTGAAGAAAACCCAAGCCAAAATGAAGATGAAATTGAAAAACACAATAAGCCAATTTGAAGCAATGAGAGAAAGCCTCACAAACAGAATGAACGAAATGGAACAATAGGGAAATCCAGTTTGAGTTAGGTTTGAATGGGCTGGCTTTCCAGCCAGCATCTCCCAGGGGCACAGACGGGGTCATGAGACTTCTCTGACCCCACCCCATAAGAGAGCAGCTCGTGACCCAACTTGTGACCCAGCACATGATACTGGGCGGAGCAGTAGCAAGTGATATACGCAGGGGGCGTGATGCAGGGGTCTGGGTTTGGCCCTGAGAGATGACATCATTCTGCCTATAAGAGTGACTTGCATACTTACCTGGCAGGGGAGATACCACGATCACGAAGGTGTTTTTCCCAGGGTGAGGCTCATCCATTGCCCTCCGGGTGTGCTGACCCCTGCGATTTCCCCAAATGCGGGAAACTCGAACGCAAAATTTGTGGTAGTGGGGGAATGCGTTCGTGCTTTCCCCTGGGGGGGGGGGGAAGACTTGCAACGTACAGTAAAGTGGATCTTCATTACCAACTGACAATATCTAGGTTCTGTTCTTTGCAAGTGTGTAGGCCAAAGCAGGCCTGAGTCTCAAGTGTCATGTGTTAGCAGGGCTGAAAGGAGGTCTATCAGACCGCCGGCCTGGTACACGAGGAGTTTGGCTGGACTGAGGCCTAGCAGGTCACCAGCCTGGAGAGTGAATTACCAGCAGTGTAGATTGGAGATTGGCCATCAACCACGTCTGAAATTTCTGTCTGGGGAGTCATCATCCCCCAGGCAGGTGAAATTGACACATCCAGACAGGGTGGTGGTCTGCCATTCCAGACCAAGAACCTGAGAGAGGCAGTACCCACGCAAGTTGGACTGCAGACAGCAGCCTGCTCACAGGCTGCACCAAGGGGCCAGCTCCCCAGGTGGCTGCCGGTGGCTACTTCTCCCCCCTCTCCCTTATCAGAACCAGGTTGCATCTCTCTTAGAAGGAGCATGTTACCAAAGAAAACAATATCGAGAATATGTGACAAAGTTAAAGAATTGGGTCACTCAAGAAAGGAATATGAAAAAATGTTAAAAGCCACAGAATGGAACATGAACAGACCATGGCTATGCATCACAAGCATAGAGGAAAAAAGAGACAGGTCGAGGCATTGACCAGATCTTCAATAGGATTACAGAAGAAAACTTTCCAAAATTAAGGAAAGACATACCTATACAGATACAAGAAGTTCAAAGAACACCAATTATGCGGGACCAGAACAGAAACAAACCATGGCATATCATAGCAAAAACACTAAATGTATAGAATAAAAGGAGAGTACTGAACTTTTAAAGAGAAAAACAAGTTACATATAAAAGAAAACCCCATCAGAATTACAGCTGACTTTTCAATGAAAACCATAAAAGAGAGAAAAGCTTAGAGCAAATTATTCCAAGTTTTAAATGACCATAAATCCCAACCCAGAATGCTTTCCCAGCAAAATTGTCTATCATAGTCAAAGAGCAAAGAAAAATCTCCCATGACACAAATAAGCTAAAAGAATTCATGTCCACCAAACCAGACATACAGAGAATACATGAAGGAATATAAAAGACTGAAGAAAAAAATTACCAAACTCAAGAGGTTACAAAAAGAAAACAAAAGAAAGCATGAAGTATGGAAACACAAATAAAACCAAGAACAGAATGAGAAAATAAAAATGACAGTAACCAATATACATCTTTCAATAATAACTCTAAATACTAATGGCCTCGACTTGCTGGTCAAAAAAAAAAACAGAAACCACAGACTAGTTGAATGGAATAAGAAACAAAATCCATCTATTTGTTATCTAAAAGAAACTCATCCTGCCTCTAAGGATAGGCACCACCTTAGGGTCAAAGGATGGAAAAAGTACTCCAAGTAATGGCACTAAGAAACAAGCAGGCAGTACTATTCTAATATCTGACAAAATAGACTTCAAATTAAAATTAATCAGAAGAGATAAAGAAGGTTACTTCATTCTGATCAAGGGAAAAATTAACCAAGAAGACAATATTCATGAACATATGTTTACCTAAAGCTGGTGCACCCAGTTTCATAAAAACAGCACCACTGAACTTTAAGACATAGATTAACTACAATTTAGTCATAGTATGTGACTTTAATACCCCAGTTTCTGGAATAGACAGATTATCTGGACAAAGAATAAACAGAGAAACATCTGAACTAAACGATATCATACATCAAATGGACCTAACAGACATCTATGGAATATCCCACCCAAGCACCAAAGAATACACATTCACAGGAATCCATAAAAGTTTTTCTAAAATAGGGCACACACTTGGGCACAAAACAAGCCTCAACAAATACAAAAAATATTCAATTAATTCCATGTATTCTGTTGGATCACAATAAAACTGAAAAGCAAAAGCAAAAGAAGTTCTAGTAACTACAAAAACTCATGAAGATTAAACAACACAGTATTGAATTATATACTCACCAAAGTAGAAATCATGACAAATGAAAGTATTTCAGTACCTAAATTAAAATGATAACCCAATACAACAAAATCTCTGGAACACATTAAAAGTAGTCCTAAGAGAGACATTTATATCTCTAAGTGCCTATATTAAAAAATGAAAAAAGGACAAATAAAAGACAATGATCCAACTTGATAACTTGGAAAAACAAGAACAAACCAAACTTAAGTCCATCATGTAAGAAGAAATAATAAAAATCAGAGCAGAAATCAATGAGACAGAAACAAAGGAAACAATACAAATAATCAATAGATCTAAGAGCTGATTCTTTTAAAAAGACAAACAAGACAGATTGATGTATAGTTCAGGTATCCAAAAGAAACAAAGATCAAATCCAAATCAACAAAATCAGAAAAAAAAAAATAGAAACATCACAACAAATACCAAAAAGATCCAGAACACTGCAAGGAAATACTTTAAAAACCTATACCCTACTAAATTAGAAAATCTAAAAGAAATGAATGAATTTCCAAATTCAATGGATCCACTAAAATTAAACCAAGAAGACCCATAACTAATAAGGAAATTGAACAGTAATACCAAGCCTCATGACTAAAAAAGCCTACACCCAGATGGATTCACAGCAGTATTTCTAAAACAAACACTACATAAATAATTTAATAGAAACAAGGGGAGAACTCCAAAACTCGTTCTATGAAGCCAGTATTACTCTAATACCAAAACCAGGAAAAGAGACAATAAAAAAGAGAACTATAGGCCCATATCTTTAACAAACATAGATGCAAAAATTCTCAACAAAATACTCATAAACCACATACAGACACACATCAAAAAAAATCATCCACCATGATCAAGTCAGCCTAATTCCAGAGATGCAGGGATAGTTCAGCATACATACATCAATAACTGCAATAAATCATATAAGTGGACTTAAAGATAAAAAAACCACACGGTCATCTCAATGGATATAGAACAGGCCAACATGAATTTATTTTAAAGTCATAGAGGAAAGTGGACTGGAGAGAACATACCTCAACATAAATTAAAGTTATATACACCAGAGACTGGAGAAAAGGCTCAGCAGTTAAGAGCACTAGCAGAAGACCTGGGTTGAAATCCCAGAACCCACATTGTGGTTATCTGTATCTCCAGTTCAAGGGGATCTGATGCCTTCTTCTGACCTCAGCAAGCACTGCAAGGCACAAGTGCACTTACATACACGCAGGCATAACACTCAAAATAAATAAATAAATAAATAAATAAATAAATAAATAAATAATAGTTATATACAACAAACCCACAGCTAGCATCATTCTAAATGGAGAAAAATGGACCATTCTCATTAAAATCAGGAAACAGACAAGGGTATCCACTATCCCTATTCCTTTTCATTATAGTGCTTGAAACTCTTGATACATTAATAAAACAAGAGAAGGAAATTGAAGGGTGCTAATGAGAAAAGAAGAGGCCAAATTATCCCTATTTGCAGACTATATATTATACATTCCACCAAAAAAATTATACAAAATATCAACACTTTCAGCAAACAGGCAGGTTATAAAATCAATTTATACAATCAGTAGCCTTTCTATATACCCCAAACAAGCAATCAGAAAGAGAATTCATGGAAACACTCCCATTCACAACAGCCTCAAAAATATTTAGAAATAAACCTAACTAAAGAAATTAAAGACCTCTACAATGAAAAATTTAAATATTTGAAGAAAGAGATTGAGGAAGACACCAGAAGATAGAAAGACTTCCTGTGCTCACGGATTGGCAGAATTAACATTGTGAAAATGACCATACTAACCAAAAGCAATTTACAGATTCAATGAAATCTCAATCAAAATCCATAGCATTCTTCACAGAATTAGGGGAAAAAAATCCTAAAATTCATATGGAAACACAAAAGACCCTGGATGACCAAAGCAGTCTTGACCACAAAGAGCAATGCTAGTGGGATTGCCATACCCAATCTCAAACTATATATTACAGAGACATAGTCATGAAAACAGCATGGTATTAGCATAAAAACAGGCATGTATATCAATGAAACAAAGAAGACCCAAACATGAGTGCACACAATTTCAACCACTTGATACTGACCAAGGTTCCAAGAACACACACTGAAGGAAAGAAAAATGGTGCTGCTCTGTGTCCACATGCAGAAGAATGAAATGAGACCATTATCTGTCACCCTGTGTAAAAGTCAACTCTAAATGGATCAAAGATCTCAATGTGAAACTGGAAATGCTGTTAGAAGAAAAGATACCGGTGCAGGAAAGGAGTTATTAAATTGGACATCAGTTGCTCTGGAAATAGGGCCAACAATCAGTGAGTGCAACCTCATTGAACTATTTCTATACAGCAAAGGAAACCCACAGAAAGAGAGAAAATCTTCACTAGATATACATCTGTTAGAGGATTAATATCCAGCATATACAAAGAACTCAAAAAACAAAGAAATCAATAAAACAAATGACCCAATTAAAAAATTGGCCGTGAAACTGAACAAAGAGCTCTCAAAAGAAGAAATAAAAATAGCCAGGAAGCATCTTTCAATCACTCAATTCAACATCAATCAAAACCACTTTAAGATTTCATCTTTTTTTTAAATTTATTTTTGTATGTGTATGAGTGTACTGTCTGCATGTAGGTTTGTGCACCCGTGTCGTGCAATGCTGCAGAGGTCAGAAGAGGGTCTTGGATTCCCCTGGAACTGGAGTTTTCCTGGAATTGGAGTTACAGATGGTTCTTAGCCACCAAGTGGGTGCTGGGGATCGAACCCGGGTCCTCTGAAAGAGCAGTCAGTGCTCTTAACTATCTATCTCTCCAGCCCAAGATTTCATCTTACCCTAGTCAGAAAGGCTAGGATCAAAATAAAAAATGATACCAAATGCTGGTTAGGATCCAGGGGAAGGGGAATGCTCATTCACTGCTGGTAGGGTTGCAAACTGGTGCAACTACCATGGAAAACAGTGTGGAGAACTCTCAAAAAAAAAAAAAAACCTAAAATGAATCTACCATATGATCTGCTTACACCACTCCTTGGTATATACCCAATGACTCATCCTACTGCAGAGATACTTGTGCATCCATGTTTATTGCTGTTCTTTTCACACTAGCTAAGAATTGGAAACAATCTAGATGTCCCTCAACTGATAATGAAAACATGGTATATTTACACAATGGAGTTCGAAACTCAGTGGTAAAGAAAAAAGAAATGGTTAAATTTGCAGGTGAATGGATGAAACTAGAAACTGTTATACTAAGTAACAGACTCAGAAAAACAAGTGGTGTATGTTCTCTCTCATTTGTGTGGATCTTACCTCTAAATCCTTATATGTTTCTATACTGATATAACCACAGGAGCCAGGAAAATGGAAAAGAACCGTGGGAATAAATGGGAAGGAGCCCGAGAGAGGGGGATAGTAAGGAGACAAGTGTTACCAAGGGGGTGGAGAATAGGGGGATTTAAGTGGAAAAAAGAGGAAGGAGGGTTATACAAAGGACCATGGAGGTAAAGGGAAGACAGAGCTCGGGAGAGGTGTAAGAGACAGATATTGTGACAGAAATGGGGAAAATGAGAACATTTTAACTGGGGAGGGAGGAGGGAAGGTTATATGGAGGGGAGAGGAGAGATAAATAACACAGGTGATGTGAAAAAAAAACAGGGAAATGTACTAGCTCAAAAGCCTACGTAAATTATATATATATAATTAACGTATTAGTAATTAGACATGTATATTTTTAGTACATATCTATAGCTGAAGGCTTTATAACAAGAAACATGGTATCAGACAGAAGAAACCTTCCCTTCAAGTTGTTGGCCTAGAGACTCCCATAATAACACAGGGCATTGCCACAACCCTTGATTGCCTCCTAGAACTTGACTAATGCTGAAGACAGAACATACTTCAGACACAGGACTTGGAGCAATTGAGCTGTATCTGACATGGAATCCTTCTCCCTGAAGACTAGCGCTCATAGTATCAGAGGATGCTCTGCAAGCTGCTAAGGCAGAAAAGCAATCAATGGTCCTACCCAGCTGTGAAACCTAATAACCACAATGACCAGAACAGCAAACTATCTTCTTGCAGTAGTAGCACTTTCATCTTGGAGATAACCAACAACTATCTAGTTGAAATTAAAGCCCACTTAATGGGCGAGAACTCATGTGTAATACAGTAAACATGGCCAAATACTCAAGGCTGAAGGGGTCATAGATCCTAGAGAAAAACCTTGCTTTGTCACATCCCCAGACAAATGTACTTTCTGGGTTTTTTAAATTATTTATTTATATTTATATGTCAGAAGAGGGCCATTGGATCCCCTGGAACTAGAGTTAGGATTGCTGTTAGAAAGAATGTGGGTGCTGGGAATTGAACCCAGGTCCTCTCCAAGAACAGCCAATGCTCTTAACTGCTGAGCTCTCTCTCCAGCCCTCAAACAATTTCTTACTGTATACTAAATATGGATCCATGTATCTACAAATAACTATACCTCTCACCACTCGTCAAAGAAGTTTTTTTTCCTAACAGAGTGAGACTATTACAGAGTTCCGGAACTGTTCAAACACAAAGAATAAGTGTCTGTGAGGTGCTCAGCCCTAAGTGGTACATCTACAATGCAACCCCGACACCTAGGGCTCAGGGAACACAGCAAAACAGGAGGCTGAGAGAATATTCATGCATCTCTCAACTCTCACTAGTGAAGCTTCCTCGTGAAACAGATGGTGATCAACACAGAAAGCCACCACTTGCCAAAATATAGAGAATATGGGACCGCAGAGTGCTTTTCCCTGGATAGGACTCCTTTTTTTTTTTAAGGTACGCATCACAACACCTGTCTTAAAGGTGGTTCTTAGCCGCCATGTGGGTGCTGAGAATAGAACCCGGGTCCTTTGGAAGAGTAGTTGGAGCTCTTAACCACCGAGCCATCTCTCCAGCCCCCGGATAGGACTCCTCTACTAAACCTTACCCACCTAGAGCTTAGGGGCCATTGTGGAAGAGAGGGCAGAAATTCTGTAAGAGCCAGAAGTTGTAGACAACAAGAAGGAAACAGTTTTCCAGGTGGCTGGTAACTTATTCATCTGATCGTACAGCAAAGGTGACAGCATACACAAGACCTATGCAAGCTCAAACCAGGGGAAAGCCCAGCTTAGAAACAGGGAAAGGGGTAAGAAGCTCTTACCTTAGAGGAGGAATTATTGGAAATGATACTGCTGGGTGTAGGAGACATGCTCTTCTATAAGGGAGTGACACTAGATAGGTTGACCAGGATCACATGGATGAATTTACAACAAGCGACATCTTTTCAATGTGTTGAAAGCTTGTTTTGTTTGCCTCCTTCAGATACCTTTTTTTTTTTTTTAACTTCTTGTTGATGGAGTGTTGACTTGTCTAGGTTCAGGCTTTCAATTTTGTTTATATATTGGAAATCTAATCACTCTTTTCATCTTCCCTTTCTGTTCTGAAGGGTTCTCAAAAAATCCACTTGGACACTCCGGCCTGAATTCCAGTTTGGCGGGGGGGTGGGAGAAGGATATGTTTACTCTGTGCTTCAGGATGGTCCTGGGAGACCGTCTCGATCTAAGCCTGTGCATTTCAAATCGCACAAGTGGCAACAGGCCCAATTTTTTTTCGTTGTTTGTTTTTTGTTTTTTTTTTTTGTTGTTGTTGTTCATTTCGAAACAGGATCTCCCTGTAGCCCCAGCTGTCCTGGAACTCGCTCTATAGACCAGGCTGGCCTTGAACTCACAGAGATCCACCTGCCTCTGCCTCCCAAGTGCTAGGATTAAAGGCATGTGCCACCATGCCCGGCTGCAGGCCCACTTTTAATACCAGCTAGAATGGCGACTCCATCCCTGACAGCCACACCAGACAATGATTTAACAGGCCCACCTTTAATCCCAGCTAGCAGGGAGACTCCACCCCACCAGCCCCTCAAGACAAAGATTTAACTATCCAACAACCCAGGAGTTGATCTATCCTAAAATCTGCCTGGCTGAAACACCAGGCTCCTACCTGTGCTGCAGATGGTCCTGGGAAGTCCCTGATCTAAGCACTGCACACACCAACAAGGATTACATTTTATATTACATTTACGAAGCCAATTTGGCATTGCGTAAGGAAGGCTCTTGATTGCTTTAATGACTGAAGGCCACCATAGAATTGATCTAGTACAGCCTGGGGAGGCTGAAAGCCTCAATATTGAGCAGTCCTTCCAAATGAACCATCACATCCAAGATATCAATAAGATTCCTATTAAGAAGACTGATCATTTAGCTGATGGGACTTCATGTTAACAAACATGGAACACCCCCTTAATGTACTACTTAAGACTCACAGCTTTGCTACTTTCCAATAGAGGCAGATTTTGCATGACACTGGCAAAACAAATCATTATTAAGATTCTTTCTTCTGCGGCTGGAGAGATGGCCTAGCGGATGAGAGCGCTGACCGCTCTTGCAGAGGACCTGGGTTCGATCCTCAGCACCCACATGGCGGCCGAGAACTGTCTGAAACTCCAATTCCAGGAGAACTCCAGTTCCAGGGAAATCCAAGACCCTCTTCTGACCTCCGCGGCATTGCACGGCACGGGCCCACAGACCTGCATGCAGACAGTACATTCATACACATACAGAAATAAATAAAAATTAATTAAAAAAAGATTCTCCTTCCTTTTTATATTTTATTTAAAAATATTTTATTTATCCTTTTTATTTTACGTGTCTGAGTGTGTTACATGCATTATGTAAGTGCACCAGAGATAGGAAGAGGGTGTCTAATTCTCTAGGAACTGGAGTTAAGGACAATTGTTAGCCTCCATGTGGGTGCTGGGAATCAAACCCTGGTCCTCTGCAAGAGCAGTCAGTGCTCTTAACCACTGAGCCATCTCTCCAGCCCCATTTTTAATTTTTTTTTTAAAAATTCACTAGGAAATGAAAATATAGAATTTTTAAGATACAGTGAGTATAAATAAAAAGCTTGTTTTTGTTTTGTTTAAAAATATTTTTAAATTTTTATGTGTATAAGTGTTTTATAAGTGCACATGTGTTGTGCACTGTCCACAGAGGCCAGAAGAGAGGGCATTGGGTCCCCTGGAATTGGAGTTACAGATGGTTTTTAGCCACCATGTGGGTGCTGGGAACTGAACCTGGGTCCTCTGCAAGAGCAGTCAATGCTGGTAACTGCTGAGCCATCTCTCCAGTCTTCCCCCTTCCTTTTAATGCTCATATTTTGCAATTATCTTAAGCACATTGAACTGGGCAGCATATTTTTTCAGTTACTCATTTATCAATTACTCCTAATCATTAAATTTTGTGTAGCAATAATTCTGGTAATCAGTTTCTATGGTATTTGATTAAATATGTCCTTATAATAACATGTCCTTATAATAACAAATACTTTAACATAAACAAGTTGGGAAGCACGCTCATCTTGATACACAGTAAAATAAGGAGCATCGTACTGGGAGATTGTATAAAAATACAGCCTTTTAGGAGTACTTCCACTGAAATATGTTTCCTGAAATCACCATGTGACCTAAGGAAAGCCTCTTGTAGCTGAAACCACAGGTATGGTGGACTGGAACCCATTCTGTGGTTGAATTTCCCATCAGACCTTGTCTTAGTGACTTTTCCATTGCTAATAACACAGTATCTCTGAGTGGGTCAGTTTTAAAGACCAGAAACCTGTGCTAGTTTGTGGTTCTAGAGATGCAAGCAAGGCTGAGGGTCATATCTAGTGATACAGTCTAGTGATTTAAAGACCTTCTTGCTGGCAAGTCCCAAGGAGTCACACAATATCACAAAAAGAGATAGTCAATGCATGCATATTTGTTGTTATAGTCTCTCTCTCTCTCTCTCTCTCTCTCTCTCTCTCTCTCTCTCTCTCTTCTCCTCTCCTCTCCTTTCCTCTCCCCCTCATGAACCTACCAGAATTTAACCAGAGGCTCTACCCTAATGAATTTATCTAATCCTAATCACCTTCCAAAACTCTACCTCTTCAACATCATAGCATAATTGTTTACATTTTCTTTGATACTTTATAACAGGAAAGAAATTTTCATATATGATCTTTATTGGGCACATTCAAATCATATCAAAACCATAACAGGCAACTGCTTATTCATTTTTCCCAATGTTCCTAACTCTTCTTCAGTATTTAAGTCTAAAGGACTTATATGTGGTATCCAGTGTGCAATATGAAACCTGAAGAACAGTCACTTAATAAATCACAGTTTTTATTTTTCTCTCAAATCATGAGAACAGGCTTTTCATTCTAGCTTATCCTTTTGTCTTGTTGCAATTAAGAGTAAGTGGGCCATTGCTAAATAGCCCACTTTGTGCAGTGTTATGATGTTCCCTTTTATAGCTGCTCCTCCATCTTTATCCAACAGTCTGGAGTTTAACTGACATCAAATTCCAGCCTTTCTCTCCTCTAACCATGGAGAACAGTCCATGCGGCCACCACCTTTAGCCTTTCCAGAGGCCATAGGTAATAACACCCTGGTCTAGCACTTTGTCCATATTCATAAGATGGGTTCTTAGTTTTTTTTTACATCAATTTAGAGACAGTAAAGTCCAGAAGTTAAAGATCTCAGATACTTGAGTCAGAAATCCCAGATTTGCCAAATGGCTCCATATTATTTTTATTTTATTATGTATCTGTGTGTCTATGTGTATGCACATGTGTATATGTGTATGTGACTAGAGAGGCCAGAAGAAGGCATTAGATCCCCTGGAAGTAGAATTATACATATTGGTGATTCATTCAGTATGGGTATTGGAAACTGAACTCTAGTTCTCTGAAAGCAGTAAGAACCCTTAATCTTTGGGCCATCTTTCCAGTCTCAAATCCTTTAGACACTCAAAAATTTAGTGTTCTCATTTATAAGATGACTTTAATCATTCTTATTGTACTGGATACTTTTATTTGTCAACTTGACCCACCTGGGTTGAGAAAATCTCAAATGGGGAATTTCCTCTATTGGACTGGCCTATGGCCTTGTCTATAGGTATTTTCTTGGTTGAGTGATATGGGAGGACCCAGCCCATTGTGGGTTGTGCCACCCCTGGGCAGGTGTTCCTATATTGTATAAGAAAGCAGGCTGACATGGGCCATGGGAGTAAACCAGTAAGCAGCATTCCTCCATGGCCTGTGCTTCAGCTCCTGTCTCCAGGTTTCTGCCCTGAGTTTTCACCTTGGACTCCCTCAGTGTTTTGTTTCAGCAACTGAAAGCAAGCTAAGACAGAAAACAATCTATATTAGGGTTTTCTAAAGAAACACAAAACAGAGCTGATAAAATTAACACACACACAAACTCTCTCTCTCTCACACACACACACACACATAAGGATTTATTAGATTAGCTCACAGGATAGAATCTGAGTAGTTCGACAATGGCTGCATCACACTGGGGAGGCTGAGAATCTGGTAGTTGCTCAGCTCATGAGGCTGGCTGTGTCAGCAGTCCCAATTTGGTGCTGAAGGGGTATATATACTAAGATTATTCTGAATATTAAATGAGATAATATAAGCCAATTTTCCGTTTATGGTAAACGGGTATAATACTTATGCTTTAAGCACCCATCTAAAAGATTTGAACCCAGAGCCTACAGCATGCTAGGCAAGTGCTTTCTCTAATACTAAACTATAACCCCTATAGTGGTTTGAATGAAAATGTCCCCCATAGGCTTCAAGTATTCAGATATTTTGTCCCCAGTTGGTGGTACTGTTTTGGGAGATCTTAGAAGGTGCAACCATGCTGGAAAAAGTACGTCACTGGGGAGCAGGCTTACAGAGTTCAAGAAGCCTTGACAGACTCCAGTTACTCTCTCTGCTTCCTGTGTCCATTTGAAGATGTGAACCTCAGCTTTCTGCTCCAGCTCCTGCCACCATGCCTCCCAGCCATGATGGACTCTAATTCACATCAACTGTAAGCTCAAATAAACTCTTCCTTTTATAAGGTCCCTCGGTCATGGTAGTTTTATCACAGCAACAGAAAACTGACTAATACAACCCCAACTCTATATAATCTTGTACAATCTTCCTGTTGTAGCCCAGAAGGAGTTAATTTAAAATAATATGAAATTCAGGAGTTTTTGAGCTAGCAACTCAGCCCAGGCAGGGAAATGGGCTACTAAAATGAGAGCTCATTTATAACCCTGTTACTGGAAAGCCAGATGGGATGCAGCTTCTAAGCCCTAAATTCCTTTGTTCCATGGGAAAACTATCCTGGGACAGTCTCCATTTGATTTAATATCTATCTCTCCTTTTAGTTAGTGCATAGTTTGGTTAGGACTTGAGTATATCATGTTATTGCTAGACTGTTTTCCTTGCTTTTAATAGGATTTGTGTATGCTCTTAATGGTTAACTGCCTTCTCCCAAAGTTGTTAATTCACCTACATCTTACCTCTTGGAGTTCTCCCCTCATCTCCTTTGTGTGAAGCACATTCCTTAGAATCTAGCCCTTTTTGTGTGCTTTCTGAGAGCCATGTGTTTCTCCCTATATAAACTTGTAACAAAGGCAACATAGTGAGATTTGCTGAGAGAGATTTGCACCAAGAGAAGCTTAGAATAAAGAGGTTTGCTTGAGACTTATACAGGACTTGTGCAATGCCTGCTTAAAGAGGTTTTGCAGTAAAGGCAAATTTCCTTGAGGATGCCCTAGTGGCCTTTGCACCACTCTTGCCACTATTTATGGGGATTGATGTGTGGATCTGGACCCCTGCATCTTCCAATCAAGAGGCCCAGAATGTTTAGTAATGCACTTGAAGACACATAATGGTAGGCCCAGGATTTAAACCCAGGCAGATAGGCTCCAGAGTTTGACCTGCTCACTGCTATTGTAATGAGGTAATTCCACCAGAGAAGACTACTCAGACATAAAATGATTCCAAAGAAAGACTTTAATCATCTGAAAACTACACATTGCATATTCAGTCTAGGATGTAAAGCAAAGAGCGATAGATGGGAGGTGTTTTATATAGAAAAAACATATTCAGGACTGTAAAGTTCAAGTTCCTTAATTTCTTCTTTTCCAATTACTATTCCTTTAATTTCTTTCTCTTGTCTTATTGCCCTAGCAAGGATTTCAAGCACTATGTTAAAGAGCACTGGTAATAAGGGGCAGCCTTGCCAGGTTCCCACCTTTGAGAGTAATGGTTCAAATTTTTCTCCATTTAGGATGATGTCACCAGTGGGTTTGCTATATATGGCTTTGATCATGTTGAGGAATGTTCCTTTCAGTCCAGTTCCCTCTAGGACTTTAAACATGAAGGGATGCTGTATCTTGTCAAAGGCTTTTTCTGCATCAATTGAGATGGCCATGTGGTTTTTGTCTTTCAGACCATTTATGTGTTTTATGATATTTATTGATTTACATATGTTGAACAATCCCTGCATCTATGGTATGAATCCAACTTTGTTATGATGAATGATTTTTCTGATGTGGGTCTGTATGCAATTTTCAAGTATTTTGTTGAGAATTTTTGCATCTATATTTATTAACGAGATGGGTCTATAGCTTTCTTTTCTGGTTGTATCTTTTCCTGGTTTTAGTATTAAGGTGATGCTGGCCTCATAAAAGGAATTTGGGAGAATTCCCTCTGTTTGTATCCTTCTGAACGGATTGCTTAATAATGGTTGTAGGATCTCTTTAAATGTTTTACAGAATTCTGCTGTGAATCAATCTGGGCCCTGGCTTTTTTTAGTTGGGAGTTTTTTTTAATTACATCCTCAATTTCTTCAAATATTATGGGTCTCTTTAAACTATCAATCTCTTCTTGGTTAAGCTTTGTTTGTTTGTTCCCAGGATTTCAAATATTCAACCATTTCTCTTAGGTTTTCAAATTTAGTGAAGTATAGGGTTTTGAAGTGTTCCTATATGGTTGTCCAGATCTTTATTTGTCTGTTGTGATGTTTCCCCTTTCATCATGCATACTATTGATTTGGAGTTGCTCTTTCTTTTCTTCTTCTTCTTTTTTTTTTTTTTTTTTTTTTTTTTTTTTTTTTTTTTTATTTTTTTTTTGTTTTTTTTTTTTTTTTTTTTTTTTTTTTCTTTATTGGAAGTTTTTTTTTGCGTGGTGGTGTTTTCTCCGGGTTGGGCGTATGCCGCGGGGGGCGAGGGGGGGGCTGGGCTTCCGCGGGTAGTGGGGATTGTGGTGGNATCTTTTCAAAGAGCCAGTTTTTGGATTCGTTGATTCTACGTATTGTTTACTTTATTTCTATTTCATTGATTGCTGTTCTGATTTTTGTAATTTCTTCCTGTCTTTTGGGTTTAGGGTTCATTTGTTGTTGTCTCTCAAGTGTTTTTAGCTGTAGTGTTAGATTGTTTATATGTTCTTTTTCTGTTTGTTTGTTTTTTGTTTTTGTTTTTTTGATGTGGGCACTTAGGGCTATAAATAGTTTACCTAAGGGATGCTAAAAACTCCATCAAAAAATGTCTAGAAATGATTAAGAGTTTCAGTAAAGTGGCAGGATACAAAATTAACCTGGAAAAATCAGTAGCCTTTCTTTACATCAACAAGAAACAAGTGGAGAAGGAATATAAGAAGACCTTCCCACTCACAATAACCTCAAAATAATAAAATACCTGGGAACAAACCTAACCAAAGATACCAACGATCTCTACAACAAAAAATTTAAACCTCTGAAGGAGATTGAAAATGACATCAAAATATGGAAAGATCTCCCATGCTCATGGATTGGAAAAATTAATATAGTTAAAATTTTACACAAATTGATATACAGATTCAATGCAATCCCAATCAAAATCCCCATCAGCTTCTTCACAGACTTGGGGAAAAAATCCTTAAATTCATATGGAAAAACAAAAAGCCTCAAATAGCTAAAACAATGTTGAGTGAAAAATGCAATACAGGGAGGATTGCTCTACCAAACTTCAAGCTATATTATAGGGCCACAGTGATAAAGACAGTCTGGTACTAGCACAAAAACAGACCTGTTGACCAATAGAACAAAATTGAATATCCAAACTTGAGCTCATACAATTTCAGCCACCTCATACTTGACAAAAGGGCAAAAAAAAAACCTCAATGGAGGAAGGACAGCATCTTCAGCAAATGGTACTGGCAAAACTGGATCACCATTTCTAAAAGAACAAAATTAAAGCCCTACCTCCACCCTGTAAAAAAAATCAACTCCAAGTGGATCAAAGATCTCAACTTAAAACCTGAAACCCTGAAGGTGATAGAAGAAAAAGTTGGTAACAACCTACGAGATATAGGTGTAGGAAAAGATTTCCTAAATCAAATAGCAGCTGCACAGGAAATAAGGTCAACAGTAGACAAATGGGACCTCATCAAACTCAAAAGCTTCTGTACAGCAAAAGAAACAATCAAGGAAGTGGAGAGAAAACCCACAGAGTGGGAGGAAACCTTCATCAGTGATTCATCTGATGGAGCATTAAGGCCAAGAATATATAGACTACTCAAAAAAAAATATATAGACTATTCAAAAAAAAAAAAGAAGAAAACAAATGACTTACTCAAAAGATGGAGTAAAGAACTGAACAGAGACTTCACCAAGTAAGGAAGTAAAGATAGCTGAGAAACACCTTTAAAAATGTTTAACAACACTAATAATAAAGGAAATGAAAATTAAAACCACTCTTAGATATCATCTCACTCCAATAAGACTGGCTAAGATCAAGAACACAAAAGACACCAAATGCTGGAGAGGTTGTGGGGAAAGGGGAACACTCATCCACTGCTGGTGGGAATGTAAACTTGTACAACCATTATGGAAAGCAGTGTGGAGAACCCTTAAAATACTCAAAATGAGCCTACCACCTGACCCAGCCATACCACTCCTGGGTATATACCCATGAGACTCATCCTACCACAAAGGTACATGCACATCCATGTTTATCACAGCTCTCTTCACAATAGCAAAGAGGTGGAACCAACCCAAATGCCCTTCAACAGATGAGTGGATGACAAACATGTGGTACATCTACACAATGGAGTACTACTCAGTGGTAAAGAAAGATGACATCATGAACTTTGCAGGTAAATGGAACTCAAAGCCATTATGCTAAGTGAAGTAGCACAGTCCCAGAAAAAACAGCGGCGAATGGTTTCCCTCATTTGTGGATGCTAGCACCAAATCCCCAGATAAAAGGCAAGCTGAACAACATTATTGTTATATTTCTGTTTCTCTGAAAGCAATTATGTTGTTATAATGTAAGTCTCTTAATGGGCTCTAGAATCGATCCACCACTTACTTTCAGACTCTGTAATTACTGTATATAAATGGAAAGTATGTATGCATATTTTAGAGTAATATAAAAGTAAAGGAGGAAAATATGAATTCTTAAGCATAAAAAAAAAAGACTGAGAAAAAGATGCAGGATAGTTATGGCAGAATGCATGATCTGGGGTGGGGTGAGGGGAAGGGAAATGGGAATATGTCTAAAGTCAACTGAGAAATGATGCCTGAAATACACAAAATATCAATAAAAGCATTTTTTTTAAAAAAAGGACACCTGCTCTCTGTGGCTTTGTGCAGGTCGGCTCCTGAGGCACAGGTACCCGGAAGTCACTCCAGGCAGGTAGATTTTAGGGTAGAGTGTCTCCTGGGTTGCTGGAAAGTGGTCTCAACTCTGAACCCTTTTGTAGGGGGTAGCTGTCTGGGAGGGAGCTGCCCTTCACCTTTGCAGCCAGTGACCGGCAGGTCTGGTTTGGCACCTCTGTGGCTTTGTGTGGGCCGGTTCCTGAGGCACCTGAACCCAGAAGTCGCTCCAGGCAGGTACTGGGGCAAGGGCTAAATCAGGCATATCCCCCCCCCGCCCCCCCCCGCCAATCAGAATTGGTGAGAGAGTATCCAAGTGGACTTTTTTTTGGAGAACCTTCAGAACAGGAAGAGAAGAGTGACTTAGGCTTCCAACATCCCATATATAAACAAAATTGAAAGCCTGAAACCTAGACAAGTCAACATTCCATAAACAAGGAGGAGGAAAAAAGAAAAAAGCATCAGAAGGAGGCAAGCAAAACCATCCGCTAACATAGTGAAAAGACATTTGTGATTTGAATCACAAAGGGGAAACCCACATGCCAGAGACATGACAAAGGGACATGGGAAAGGCACAGGATAATCCCACACCAGGCTCTACCAATCCTGTAGGAGATAGCTATAATGGGATCCCCCTGGAGGTGACCCAAGGAACAGATCTTAGAGGAATAATTGCAGACCTATGCAGAGAAATTAAAGAAAATAAAGAAGAATTCAGTGAACTACAGAGAGAGAATGAAAAATTCAAAAAGGACCTAGAGGGATACAATGACAAATTTCGGAAAGAACTAAAGGAACAGATTGACAAACTCCAGAAAGAACTAGAGGGAGAAAAAAGCAAACTCTGAAAGGAAGTAGAAACACTGAAAAAGGAAACCAACCAACGAAGTAAGGAGCAACAAGAAGAGATTGAGAAGCTCAAAAAGGAAATGGAAATACTAAAGAAAACACAGGATGAAACAAAAACGGAATTAGAACACTCATCCAATCAAGAAGAAAGGAAAGGAAAAAGCCTCAGAAGTAGAATGGAGGAAACAGAACAAAGAATATCAGATCTGGAAGATAACACAGAGCAACTAAAAAGCTCAAATAAAGAATACGAAAAATTTAAAAATATACAAAAGTGGAACAACCAGGAAATATGGGACACTTTGAAAAGATCAAACCTCTGCATCATAGGAATAGAGGAAGGAGAAGAATCTCAAGAGAATAGTATTGATCAGATCTTCAACAGAATAATAGATGAGAATTTCCCCAAACTAAAAATAGACAAACCCATACAAATAAAAGAAGCACACAGGACTCCAAATAGACAAGATCAGAAAAGAAACTCACCGTGCAATATCATAGTTAAAATGCTAGATGCCCCCCAAAAAAGACAAAATTCTGAAGGCTACAAAAGAAAAACAAGTCACATACAAAGGGAAACCCATCAGAATTACAACTGAATTCTCAGCGCAAACCATGAAAGCAAGAAGAATGTGGAGCAAAGCATTCCCAGTGTTAAAGGACTATGGATGCCAACCCAGAATACTTTACCCAGCAAAAATGTCGACTATACTTGAAGGAGAGAGAAAAATCTTCCATGACATAAACAAGATGATAGACTACATATCTGGAAAACCAGTGCTTCATAAAATACTGAAGCAATTCAAAGGGCAAGAGAGCAAGGCAACAATCCTCAAAACCTCAGGAAAAGACACTACTAAAACAATAACTAGGGAGTAAAATGCAGAGGGCTAGAAGGCCAAATGGATAATAAAGGTGAAAGGAAGCAACACGCCATCTGCAATAGTAAACTTAATATGAAGGGCAACTCCCCAATCAAAAGGCAACAACTAAGACGGGAAAATGGTTAGGAAACAAAACACATCTATATGCGGTCTACAAGAAATCTGTTTCAATTGCAGGATAGGCACCAACTCAAGGTAAAGGGATCAGAAGAAAGTATTCCAAGCAAATGTACCAAAAAGAAAGCAGTGTTGCTCATTCTAATATCAGACAAAATAGACTTCAAAGCAAAGAAATCAAAAGAGACAGAGGGCCATTACATATTTTATTAAAGGAACAATTGACAATGAAGACTCACAATCATGAATATATACACCAAATGTCCATGCACCAAATTTTATAAAGACAATTCTTCAGGATCTCAAGCCACAGATTACCCCCGCACAATAGATAGGGACTTCAATACCCCATTAAGCACTTTGGACAATCAACAGGACAAAGGCTAAACAGAGAGACATCTGAACTAATGATACAATACACCAAATGGACTCACAGACATCTATCGAATATTTCACCCAAACACAGAGAAACACTCTTCTACTCAGCACCTCATGGGAACATCTCCAAAATAGACCATATACTGGGATACAGGAAAAAACTCAACAAACAAAAAGATTGAAATAATCTCATGCATTCTATCAGACCACAGTGCAATAAAACTTATTATCAACACCAGGAAAACCCTACACTACAATCAAAACACATGGAGATTAAACAACACTCTCCTGAATAATGAATGGGTCAAGAAGAAATAAAGAAAGAAATAAAACTTCCTGGAACTGGAACGACAATGATAATACAACACAACGAAACCTATGGGACAATTTAAAAGCAGTCTAAGAGGGAGTTTATAGTTCTAAGTGCCTACATAAAAAAAAGAAGAGAAACAGAAAGAGTAAAGTGAATGATAACTACCGGAAAGCTAAAAATACTGAACTCTAAACACAGCAGACAAGAGAAATAACAAAAAAACAAGCAGAGAATCAATGAAATCAAACAAGAAAACCATACAAAAAAAAAATCAATGAATTCAAAAGTTGGTTCTTTGAGAGAATAAACCAATAGACAGACCTCTAGCCCAGTTAACCAAAAGAAGAACGAAGAACTCACAATCAGTATACGAATCTCGTACGATGACAGAGGTGAAATATCATAACAGAATGAAAAGATCGCAGACAAATCATATAGAGGCATAACTTCAAAAACTTACCCTAGAGAAATGGAAATAATTTGCAATCCGGGAGATTCACCAAAGCTAACAGAAGAGATCGAAACAGCCTAATAACCAATAAACAGGAAGAATGAAATAATAAATTGTAATAAGAGCCTCCCGGACCTAAAAAAGCTCAGCGCCAGATGGTTGCACAGCAGAATTCTAAAAATGATTTCAAAAAGACTTACAATACAACCATTATCTACTCAATTGGTCTTGAAGTGGATACAACTGGAGGAGAGTTCTTCCAGATTCCTTCTATGAAGCCAGGATCACGCCTATACAAAACCAGGTAAAGATTTACAACAAAAAGGGAGAACTATAGACCCATCTCCCTATAACAGGAGATCAAAAATTCTGAATAGGAATACTGGCAAATCGCATTACAGATCCCACATCAAGAAGATCAGTCCATCATGACACAAGTTGGATTTCATACCAGCGATTGACAAGGGATTTAACATATGAAAATCAATAAATATCAAAAACACTATAAATGTCCTGAAAGACAACAACCACACGCATCACTCTATTAATGTGAAACACCTTGTACAAAATCCAGCATCCCTTCATGCTTAAGGTCCTAGAAGATTTGGTGGGAGGGCATTTCCATTGCCCATGTAATCAAATGCCATAATACAGGAAACCCACACCCAATATCATCCTAAGGGGAAATGACAGAAGCATTCCCTCTTAAAAGGGGAACGGGCAGGCTGCCCTCGTCACCACTCCATTTTCAAATATAGTCGCTCAAAACCTTGCTAGGCAAAAAGGCAAGAAAAGGAAAATAAAAGGGATTTCTAATTGGAAAGAGGAAGTTAAGCTATCCCGTTTTTGCTGATGAATATGATTGTTACCTAAGGATTACTAAAAACTCTCACCGTGAAATCCTAGAAATTTAAGAGTTAGTAAAGTGCACGAATACAAAATAAATCTAGTAAAATCAGTAGCTTTCTTTAAACCAACAACAACAAATGACGAAGGACTACAAGGAGGACCTTCCCACTCACAATAGCCTCAAAACATAAAATACTCTAGGGAACAACACTAACACCAAGACTACCAAGGATCTCTACATCAAAAATTTTAAACCCCTGAAGAAGGAATTGAGGAAGACAACAGAAGATAGACAAACCTCCCAATGTTCATGGATTGAAAAATAATATAGTAAAATGACCATCTACCCAAACTCATGTAAAGATTAATGCAATCCCAATCAAAATCCACAAGAGCTTCTTCACAGGCTTGGGAAAAAATCCTCAATTTCATTGGGAAAACAAAGACCCTGAACACCCAACAACCCTGAGCAAAAAAGCAATAAGGGAGATCGCTCTACCAGACATCAAACTATACTACAGGGCTATAGTCCTAAACACGTTGGTACTAGCACAAAAACAGACCAGCTACCAATGGAATAAAACAAAGATCCAAACCTGAGCACAATACAATTTCACCATCTCATATTTGACAAGGGGGCCAAGAGACACAATGGAGAGAAAGACAGCATCTTCAGTTAGTGATGTTGGCAAAACTGGATCACCACCTGTAGAAGAATGAAATTAAACCCCTACCTCTCGCCCTGTAAAAATCCAACTTCCAGATGGATCAAGACCTCAACGTGAAACCCAAAACCTGGAGGTGATAGAAGAGAAACTTAGCAGCAACTCAAGACATAGGCAAGGAAAAACTTCCTAAATCAGACAGCAGCTGCGCAAAATTAAGGTCAACAATTGACAAATGGGACCTCATTAAACTCAAAAGCTTCTGTACATCAAAAGAAACAGTAAAGGAAGTGAAAGAAAACCCATAGAGTGGGAGGAAACCTTCACTGTAGATACATCTGACAAAGCATAATTCCAGAGTATACAAGCTACTCAAAAAAAACGAAGAAAAAAAATGAACCTCAAAAGATGGAGCAAAGAACTGAATAGAGACCTCACAGAGAGGAATTAGAGGATGGCTGAGAAGCATCTTAAAACTGTTCAACGTCACTAATAATTAGGGAAATTCTAATCAAGATCACTCTAGATATATCATCTCACTCCGATAAGACTGGCCAGGATCAAGAAAACAATGATACCAGTGCTGGAGAAGTTGTGGGAAAGGGGAACACTCATCCATTGCGTGGTGGGAATGTAAACTTGTACAGCCACTATGGAAAGCAGTGTGGAGAACCCTTGGAAGCTCAAAATGAGCTGCCATTTGACCCAGTCACCAACTCCCTGGGTATATACACCACAGACTATCTTACTGCAGAATACATGCACAGCTATATTTATTGCAGCCGTTCACAATAGAAAAAAGTTGGAACCACCCAAATGCCTCTCAACTGACAAGTGGATAGAGAAAATGTGGCACATGTAAACAATGGAGTTTTCAGAAGTAAAGAAAGACAACATCATGAACTTTGCAGGTAAATGGATGAGCTAAAAGAATCATGTAAGTGAAAAAGAAGCCCAGAAAAAACAACGATGAATGGTACCCTCATAGGTGGATGCAGCGCCAATAACCCAGTTATAAATATTTCTTGTGGAGAGGGATTCATATAAAAGAACAACAACAGAAAGACTGCATCAGAAAACTGACTGAAATGGTGAATAGGAAGGGGGGAGGGCGGGAGAGCGACACGGGTGTATATCAATTAATGTATATTTAATTGATGTGAGTTCAACAAGTATCCAATTTTGCCCGACCCGTCTACAGGTTACAGGGTGTTTAGGACTTAGTAAAAGTAAATATGTGTATATAAACAACGTTGGTTTAAATGTTCTGATAAAAAGGTAATGCACCTGAGTTAATTGGGAAATATAAATTGTTGTTGTCCACATTTGTTTTACTTAAATTTGTATAACAATAACTTTGGGTTTGACACTACAAAGGTTCTCATAATTTTTCTGCTGTAAGTATATCTTGTAGCATTCTCTTTTACCTGAGGATGATTTTAACTTAAAAAATTAAGGTTTGCTTCCCAAGCTACCACAAACAGTCACCCAAAACAGCTGGGGTGAATTTGATGAAGTATGCACCTTGATTCCAGCCTATAGGTATGTGTATAACAACTGCCTTTTTGAGACCATGGTTCAAAAAACAAAAACCTAAATAAAAAAGGGGGGATACAGATATATACGAAACTGTTTTGTCAAGCAATTCAAATCTTAAAAACTAACTACGGGAAAGATTTTATGTTCCAACAGGTCAAAATGTCACCAACTTAATCGGCTGAGAAAGAAAAGACACAGCTTTATACTGTGTAGGATGTACCAGAAGTGCCAGCAGAAAGGTTGGCCCGTCTGAACATGAAAGGAAAAAACTTCAGACTGCTACAGACATCAAACCCTGTGTGGATCTATTGTAACAACTATTTATAATGAATCTTAATGAAACTTACTTTCTAGGTGCTGCAAAGTTTTAATACTGAGAGACTTTTTGCCTCCTCCATAGAACAAGGAGAAATATGATGATGAGGATGAAGTCATCTCTAACTGTAATTGGAGCCAATTGTTTAGGGTATTCTCTTTAAAACGCTAAAACTACCTTCTTTAATTGACTATAAACATAGGAACTGTGAAAAGGATTATTTCTATTAAGAACAAAATAATACTAAAGTTCCTTAAGCTATGCACTTAAGCAAAATATATTAATACAGGAGCTCTGATATCAGCAATGGATTATTCTACTAAGGAGATGTTGGCCAGGGGATCCAAGCCCCGCCCCCCAAAAGATAAAGGCTTCTTGCCTATAAACTGCGATACCTGCAAGAAGAGAGGCGGTAAGGCCCTGCTGTCAAAGACCTGATGTAAGCATGGGAAAGATGTATTGAGACCACACTTGCAAGTGTACAGTTGGTCTCTGGAATACCAGAGAGTGTTACCAAAGGCCACTAAACCAATAAAGCAAATATAGGTCTCCTTGAGTCAAGCAAGACTCCTCTGTCAGCACCAGCTACACCTCACCTGCCTGAAATACTGTGCAGCAGTGGCAGCCATATGCCTGTATATCCCAAATCTAATTGGGTATTAGCTCTCTCCTTAGAGGAATAACCCATGACTGATGCCACAAGCTTACATCCTCTAGTGGTTAGGAGATGTTATAAGCCACAGTAAGACCCTGCCATATTTTACAGAAAAAATGTAATTCATGGATTAACATACCATCCAAATGTCTCTGTCTATACCATAGTAACCTACCATAACAATTAGTACTGTTTAAATACCTATATATCTAATTGCTTGTGCTTCATTAGTAGGATTGAAAGGTTATTCCTGGACAAACTGTCAGCCCATGAAAGGAAACAGCCAGAATTGACCAGAGTCCAAAACAACAGCTCCAGAGAAAGTAGAATGTTTTGCTTCTTGTCCACCTGTGCCCCTTTTCTAAGCCTAGGGAACAATCTGCGGAAGAGGGGGCATGGAAGAATGTAAGGGCTGCGATTAGGGTGAATGGTGAAACTACAGCAATGTAGTCTGGACACTTATTTGATCAACTTGATTGAATACACAAGTCCCCCCAGCTAGATGGTGGAACCCTTGGGCTGTGTGGGTTTGGGCACAACTGCTTGCAAATTGGTTTTACATGAAGGATGTTTGTACTCATAAATTATTATTGTTAAAAAATGAAAAAAATAAAGAAGCAAAAAAAAAAAAAAATAGGACACCTGACCAAAAAAGAAAATCAAGTTCCCAAGCTAATGGGTTTTAAGCCCCTCTAACAATTTCTGTTCTCTAAAAGGAAGCCAAGCATAAAGTACAGAAGCCTTGAATTCAAGTTAGCAGAATGAGTTTCTAAGTAACCAGGTACATGCTGATGTGTTCTCAACTTTTCCCCTGGTTCAGTTGTCTATTCCATACTTTAAGTTTTAACTACTGTACTCAGCTGGAGCTCATAATACAGCATGCTATGGGCAATCTCAGGGTGCCTCACCACACTATAGATAGGCTGTGTCTATGGTAATGCTGCTGGTGGTGTTACATATGCCTATTTCATCAAGACTGAAGCTCTCCTGCATTTTCCTACTTTTCTGTATTGTCATTAACTTAGGCTCTACTTTCATATTTCCTGAGAATGTCCAGCTGTTTAGCCCTGCCTTGCTAGGAACTATGTCACTCCAGGCCTCCAATTTAGCTTTAATACCTGACAAAAAATAAACAGATAGGTTTCTTGATTAAAGCTAATTAGAACCAAATTCCACATAGTTTCTGAATTCCTGTTCTTCCTTCTGCCTGTCTGGACTATCTCAGTTCATCAACCCATTTCACCCTACATTGCACAGTACAGCACAGCACAGCACAGGTGCAAACACAGAAGACTCTCGTGAATCTAATAATGCCCTATGATCCGAATTCTATATTCATTTCAATAGCACTGTAGTCAGTGTTTTGGTTCCCTTGGAAGACACATCTAGAAAAGCTGTTGACAAATACTAAATTTGCCATGAACTATCAATGAAAAAAATCTTCTAAGAATAATCCCTCTGGCAACCCCCCCCCCCAGCCCCACGGCCCAGTCACCCTCATGTGCAGGCAAGGTCTGTAAATTGGAGTGGGGTACAAGTGGTGGGCACCCCTTCCTGACATGTGCGGCCACCTTCGGTAGGATCAGACATGGCCCAGAACTTGAAGGACTTGGTGGGACACCTGCCCGCTGGCCTCTGGGCAATGAGGTGGCCTATGGCCTATGGCATCAGCGAATCGGTGTTCACGGTGTAAGGTGTTCACAGAGCCATGTTTTCCAGTCAGATTGGTGGTGGGCAGCAGCACACCATCCTGGCCCAGAGCCTTCATTTCAGGATCCCTTGGTTCCAGTACCCCATCATCTATGACATTCAGGCCAAACCCCGAAAAATCTCCTTGGCCACAGGTTCCAAAGGCCTGCAGAAGGTGAACATGTCCCCACATGTGCTGTCTCAACCCAGTGCGCTGAAGCTCCCCAGCATGTACCAGCGCCTTAGGACTAGACTACCCTGAGCGAGTGCTGCCGCCCATCATCAACGAGGTGCTCCAGTGGTGTAGCCAAGTTCAATGCCTCACAGCTGACTACCCAGCGGGCCCAGGTGTCCCTGTTGCTCCGTAGGGAGCTCACCAAGCGAGCCAAGAACTTCAGCCTCATCCTGGATGGCTTAGCTATCACAGAGCTAAGCTTCAGCCGAAGAGTACACAGCTTCTGCAGAAGCCAAACAAGTGGCCCAAAAGGAGGCCGGGAGAACCCAGTTCTCTATAGGAAAAGCTAAGCAGGAACAGCCGCAGAAGATGGTGCAGGCCGCAGCCACGATGCTTGGAGAAGCATTGAGCAAGAATCTGGACTACATCAAGCTCGGGAAGATCCCGGCTGCCCAAAACATCTCCAAGACAATTGCCACATCACAGATCCACAGCATCTGTCTCACAGCCTACAACATTGTGCTGAATCTCCAGGATGAAAGCTTTATGCAGGGAAGTGACAGCTTCATCAAGGCTAAGAAATGAAAGTGATCAGCAGAAACTCCACATCCAGAGAAGAAATGGCTGGGTTTCTTTTCCAGTTTTTGAGGATCTAGGGGGATAGGGGGAGTCCATCACACCCCTTCCTGAACGAAGTATCTAGTGATGGTCCCTAAGCACCATCCTCTTGGCTTAAGGGCCCAACCCTTTTGGAAGGAATGGGTTTCCACCTCCCAGTATTGGCCTGGGAGCATGGTTGGGTCAGTGTGTGATTTCTCAGTAATTTCCTACAACGCTTCCTCTCTCAGAATGGGAGAGGAGACCCACCATCCCAGGAATTCTCAATAAATTTTCATTACTTAAACTGAAAAAAAAAAAGAACAATCCCTCTTAACTTATAATGGTAAAACAGATACTTTGATACTTTTACTCCTGCTAAAATTTTACCCCACTCATTCTGTATTCACAATCTTGTCAAGGTGGTTTTGATTGTGGGTTATGCTATCTTCCATACGGTTAATTCCGAATTTTTGTATAATCAGAAAAAACATATTAAGGTTGAATGTGAAGTGTCCCCTGTATGCTCGTGGTGAGGCTGCAACCTTTAAGAGGTAGAACCTTAACTGAAGGAAGTGAGTCAGGGCCCCACTTCCTGTTTTTTCTTTCTGCTTCCTGACAATGTGACCAGCAGCCTCCAGCTCCGCTATGATGGATTCTAGCCTTGAACTGTAGGCCAAAATAAGCCTTCCTCCCTCAGCTTGCGTTTGTCAGATATCTGTGTCAGAGCAATGAGGAAGGTATACATCTTCTATGCATGATGTTAAATCCTAGCAGAGATACCAGGCTTTCCTGTAGTTTATGAGATTAAAAAAAAAAAAAGATAGTGATCGGTCAGGGCTAGTGTGAGCTCATCTGCCCTGGGTTATGCTGTGCTCCATTCCTTCTAGTTGTGTTGTTACTCAGAGCCATGCCATATACACATTGTACTAAACAAAATCTCTGATTATGTTGTGAATAAGAATAAGAATGTGAGCTGTGGCTGGGTGTGGTGGCGCACAAGGCCAGCCTCATCTACATAGCGAGTTCCAGGCCAGCTGGGGCTACAGGGAGACCCTGTCTCAAAAAAGACTAAAAAAAAACTGTGAGCTGTGGTCACAGTCTTCCTAGATGGAACATACTACTAGGAGAATGCTTCATTTATTGAACATCTACATCCCCCAAATACTAATAATAAGTGATTTTCCATCAATCTACCTGATATAATTGGACATAACATCTGGGAGAAACTTGGTAGTGTTCAATATTTATATCAAAGATTTGCATTATATTGTAAATTATATTTTTTTATTGCTACTCCCTTTTTAAAAATATTTTATTTTTTATGTGTATGAGTGTATTGCCTGCATGTATATAAGTGCACGCATGCCATATAATGCCCACAGAAATTACAAGAGGGCATTGGATTCCCCTGGAACTGGAGTTATAGATGGTTGTTAGCCACCATGTTGGTGCTGGGAACCAAACCCAGGTCCTCTGCAAGAGAAGCCAATGCTCTTAACTACTGAGCTATCTCTCCAGGCTCACTACACCCTTTTGAAAATTAGAAAACTTTTTAAAGAAACTCTCCCATGTTTGGTAGTATTCAAGATGGTGATTAGAAGTACCTTTAGTTCCTGAGATGTCAGTTAGCTGGGTCTGGAGCTGCGAGCACTCTGAAGTGCGTGCTCTGAATTGCAATTCTTTCTCTGTATTCCTGGCTCTGCCCTACCCTTTCAAGTTTGCATTTTGTTGTTCTTATTGGAGAAAGCAGAAGCAAAACAGGAGCTGAATAATTCTGCTGTTGGCTGTTAAATTACACTGAGCATTCATGGGCCTTGTGTGCTTTTCTGCATTTTATTCCTCATACTGCTTACATTTTAAAAACCCTTTTCTGTTGGTCTGGCATTATTTGCAAATTTCAGTTCTTTCTGGAATTTTGACTGTTTGAGATCATTTTGTAGATCTAGGCCACTTATTCAACAGATTTATAAAGCACACATTCTAATTGGAGAAAGACAATAAATGTCATGAACGGATGAATTATACCATATATTATAAGGTAACCACAGTGGGGAAAACACAAGCACACAGAGATTTCTTGTTCTGGGTTAATAGGTATCAGAGTTTGGTTCTTGAAGTTCCCCCAAGGCCCATGTGCCAAAGGCTTTGCCACCACCCTTTGGCATGATTAGGAGGTGACAGACTCCATAGCAGGTGGGGCCTGGTGAAAGGAAGTTGGGTCAGCGAGAATGTGCCTCTAAAGGAATTTCAGACCCCAGATCTCTTTGCTTCCCAGTTACCATCAGGTGGGCAGCTTTGCTCTTCTAATGCTTCTGGTTACAGTGTTCTACCACACCACAGGCAATAAAGCCAAAGGCTAGACCAGCACATCACAGGCCTCCAAAACAATGGAGCCAATGGGCTAGACCAGCACACCATAGACCCGTAAAACAAAGGAGCCAATGCGCTAGACCAACACACCACAGACCCCTAAAGCAAAGAAGCTAATAGGCTAGACCAGCACACCACAGGCCCCCAAAACAATAGAACCAATGGGCTAGACCAGCACACCACAGACCCCTAAAGCAAAGAAGCTAATGGGCTGGACCAGCACACCACAGGCCCCCAAAGCAATGGAGCCAATGGGCTAGACCAGCACACCACAGACCCCTAAAGCAAAGAAGCTAATGGGCTAGACCAGCACACCACAGACCCCTAAAACAAAGGAGCCAACTGGCTACACCACCAGACCACAGGCTCCTACGGATGGAGCCAGTGGGCTAAAACTGAGATCTCGGAAACTGTGTGCCAGGGCAAAGCTTCCTTTCCTCCTGCTCGGTTGTTTTTCTCAGGTACAGTGCTAGACTGGTGGAACATGACTCATATAGCTGGTGAGCTGCAATGTACACGGGGTGTCCAAGGCAGACTCAGTCACCCAGCATCCTGCAAAAATGAGCAGAGGCTTCAGAATGTAAGCAGCGAGCTAGTGTCTGCCATTGATACTAATTACATTTCTCTTTTCCATTCTTCATAAATAGGCTCTGGATCAGAACCCATTTGCCAATGCTTTGAAGATCACCTTTAATTAGGTGGACACTGAAGCTCTCTCCCTGAGACTGTGCCTGAACTTGAGAACCAGACACCCACACCATGATTCCCTGACAATAGGAAGTGGGAAATCACCCACATCCATGAGGTATTTTCAGTTTAGCTTTTAATCTTCTGGGTGAGCTTCACTTCTGGTCACCACAAAGCAAACAATGCATATAGTTTTTCTCAGGGTCCCACATCTTGGGTGGGCTGAGTGTAAGAGGTCCTTGCCCAAAAAAGTCTTGAACTCAGTCTGCTGTTGGTAAGAAAAGAAAAATAGAGATTCAGAAATCATGAGGTCCTGACACTGTGTAGAAAAACTATCTGGAACATTCGTTATTCCTTGGCCTGAAATATGCAAACAGTGGAAACCTAATACATTCTGTATTCTGTGAACATAGATAATGAGCAAAACAAACATAGAATATGGGTGACCATATAATTTATTCTCCAACCTGGGGCACTTATTCATCACAGTGGGAAAGAAGCATAAACCAGGACTTTCTCAGGCAAACTAGAACATAGGGTGACCCTATGCAGAAAAAAATACTGTGAATCAAAAATAGGTAGAGAGACACAGGTATAAATGAAATTCGTATCTCTTACTGTCTAATTTAAGACACCTTTGATAAATCCATCCCAAGCCTGGACTCACCATATGACAGAATTGCAGAATCCAAAGTGGGTTTAGAGAGAATCTATTCCTCTCCAGTGAAAAGATGGACCAGTGGGGTGGGCATCATCCGAGAGCTAGCTGGAAATGCAGAATCACAGGCTCTACCTGCCTCAGATGTTCAGCTAAAAACTGCATTTTTTTCTTTTTTTTCATCATTAAACACATGCTTTACTTTTTATTTTTTATTTTTTAAAATTTCTTTTTTATTTCTTTTATTTTTTATTTATTTGATTTTTTTAAACAATAGGTAAGAAGTAATGAATACAAGTATCCTTCATGTAAAACCAATTTGCAAGCAGCTATGTCCAAACCCACACAGCCCAAGGCTCCCACCATCCAGCTGGAGAGGCTTGTATGTACAATTATGCTGATCAAATAAGTGTCCAGTCTATATTGCTGTAGTTTCACCATTCACCCCAATCGCAGCCCTTACATTCTACCATGACCCTCTTCTGCAGATTGTTCCCTAGGCTTAGAAAAGGGGCACAGGTGGATGAGAAGCAAATCAGTCTACTTTCTCTGGAGATTTTTTTCTTTTTTATTCAAAGCCAATTTTTTATTGAAGCTTTGTACATTTCATATATTTCCCAATAAAATCTAGAGCCATTCCCCCTTCCTTGCCCCCCACCCCACCAAAGCTCATGCATTCTGCCATACATGCTTTTCATCTTTTTCTCAGTCTCTTTTAACATTTTCGATGCAGAAGTTCACTGTTTCAGTCAGTTTTTTGATCCAGTCTTCTTCTTCTTTTTGTTCCTTCCAATTTGCTTCACTCCAAAATATGCATATATGCATGCCACACATATATCAAGATTATGATGTCATAGGTTTTAGCATCTTCAGCTTATGGTTTCTTTTTTTAATTTTTGTTTTCTTTATTAAGCTGAAAGATGTCATGTTTTCCTTAAGGAAGTGTGTGAAGTCTTCTCCTTGGCAAGCCCAAATAACCATCAGTCCTGCCCTTGTGCTCCACACTGGGGGTTTCCCTTCCCATGGTCACCAAATGAAGTCCAGTAAGCACCACGTCCTGCCTTGATCTTCTTGTACTGGCCTTCATGATACAGCCTGGGTAGTCCAACAATGGCAATCTATACTCTAAAGAGGCTGAAACCCCAGTAGCTGCTCAGTCCACAAGCTGGATGTCTCAGCAGTCCCCATCTGGCTCTGAAGGTTTGGAGGATTCTTGGAGAGACATGAGTCTTCAGTCCATACTGGAAGGTAGAAAAGCTTCTCATGTCTTTGAAGGATGGCAAAAGCAGTGGGAGCCACAGATGGTAGCTGCACTTGCCAGTAAGACAGGCAAAAAAAAAAAACAACAAAAAATAAAGCCTTGTGCTCTTTTTTTTTTTTTTTCTTTTTGTCTTTTTACTAAGATTTAAAGTTTTATACCTAAGGTATAATTACTTAGGTCTTATTGATTATTTATTTCTGGTTATACTTTCTTTTTAGATGTTTAAGACCACACAGCCCAGATTAACCAAGGTTTATGTTTTCTTATGGTCAGTTGAAGATCTGGTCCTCAGGAGTCACTCAGGTATTTTTTTTGGCAGGGGGGGGGGCTGGTTCCTTTTGAAAAACTGCATTTTAACAAGATTTCCAAGTGGTTTGTAAGCATATCAAAGTTGGAGAATTGATTATTCAATCTTTTTAACAAACTAAGAAATTTAGCTTCAGGAAGGTTAGAAATCTTCATTAAGATCTACTAGTCATACCTAAGGTACTATCTCATTTCTTCTATAAGGCTGTTTTATTTCTAAAATGTAGTAGTTCTCTTTTGTCCAATGTACCTAAAATTCTGAGATTGCAGAGCATCAGTCTGAAATCCTGTTCTGGTTTCGCTTCAAATTCAGGTAAGTCACTACATCTACACTGGCCAGGAAGTGTCTCTTCAAGGTCTGAAACTACATAAGCCTATGAGTTGTCCAGCATCTGAAAGGTGCAACACTAATGAGAAGAGGCATGGAAACTGTAATGTAGGCCAGGGTCCAGATCATCGCTACCCATGAGGAAGGGCCCTGTGATGAAAAGCAGGAAGGTATCCCAGGAAGAAGGAAGGAAGGCAGAGACAATGGATTGGACAAAGGAGGGTTGGGGGCATTGAGAGACAGCAGGATGCTTGCACATTTGAAAATAACATCAGATTTAAGTATGTCCTCAGTAAATTTAAAGTCTGGGGCACACAAAATAGTCCGTAATATTCTTTTTCCTCAGTTGGAGGAAATTTTCATTCTTTGCTTTTGAGCCTTTTTCATTCCAACGTGGGGCATCTATGGCTCATGACAATATTCTGGTTCACTTTACAAGTCACTAACTGGACTTTAGTATCCAGTTGTGCAGCCAAACACTAGTCATTGTACAACTATGTTGTAGAGGTATTTTTAGATGTTATAAATGTTTACGGTTTCTTGACAAGTTACCCTTCATAAAGCAGGCGCCTGCCCCAAATCAAATGAAAAATCTTAATGGCCAAGTCTGTGGTTTTTTTTATCGAATTTTGCCTCAAGACCATAGGTTAGAAACCCTGCCTAAGCTCCATCCTGCTGGCTACTCTGTGGACTTATGGTTTAAGGTTGGAATATCAACTCTTGCCTAAATTTCCAGCCTGTTTGCCCTGCCTACAGAATTCACATCTGCCAGCATTCACACTTTCATGAGCCAATTACTTAAAAATCTTTTTTATTCTATTTTTATATGTGTGTGCATATATATATATATAGACATAAACATCTTTTTTTGGTTTATGTTTGGTTTCTATACATGGTTTCACTGCAACTAGCTAGCATGGGAATTCTAGGGTAGCCTTGACTAAATAGAGGTCCTCTTGCCTCTTGGATTAAAGGCATTGTGCTGGATAGCTTTAGTGTCAACTTGACACACCTGGGTTGAGGGAGCCTCAGTTGGGGAATTGACTCCATTGGATTGGCCTGTGGCCACATCTGTGGAGTATTGTCTTCATGGTCGAGCAGTATGGGAGGGCCCAGCCCACTATGGGTGGTGCCACCCTGGGCAGGTTGTTGTGTATGGTATAAGAGGGCAGGCTGGGCATGGGCCAGGGGAGCAAGCCAGTGAACAGCATTCCTCCATGGCCTGTGCTTCAGCCCCTGCCTCCAGGTTCCTGTCCTGAGTTCCTGCCTTGGGCTCCCTGAGTGATGAACTGTGACCCAGGATATGTAAGCTGAATAAACCCTTTCCTCCCCAAGTTGGTGTCAGTCAGAGTGTTTTGTCACAGCAATGGAAGAGAAACTAGAACAGGTGTGTACCACCTCACCTGACAGAAAGTACATACATATGTGTGTGTGCATATACATATGTGTGTGCATATATATATAATGTATATGCTTTTTTCCTACTGTTCTATAAGCTCTGTTTCTTTGGAAAACTGTAACTGAAACAGGTTGCATTGCATATTTATTTCAACTTTTGTTTAACCAGAAACTATTGCCAGACAGGTATTGATAAGTACATGTAATAGGTTAAAGACATTATTCCTAAATTATTCACAAGAAGACAAGATTCCAGGCTAGAGATATGGCTCAGCAGTTTAAGAACACTGGCTGCTCTTTCAGAGGACCTATATTCTATTCCCAGCACCCACATGGCAGTTAATAACAATCCATAACTCCAGTTCCAGAGTATCTGACACCTTCATGACCTCTTCAGGTACTGCATGACACAGTACCTTCCTACATGCAAGCAATACACTCATATACATAAAAGTAAATTAAATTTTAAAAAGAATACAAGGTTCATGTCCAATCAACCAGTCACTCTCAGGACCTAAGACTGGTACACAGGGGCTCTTAATGAATGCTACTGACTTTTGTTACTCTGTAGGCTGTACCATTAATCAAGTAAACCCTTGTCAAGTAAATAATAAACTCTTAACAATTAGCTTGAAGAAAGTCTTTTGGTACAGACAGAGCCAAAGAGGGAAATCTATTGTATTTGCTTAGCAATATTAGAATTTTAAGTGTAATGAAGAAGGAAAGAGGAATATTCAAATCCTGTCTCAAGATCAATATAGTACAACAGTTAAAAACATAGACCTTATTACTACAATGTCTTGTCTAGATTCTAAACCCTGTGCTACCACTTGGTATCTGTGTGGCTTTGAGGAAGTTACTCAGATTTTCCTTATCTCTGTTTGTTTATTTAAAATTTGGCACAGTAATGCGCCTGTCTCAAATGGTCTATCCGTTAAGTGAGTTCATACTAATAAAGTAGCCAACAACACTCTATAATTCCAGTTCCAGGGGATCCAGTGCTCTCTGCTGGCTTCCATGGGCATTGCATGACACATATGCAGGCAAAAACATGCAGACACATAAAAAATAACATTAAAAGATTAAAAGAGGGGCTGGAGAGATGGCCTAGCAGTGGTTAAGAGCGCCAACCGCTCTTACAGAGGAACCGGGTTCAATCCCCAGCACCCACATGGCAGCTGAGAACCGTCTGAAACTCCAATTCCAGGAGAACTCCAGTTCCAGGGGAATCTGATGCCCTCTTCTGACCTCTGCAGCATTGCACGACACGGGTGCACAAACCTACATGCAGACAGTACATTCATACACATACAGAAATAAATTTTAAAAAGATTAAAAGAAAAAAAATAAAAAGAATAATCATTGCCTGCAACCATGCCAACTCCTACTTATATTGAAAGGATGGAAGAAGACAAAGCTAGGGGTAGCAGCTCAGACTTGCAACCTTGTAATCCCAGTACTCAGGAGCGTGATGGGAAAATCAAGAACTACAGGGTAGCATGATCTGCAGAGCGAGAGACCCTGTTTCAAAAGTAAGACATGATTGCAACTTTAGAAAAATAACTAAATAGGACATGAAGAAGGAGCAAAACATTCTATGCAAAATGTTCTTCAGAGCACAGACAGCTAATTATCTAACCCACAAAGTGTGTGAGGCTACAGAAGGTGAAATTTGAGCTAAATCTTAACAAATGAATAAGAGTACACAAGCTGAAGAGGTCATGAATACATTTCTAATAGAGAGGCAGTATTAACAAAAGATAGGGGTAGAAGGTAGGGGATACTAGACTCCATTTTGAACCCATGAGGTGTCTCAGAAGAAATGCTCAGTAGGAAATAGCAAAGGAGTCTGGAGCTCAGGAGCAGGTAGGCTGGAGGAAACACCTGTACTTTGTAGTAGCATCAGCAACGACTTAAGTGGTGGCTGCAGTGACACACGTGGCAAGGAGCACCTGATCTGAGAGATGTGAGGGTCACGGTGTTCAGAGAGCAAGCGGGTGCCACACCTGACACACAGATGGCCAGAAAGGGGGGAAGGAGCCCTGGAAAAGTGTGACCCTGTGGGAGCCTAGAAAGGAGAGCGTCTCAAGATGAAGAACTGCAAGTCCACTGGCCATGTCTGTGGCTTTTCATTTTGTGCAGATAGGAACATATACTATGTGGCCTTTTGTGCCTGACCTCTTCCACTTATGGTGATGTTTGTGAGATTCACCCATGTTGTAAATATATAGCAGGGTTTCGTTTCTTTTTATTGCTAAATAATATTTCATCATGCCCAGAGAGCATCAGTTGATAGTCATTAGTGCTGCCCCTCTTTGGGTCTTCTATGAATACTGCTGCTGTTAATATTCATGGACAAGGTTTTGTGTGAACATACATTTTCAATTTTCTTACAATTGAAGATCAGCTGAATAATGTAATAAAATACTATGGGGGCACCAAAAAGAATAATGTTGAGTTGTGCATGTGCATATGGTCAGAATACTAAATGAAACTACAAGATGCATTGCAGTGAAAGGCCTTTGTAATTACAAACAGGCAAATGGCTAAGGGGGGGAGCAGAATGAAAGGGTATCCAGGAAGAAATTTTCCCTTTTCCCCAAATGCAAGGTCTAATATTCAGCTATCAGTAAACACTGTAAAGGGGACCTACCAATGAGCCTTTGCTAAACTGAGAAGAAAATAACAGCAACATAATCTGCCAATTGAATGGCTTCAAGGCAATCTTATTTCACCTCTTTGGTGAGCTTTTAATGAATAGGCAATTAAGGTAATTGCCAGTAACTAGGTAGATTTGGTCAAATTAGGAAACACTTGCTATTCTAGAGCTTGTGTGGGCACAATTAAGAAACAGAAAAGGAAAACACCTGTTAATACTCCAAAAAGCTTCCAGTACTTTCAGCCCCAGGAAACCATGTCAGATTGATTAGCAATTTTAGTTTTATCCCCATGTGCCTATTCCCAGGGGAGAGACTCCATTTTTCTTATCTTCCTTTTGTTTGGGGAAATCTTTCCTAGATAAATGCTACTCTGATCTGTTACCCTGGTGGCTGCTAAGGGGCTTTCTTCTTGCTCTCTACACCTGTGGGGACCCACCCACCAGAATCTGGATTGGCTGTAACTCACTCAGACCAGTGAACGTGGGGCCCATAGAACTGCAGCTGAACTTGAGACTGACAGCATCTGCTTCTGCCCTCCTGAAGCATCATTGGAAAAGTCTGGCCACCTTGTTAGAAAGGCAGGTGGAAAGGCCACAAACAGGCACACAGGGAGAGGGCAGCCCTACTTGGCTGGATTCCTCTTGAACCAATGGCTAAATGAGGCCATGAAGGAAATGCGAGTCTTTGCTTCTAACTGGACCTGCTAGTCAGTTATTGAATCTGCAGCCACTAAGTTTTGGCATGCTTTAGTATGTATTGATGGGTGACCAAAACAAGGACCTGGCTCCTTTGTCTGAGAGAGAGAGAGAGAGAGAGAGAGACATCATGATTAGGAGAACAAGATTGTCATAAGCCTTTTCTCAGCATACATATTTCAGTCAACAAGTGTCCCTTTCCCATGAAGCTCGAGATCTGGAATTTCCCACAGCTGTATGACCTCCCTTTCCCTGGAGTCTGATCTCCTCAGAGCCCCTACTCATTTTCCCTATCTATTCACTGCCCCCTGGACCATCCCAGTTTCTGTTTCTGAACTGAACACTGGTTCTCAGTGTGGAAACCCTAGCCTGGCAGAATCTACATCACTATGGAATTCATTAGAAAGGAAATTCCAGCTGCTTCTTCAGGTAAACTGATCTTGAATTCAGGAGTGTTTTCCTTCTGAGACCCTCAGATAATCTCATGACCTCTTCAGGCCATTAATTCTCCATGAAGCCCTGTAAAAAAATGGTCTCTGGCTGGAGAGATGGCCTAGCGGTTAAGAGCACTGACTGCTCTTGCAGAGGACCTGGGTTTGATCCCCAGCACCCACATGGTGGCTGAGACCCGTCTGTAACTCCAATTCCAGGAGAACTCCAGTTCCAGGGGAATCCGACACCCTCTTTGACCTCCGCGGCATTGCACGACATGGGTGCACAAACCTACATGCAGACAGTACATTCATACACATATGAAATAAATAAAAATTAAAAAAATATTAAAAAAATGGTCTCTAAGTGGGGTAGGTTTGTTTAAGGCCAGGGCCTTCCTTCCCAAGCAAGAGAGTGCTAAAGCTCATTTGGGCCAATCTTGAAGGGCATGGATGCAGGCCACTGCACTCCTAAAACCAAGAGTCTAATTCCTACTGAGCTGAGCCTCTGGCACCAGCCCCTAACAAAATAAACCCATGCTTTCAGTTAAGGTGACCCCTCTGGAACCATGCCAGCCAGGGGCGATCTTGGACAATGTCAGATCTTCAAACTACTACCATCAGCAGTACTCTTCCCAGGAGTAGACAAGGTACCATTCTAAATCACAGCTTCTGGGTGGTCCAGGGAACAACAAATATGTACCTTGGCACAGTTGGGATTAGGGCACAGGGAGTGGTGGAAGAAAAGCATTAGAGGCCTCCAATTTTATATGGGAAAATTGCTCAAGTTCTGCTTCTCTGAGTGCCAGCCTCCTTCTTCGTTTCTCTGACCTCCCTCCTGGGGAACATGCAGACACCTCGATGGCTGTCGACATTTACTTTCCCATGCTGCACAGCCACAAACCTTTGCAGCGTTAAACTGCTTCTTCTCTCCCTGCCACAGCTGCTCTGAGAATTACTGTGATGCCAGGCTCTGGAGGTAAATGGCAGACAGATGGATATTTTTTACACTATTAAAAGTGGCAAACATTTGGGGAGCTCTTTCTCTGGCACAGCCAAAGAGTTTATTGTTGTTGTTATAAGTAGAGGGAAACATGTTAAGTTGGCAAGCTGCTAATCCTTCCTTAGAAGCCGGACAGATCCCGTTTTTGAAAAGGACCAGGAGAGAGGCTGTGATGAACATCCCTGGAAATTCCATCTTAGCAAGAGTCCTTTAGCTGTAGCTGGTCTGGGAACGCAAGTCAGCCTGATCAGAAGGTGGCTCCCTAACCAGCCACTGAATCACACTGTGTAAGAAAAACATAGGGACAGGCTGATAGAATGATTAGGACAATTGTTTTTCTGAGCAATTACTGTGAACTGTGCACTTGACATGAAAGATAATGAAACAAGCACGAAGAACTCAGGGAAACCGGATCAAGGTCATACAGTTAAGTGGCCAAAGATTATTGCAGTGCCAGGTGTTTGGGGCTCCTTTCTATCTCCCAGCACCAGTTATGACAGCCCTTTTTATTTACACTGGCCCTTTGAATACAACATGCCTCATGCTGTTCAAGCACCTTACATGATTAATTCATTTAATCCTCGTCATTACATGGTGGACACCATTATAACCCAAATTCACATAAGAGGCAATTGAGGTATAAGAAGCACATAGCTGGGGCTGGAGAAATGGCCTAGCGGTTAAGAGCGCCGACCGCTCTTGCAGAGGACGCGGGTTCGATCCCCAGCACCCACATGGCGGCTGAGAACTGTCTGAAGCTCCAATTCCAGGAGAACTCCAGTTCCAGGGGAATCCGACACCCTCTTCTGACCTCCGCGGCATTTCACGTCACGGGTGCACAAACTTGCATGCAGACAATACATTCATACACATACAGAAATAAATTTTTAAAAAATTAAAAAAAAAGAAGCACATAGCTAACAAGTAGCTCAGCTGGAATCTGTGCCCCAAGCCACTGGTTTTGGGGTCCTCATTCTCCACTAACCCCAGGCTGGAGAAACAAATGGAGTTACTGCTGTACACCTGTGATGAGTGGCGCTGTGTCTCAGAACCTTAGTTCTCTTGTTTGCCATTGAGACCTAACGGGACTGATGGTGAGAAGCTTCTGAAGGCCTTCTAAGCAGCTACTGGTGGCCATGCAGCATACAGAATGAAGAGATACTGGGGTAATATGGACTTCAAACTCTTTTCTAGAACTTTACTAAAAACAATACAGTACAAAACTCTGGAAAGGCTCAGAAAAAATGTAAGACATGTATGGCACAGTGCAGGAACTTAGGTGGGGTAGGGAGCCTGGAAAGGAAAGTGACTCTAAAATTGGATTGGGAAATGATGCATGATGTATGAAAAGTTTAATAACAATAAAATATGTTAAGAACACAAATTTATTAAAGAAAATGAGAAAATCCAGATAAGGATGAAGACAATGGAAATTCTTATTATTCTAGCAGTAAGGGAGGGATTAACACTTAACATTTGACTCATATTCTTCTATTTTTTATGCATATATACACACTTTATAATGTTGAGATTATATTGTCCATTCTGTTGTATGAACTCATTTTTATAAAATTGTCCATGTGAGCACTACATCATTAAACATTCTTTTTAATTTTTTTTATTTATTTCATATATGTGTATGACTGTTATGCCTGCATATGTGTAAGTGCACCCCTGTGTCATGCAGAGGACAGAAGAGGGTGTTGTATTCCCTGGAACTAGAGTTATGGAGGGTTGTTAGCCACCATATGGTTGCTGGGATTTGAAACCCCGCCATCCTCTACAAGAATAACCAGTGCTCTTAATTGCTGAGCCATCTTTCCAGCCCCAAACATTCTTCCTTTTAAAAAATTTTCTTATTTTTATTTTATGTGTATGAGCATTTTGCCTGCATGTGTGTAAGTGCACCATGTGTATGCAATGCCCACAGAGGCCAAAAGAGTGCATCAGATTCTCTGAAACTGGAGTTACAGACCTTTGTTAGCCATGAACTGGGTACTGGGAATTGAACTGGGTCCTCTGGAACATCTAGTGTTATTAACCACTGGGCCATCTCTGCAGGCCCCCATTAAACATTCTTCCAGAATGGCATTTTGTGTATGTTTTTATAGTATATGTGCGTAGTACTTGTGTATGTGCATATAGTATATGTGAATAGGGTTTGTTTACGTGTGTATGGGGTGTGTGTGTGTGTGTGTGTGTGTGTGTGTGTGTGCTTGCAGGTGTTATGTATATGTGTATGTATAATCCGGAGGACAACCTTGGATGTTGTCTTCTATCGTTCTCTCTCCACCCTTATTTATTGACATAGGGTCTCACTAGATTTGGAGCTCAGTGGTTCAACTAGCCCGAGACGTTTCCTGTCTCCACTCCCATTTCCCCTACTCCTGCCCTCCACCCCAGCTTCCCACTCTTTACTGCCCCCCCTCCCCCGGCACTGAGTTGCAGATGGGTACCACCATGCTCAGCTTTTTATGTGAGTGTTGGGGCTCCTAACTCAGGTCCTCAAGCTTATGCAGCAAGTACCAATGGAGCTGTCTCCCCAAGCCCCACATTCCCATTCTAATACATATATTTCACTGTGTGGTTAAACCATAATTTTAAATTTAACTCTCCATTGGTAGACATTCAGATTGCTTCTTTTTTTCCCCCTAAGCAAGGCCTGATTTTTATAAGATAAAGTTTCCCTGTGTAACCCAACAAACTAGTTATGAATATAGACTCCAATCCAGAGTAGTCTAGAGCTTGTGAGCCTCTTACCTCAACCTTCCAAGTGCCAGGATTTGGAGGCGTGTGCCACTATGTCCAGCTCTAAGTAAAGCTTTGCATTTAATGGAACTTTTTGCATTAAATATAACACTATAGCTTTAGCATCATTTGAGAATTAAGCATCACAGTTAAAATCTGCATCTATACTATTTGCGCATCAATACTTACCATGCAACCTTTAACAAGTTACCCTTTCTCACTGGTAAATGAGTATAATAATGATGCCAAACTATGAATCATTGTAAAAACTAAATTGAGAACTGTGCATAGATAGCCTCGTAAGGCTTAATAGCTAAGTCAAAAATTTGAATATTTGGGGCTCAGCAGTTAAGAAGACTGGCTGCTCTTGCAGAGGATCCAGGTGTGTTATCCAGCATCACTTGGCAGCTAACAATTATCTGTAACCCCAATTCCAAGGGATCCTACACCCTCTTCTGACCTCCTTGGGTATTGGATGACACAGGTGTACTTACACACATTCAGGCAACACACTCATACAACATAAAATAAAATAATAAATTACATATGTGAATATTTTCAAGATATGAGATAAAATTTCCCTTTTACCTTCCAGAAAGTTTGAATAATTTATATCTTTGTGAGTAATATAAGACAATAACCATTGTCTTAGAAATTTGACAACCCTGGTATTAATATTTTTAAAAATTGCCAACTCAATTGCTTAAAAAATAATTTAAGTGTTATTTGGATTTGCATTTCTGATGGAGTGCATGTTGAAAAAATGTTCACTTCTGTGGGGGATGCAGTACTGCTGACTGCAGAAAGCAAAGATTGACGAGTGCATGAATACACCCAGCATAAAGGATGGCAAGGTTATAAAATATGCAGCTGATGGGCAGAGACAGGCCTTGGAAAAATGACACTTCAGAAGTCTCAAAACAGCCCCTCCAGAGGCCTGCTCTCATCAGCGCAGGCAGCATTTTACATGGAGTTGGTTGAAATTCCAGGCAGCCAAACGCAATGCCTTGAAGCAGCGTTTCAGTTGGAAGGGGAGCAATGGAGACAGAGGACCCTGCTTTGCACAGGCTGGTCAGTCACACTCTTCCAAGTATCTCAAGCCTGGCTCTGCTCCCTGGGTGGTAGAGATCTTTTCCCAGGCCTGCATCGGAGGCCCTCTGTCTTCCACCATCACAGTGGTGGCAAGAGGGAGCACAGGGCAAGCCTGCCTTTGGCTTGAGGACTCCATGCCTCTGACAGCTGTCAGCCACTAACAATGAAGAAAACTCCCAGCTCTAGGAGCTGTCCTTGGCTCTTCTTCAGTTTTATGTAGGTCAGAGGAAAACAAGTATGCCAGATATGGAAGCAAGGTTGATATAAACACACAGGACCCAGTTTGACCAGATGTTCAGAATGAC
>VZQC01009572.1:1455507-1466289 GCA_009823505.1 Rhizomys pruinosus | reverse complement strand
ATATGCCTGAACTGAATTGGAAAATGATGTATGAAATACACAAAGAATCAATAAAAAAATAAATTAAAAATTAAAAAAAACGTAACCCACTAAGTGAAATTAGTGCTATTTATATGCACATGGGTGTGAGACCATCCATGGGAGCATGGACAATGTACCAGTGACCCCCCCCCCCCAGCAGCCGTCAACTGCCAGGAGCCCTTCAGCTAAGAGTATGGACCTCATGAATCCTCCACATCTATGCTGGAATGTTCACTGGCCTCGTCTTGTGCAGGTAACCGCAGCTTCTGTGAGTTCATGAGTTCAAGAACATTGCTAGGTCACACAGGGGTGTGGAGTGGTTTTATGGCTACAGCCCCAGCAATGACTAATTCAGCTTTTATAACATATCCTTTCTCTCTCAAAAATGCCCATTCATGGTCAGTGGTCACCCTAATTTTAGCAACTGTTGGAAGACAAACAGTTTTAGAAATATCACCCTCCTAAATCTGTTTCTTTATTTGTTTCAAAGTTGGATTCAAATGGCTTAACATTTGTATAAGATTTCAATTTTAAAACTTTATTTACTTTATTATGTTCATGAGTATGTGTGTGGTTGGGTGCGTTTATGTGCACACATGCATGGAGTTTCCAGAGATAAGAAGAAGGCATTGGATCCCCTGGTGCTGGAGCCACCCATTGTGGGTGGCTGGGAACTGAACTTGGGTCCTCTATAAGAGTAGTATGAGACTTTACCATTGAGCCATCCCTCCATCTCTAAATTATCATTTATTTATTTTTATTCTATGTGAACAAATGTTTTGCCTGCATGCCTCCTCATAGTCATATAGGGGCACCTCTGGGTTTTCCCCAGATATCAGTGTTGTCAGTTTTAGGCTCTGATTGGCTGAGAAGGTGAGATGGAGCTGACCTGACTCTGGTACTGAGTGATACAGGCATTTGACATCCATTAGCCATCTGCTCCCCAGAAGAGGGATTCCAAAGATGTGGGCTTAAGATTTAGTCTCTGTCCAATGTGAGCTGGTTGGCCTCCCTCACCTGTAGAACAATAGTTGCAATGGTGAGTAGAAAGGGGGGCCATCTTGAAGCTACTGGCTCTAGGCACTTGGATAAGTATGTTATCCTTTGTCAGGGTCCCAAAGTCTGAGTAAGAATGATTTTTGCAATTCCCTGGGATTTATTAACAAAAAGGTAGACATCAGGCAAGACCAGAGCTAGAGTTTGGAAGCCCATTCCTTTATATATGTCTATTTTATAGGCTGGTCCCCAGTCATTGCTGAGTAGAGGGGCCTGCCTATTTTAGCCAAGCCTGGGATCAAGAATTCATGCACGTTTTGTTTTTTTGTTGTTGTTTTTTCATTTTTGTCCAGAGTATGAGGACTGAAAGATAGCTTCCATCCAGGCTACAGTAAAGGCAATCTTACCTCAAGAGAGTTTGTATACCAAGTAGGAGACTTCTGTCTGGCAAAGCTGAGCTTTCTTCATGGAGACAGGGAACCTTAGGGACCTGACCAGCTAGAGAGGTCTTGAGTGTGTCTTGCAGGCATGTAGCTGGGTCAGCAGCAGCTAATGGGAGATCATCCATACTGGAGCAGTGTCAAGATGAGAGGCCTTGAAGCTTATCAAGTGGTTTTGAAGAGCTTCCCTGAACAGCATAGAGGAATTTTGAACAAAAGCCAAACTTAGAACTCCGGTGTTCTCTGGGACCAGGGGATCAAAACAACTCTTCAGGTCCATGAAGAACCTCCATGGTTTTGAATAGATGTAGGCTTCAGGCTATCCCCCTGATTCTTGCTTGAATAGTCCAGTGAAAAGTATTCAGTGTGCAGGAGCACTCAAGATCTGAGGCTTTTCAAAAGAAAGATGAAAAATAGATACAGGGCTCCCATGGCCCTGAGCCCATCCTGAGGTCCAACCCAAGATCCTAGATCACAGGTCCTTCATGAATAATGCCAAGTTAAAGAAATTCACACAAAAGACACACGGAGTGTGATGCATGTCTATGACATGTTCAGAACAGGCAAACATATAGAAACAGAATGTAAAGTACTGTTGGCTAGTGGCTGGGATGAAGGATAATGGTTAGTGAGTGTTAGTGAGGGGTTTCTTAGAGGAGAACATAAATGTTCTTGAATTACATGGTAGTGATGGGCCCAGCTCTAGAAAGGAACTAAAATCCCTTCCACTGTACACTTTTTTTTTGTCTTTTCAAGACAGGGTCTCACTGTAGCCCCAGCTGTCCTGGAACTCACTCTGTAGACCAGACTTGCCTTGAACTCACAAAGATCAGCCTTGAACTCACAAAGATCAGCCTGCCTCTGCCTCCTAAGTGCTAGGATTAAAGGCATGTGCACCACGCCCCGCTTCCACTATACACTTTTAAAAAATAAACTTTGTGCAAGGTGAATGGTTAACTTTTTTATTTATTTATTTATTTATTTATTTATTTTTGTATGTGTTTGAATGTACTGTCTGCATGTAGGTCTGTGCAACTGTGTAGTATAATACCTCAAAGATCAGAAGAGGGTGTTGGATTCCCCTGGAACTGGAGTTCTCCTAAAATTGGAGTTACAGACGGTTCTCAGCCGCCATGTGGGTGCTGGGGATTGAACCCGGATCCTCTGCAAGAGCAGTCGGCGCTCGTAACCACTAGGCCATCTCTCCAGCCCCATAAATGGTTAACTTTTAAAACAATATCAGCGTTGTAGGATTCGTTTTAAAGATCCTGAAGTTCAGGGGGCTGGAGAGCTGGCCTAGCAGTTAAGAGCACCAACCGCTCTTACAGAGGACCCGGGTTCTATCCCCAGTACCCACATGGCAGCCGAGAACTGTCTGAAACTCCAATTCCAGGAGAACTCCAGTTCCAGGGGAATCCGACACCCTCTTCTGACCTCTGAGGCATTGCACGACACGGGTGCACAAACTTGCATGCAGGCAGTACATTCATACACATACAGAAATAAATAAAATTATTTTTAAAAAGATCCTGAAGTTCAATGAGAATTTAAGTGCAGAATTTTTCCTTTGATCTCCGGGGCCAAATACCACAAATGGCACCTACCAGGCTCACAATACCTTTAAACTTCACTCAGCTGGGTGTCTAGTTTATGTGGAGAAGCTGGATGTCTAAGGCATCAGAAAAGTAGACTGAGGTCAAATTTCTGCCTTCACATATGCTGACTTAAGAACCTAAACCCTAAAGCAGACACAACCATTCTACTGATGCCTTGTTCGTACATGATACTTGGTTCTGAATCCCCTTGTCACTGACTCTACCCAGGGGCAGTAGAGGCAAGGAGGCCCTCAGCTCTTGGGAGGAAAAAGAAGAGAGAAACACAGTGCAGCATACATGAGACAGACAGTGGAGCCCTCATTTCGAAGAAAGCTGTGTGGGAGGCATCTTTTCAAGGTACCTAGAAGCAGCAGCAGAGCAGTTTCTGCAACAACCCCAGCTACAGGTACTGCATGTCCTCCCTTGGGGCCCTGACAGGACTGGAGCTCAGGGAAGATGGGGAGGAGGGGTGGAGTTTGGCAGGACATCTGTACACATTCATAGCATCTTGAGTAGGTAACACAGCACTAAGTAACTGGCACTGAGGTAGACATCTCTGGATCGGTCCTCTTTCACAATTTATTTGGACATGGTTGGAGCACTGATCTGCCTGCTATAGAAAAGGATGACAGAACCTGTCCACATGGAGAAGGGGTACAAGTTTAGGGCACTTCCAGTACATACAAGAGTCCATAGAACAGAACTTTAAATCAGGACCCAGGATGGGACCCAAAGGACATGTGCCCCCAGTAGACAGAGATGCAGTAGCAGCAGCATTTGAACAACCACAGCATAAAGGAGGAAATACCCTGATAACTGTATCCCACCAGCATTAGTAATTACTCCAGGTTCTTTCTTTCATTTTCATTTGAATATTCCCCAGATCCATTTATGGAGAGGGTAAGGAGAACGGGAAAACTGCTGGGATGGAAGGGAAGGGACAGCACGGATGCTCTGAGGTCTGCCATGTTATCACATTTCATGGTTTTCCATTTGTTTACCAAGTCAGCCCTGATCAGGCCAGCAGGACTGCGAAGTGAGAAAGTCTGACAAAGACCAGATGGAAGTATCCAGCCCCCTAAATCAGAAGATGAGGGGTACAGGAAAGCAGGAGCAGCACGTCCAGCCTCCATTCTAGTAAGAAGAGTTACAGTATGTTTTAATTTCTATTTTTATTGTCAGATATTTCATATACTGGTTAACACTGACTTGCTTTAATCACTATTACAAACCTGGGATGGCAAAGGGCATTAGTTCTCCTTCCTCTTTCTTTAAAGACTGTAATCCCATTTTAATCTGAAACATATTGTAGTAAAGAATTATCCTTTTTGTTCTTATGAAGAAATCTAGTCAACATTAAACCAAAGTAAATAAAATCTAGTGCCGGGCGTGGTGGCGCACGCCTTTAATCCTAGCACTTGGGAGGCAGAGGCAGGTGGATCTTTGTGAGTTCAAGGCCAGCCTGGTCTACAATGTGAGTTCCAGGACAGCTGGGGCTACAAGAAGACCCTGTCTCGAAAAGACAAAAAAATAAAATAAAATAAAATCTACATTTTCTCCATGCTTTTACAATTTATTGTATATCCTTGAGTTGGACTTTTTCTGTCTCTTTTGTATTCTGGTACAATCAGGCATCTTAATTTTAGACAAAACTATTTGTTTTGTTTTTTAGACAACATTAAAACTTGAGGCTTCTCCCATATCATATTCTTCCCTCAATGTGTGGGTTCCAAATACACCAGTCTTATTATTCCTGCTTTCCTTTGAATTCCTGAGGAGCATACCTCAGGAAGTAGGCTGAGGATCAATATATAGTCTGAGCCAATAAAAATTCTGAATGGGCTCCTTTTGTTTCTTTTTAGTAATAAGGCAGAGTACAGCAGCATTTCCTTAGGAACAGCCTTCTAGAGATTATGCCAACAATACCCTCAGAAGGGTGGAGAAAGGACTACAATAAAGAGGATCACAGAGAGTCCATCACCTGTCCTGACATCCAGGAACACTATTTCCAGAGAGAAGAGAAATGAGTCCCAGATAAGGGCGGTCCAGCCTGACTGAAATCCCGCACTTTTTCCCCTTTCATCTCACCAGCACAGAAGAGACAGGTGACAGGCTTCAGTGGGCAGTGTCCTGGCCACAAGTCTAAGCTATATTCAGTTCTCTCCCCTTTTTCCCATAGTAGAGGTCTGGGGAGACAGGGAAGGAACTGCAGGTTTTCATAATGGGGGCTGCAACTGGAGCCACAGAGAAAGGACCTGTGGAACTTGCAGAACAGAGAAAAATCCCAGAGAAAAGCACTGCCGGTGGAGAGAGGACCGTGCAATGAAACTGGACTGGGTAAAGGAAAAGGGAGTACTCTAGGCATGGGGTTAGGGAGGGGGCCTGCTCAGAAGGGTAAAGAGAGTAGAAAGCTGCACATCAGCCACAGTCCTATCAGAATAGAGAGCTGTTGTGAAGCAGTGTCAGGATATAGAGACACTGAGTTTACCAGACCTGCCAGTCTCAAGGGTGGGTCTGATGTGGTGCCTAAGAAGCAAAGAGTGTGCCACCACACTGGTGTGCCTGCTTAGACAGTCAGTGGAGGGAGCCCAAGGGGAGTCCACAGCGGGAGAGTGAGAAAAATACAGAAAGAGAGGACAGAGAGAGAGAGAGGCAGGGCTGAGTCAGGACACCTGCTCTGGTGCCTAAGAGGTGACAGACATGCTACACCAGTGTGCCTCTTCTCACAGTCAGCAAAGTAAGTGGAAGGGAGATCGGGAAGGAGGGAAAATCACAGGGCAGCAGTTGAAACAAAAAAGAATATACTCTCATTCTCCAAAAAAAAACAAGAAAAAAAAAAATACATGGTCCTCTGAGAACTCATCTCATCCGACTGCCCATCATGCATTCAGTCATACATTTATTTGTATGTTCAAAGCACACATGATACTTACCTGGCAGGGTGGAGATACCATAATCACTAAGGTGGTTTTCCCAGGCAAGGCTCATCCATTGCACTCCAGATGTGCTGACTCCTACGATTTCCCCCAAATGTGGGGAAAATCAACTGCATAATTTGTGGTAGTAGGGGACTCCATTCGCACTCTACCCCATGGAAAATAAAACACTCATGAACAGAGACCAGAGTAACCAGGTTTCAGTGGTGCACAAAAAATTCCAGATGACCTTCTCAGCCAACATCTTGGCTACTTTGAAGGAGGCTTTGGGAAGGTCTCTGTCAAGACCACATTCCCATTATTAAATACCAGACCAGAACAGACATAATGAAGCTCCAAACCAGAAATTACAGAACTTACCTCCAGGGATTTCCTGGGACCACCTGAAGCACAGGTAGGAGCTGTGTGCTTCGGCCAGGCAGAATGTTTGGTTTGGTCCTTTCATCTTTGGCTAGACTGGCTTGTGTGTCTGTGGGGGAGGAGTTGTCCTCTTAGCCAGTATAAAAGGTGGGCCTGTGTGAGACTTGAGATTGGGGATTTCCCAGGACCACCTGAAGCACAGGTACTGGGACGCAGGCTAAACAGCACCCCCCCCCCGCCCATCAACTGGGATTGCGAAGGAGTGTCCAAGTGGATTCTTTGGAGAACCTTCAGAACAGAAAGGGAAGAGTGAGGTAGATCCCAATAGAAAGCCTAAAACTTAGACAGGTCAACCGGGCGTGGTGGCACACGCTTTTAATCCTAGCACTTGGGACATAGAGACAAGCGGATCTTTGTGAGTTCAAGGCCAGCCTGGTCTACAAGGTGAGTTCCAGGACAGCTGGGGCTACAGGGAGACCCTGTATCGAAAAGACCAAAAAAAAAAAAAAAAAAAACTTAGACAGGTCAATACTCCATAAGCAAGGAGAAAAGGAGAAAAGCAAGTCAATCAAACAAACATCTCTACAACAAAAATTTTAAACCCTTGAAGAAGGAAATTGAACAAGACATGGGAAAATTAATATAGTAAAATTGTCCATTCTACCCAAACTCTTGTATAGATTTAATGCAATCCCATTTAAAAATCCCCAAGAGTTTCTTCATGGGCTTGGAAAAAAAAATCCTTAATTTCATTTGGAAAAACAAAAGACCCCGAATAGCCAAAACACCCCTGAGAGAAAAGAGCAATACACGGGGGACGCTCTAGACCAGAAGGGGTCAAAATACGATACTTACAGGGCATGAGGAATAAAAACAGCCTGGTGATGGACGTGCACATAAAAACCAGACCTGTTGGCCAAGGGAAACAAAACCGAAGATCCAAACGTGAGATCATACAATGGTTTCAGCCCTGCCCATAGTTTGACAAGGGGGGCCCAAGAAGACACAATGGAGGAAAAGAGACAGCAGCTCAGCAAGGGTGTTGCGGCAAACCGTGGACCTCACAAACGGGTAGAAGGTAAATGAATAAAATACCCCGACCGCTCACCCTGTACTAAAAAGTCAACTCCAGATGGATCAAACACACTAACGTGAAAACCCAAACTCTGAAGGTGATAGAAGAAAAATTGGCAGCATGACTTACAAGACATAGGTAGGAAAAACTTGCCTAAATCAGCCAGCTGAATAAGAATTCAAGTGTCTTACCATGTGACAAATGGGACCGCATTAATAAACTCAAAAGCTTCCACCATCAAAAGAAACAATCAAGGGAAGTGAAGAGAAATCCTACAGAGTGAGGAAGGAGGAACACCTCACACAAGAGACATCGTGACAAAACATGATGAGTTCCAGATATATATAAACCACTCAAATACAAAGAAGAAAAAAACAATGACCACAAACAAAACTACTTACTGAGCAAAAAGAAGAAACAGAGAACAATGAGATAGAAATGGCTGAGAAACATCTAAACAAGTGTTATACATTGTTAATAAAAAGGAACTAAATTAAACCCACTTTAAGAATCTCTTACTCCATAAGGACTGGTAGGATCCAGAAAAAAATGATACCAAGTGCTGGAGAGGTTGTGGGGAAAGGGGTACACTCATCCACTGCTGGTGGGAATGTAAACTCATACAGCCACTATGGAAAGCAGTGTGAAGAACCCTTGGAAAACTTGGAATGGACTTGCCACCTGACCCAGCCATATCACTCCTGGGCATGTACCCACAAGACTCATCTTACCACAGAGATACATGCACAGCCATGTTTATTGCAGCTCTCTTCACAATATCAAGGAGCTGGAACCAACCCAAGTGCCCCTCAACTGACAAGTGGATAGAGAAAATGTGGTATATCTACACAATGGAGTTCTATGCAGCAGTAAAGAAATATGACATCATGAGCTTTGCAGGTAAATGGCTGGAGCTAGAAGATATCATGCTGAGTGAAGTAACACAGTCCCAGAAAAACAAAAGATGAATGGTATCCCTCATCTGTGGATGCTAGCACCAATTATCTAATTGTATAGCAAACTGAGCAACATCAATGTGATCTGAAAACAACTGTGCTCTTATATTGTGAACCCCTTAACAAATAATTTAAAAAAATAGAAAAAGCAGAAAAAAAGTTAAAAATAATGTCAATAACACAAGATAATTGTAAAAATTAAAAGAAACAATGATTACAGTATAGTACTGTTCTAACAGTCATACATCTTCAGTAATTGTCATGCTATAATTAATAATAACAGCTATAATAAACATGTTAATAAAAGTTAAAAAGAGGTTCTTCATCAAGATCACACTCCAATTAACTGTCAGGCCAGACCAGATCAGAATGGAGCTAAAAAAAAAAAAAAACAGAACTTACCTCCTAGGAGGACCAGAAGGATTCAATCATCTTTTGGTTTCCAGGTCATACAGCAGTCATTACAAAACTGTCCAGCACTGATGAGTCACAGGGCTCTGGAACACCTCAGAGGGCACCTGCCCTGTAAACAATTCATCAAGCCAAGGAGATCCAGAGTGAGCCTGAGCCCCCTGAGTGTCGATCTTGCTGGGGCCTCCAAACGTGATACAGAGAGAGATGTGCAGAGCAACGCCACTTAATGATGGTCAAACTGGTACTCCTCTATTAGCTAGCTAGCAAGTTGGTGGTCAGAGAGGGGGCCTGAGGAGAAGCAAGACACGGTTTGTAAAGCTTAAAACCACAATTTCAGGGGCTGGAGCATTGCAGCCCTACTTACATGCAGACAGTACACTCACACATAAAAATAATAAATTTTAAAAAATTTAAAAAACAACACAATTTCATCATGTCAGGGGAAAAGCTAATAACCATAGTTATATAAGATCACCATACTTATACCAGACAAGGACAGATCAGTTAACGAAGAGTTTTTCAATGAACAAAAAGTTTTGAATGAAAAAACAAATTTCTCATAATTGTAGAAGCAATGGACTCAATAGAGTTGCAGGTGCAGCTGGGAGGGAGTACATGCCACCTGGACGTGCTACCTGGCTACTTATAACATTCCCAGTATTGTAGAGCAATGTACTCCCCGAAACTACCTGCATGAGGTGTTCTGACTGGCTGGCTGCAGTGGGAATGGCTGAGCAAAAACACAGGATGAAGTAAAATTCAGCTAGATCAAGATGGAATTGTTTCACTATTTCATCCCCAAATTCCATGTTCCAGTGGAAGCAGTTTCATAGTTTTTATAGTAACAGAACAAAGAAAAGACATAAACCAAGACACTTTCCAAATACATTGGTGAAAATGTTAAGTAGGTGGATGTAGTAAAAGGAAAAATCTCAGCTATTGATGTCAGATGCTGTCTAATGGCATCCAGCCTTTCGGTTGGTGGGACTTAGAGCTTTATTAAATTAATGAATTCCTTTTTTTTAAGTTAATGCAGTCCTAACAGTTCTTTAAAGTCATGTGCCACCACAACCACTATATGTGTGTGTGTGTGTATATATTTTAGAAAGGAATTTAATACAATAATTTTAAATGAAAATCCAGAAAGCTATATCTAAAACATGGAAAACACATACACACACACACACACACACACACACACATATGATATCTTAAATATCAATAGTAATAAACACAGATAAACTACATTAATAGTTTTGTTTTCTTAACCAATTTAATTGCTTGTTAAGGATATGTCACTACAGTGGGCACTGTGAAATTATTTTTTGTTAAAAAGCGTTCAATTCTCGTCATTGTTTGAAGCATCCAGAAGATACAATTTTGGCATTCTTTATTTTTGGAGCTACCTTATTACCTTCATAGAAAGTATGTTAATCATTTAACAAGCATTTATCAACTATTTTTTCTTTAAAATTAAAAGTACATAGTTGAATAATTGTCTCAAATATATTATTGTACGCTGGAGAGATGGCTCAGTGGTTAAGAGCACCGACTGCTCTTCCAGAGGACCTGGGTTCAATTCCCAGAACCCACATGGTGGCTAAGAACCGTCTTTGACTCCAGTTCCAGGGGAATCCGACACCCCCTTCTGACCTCCACGGCATTGCATGACACGGGTGCACCAACCACATGCAGACAGTACAATCATATGCATATAAAAAAAAAAAAGCTAGCACAGGAGCCACGTGGTGGCTAAGAACCGTCTTTAAGTCCAGTTCCAGGGGAATCTGACACCCTCTTCTGACCCTTGCAGCATTGCACAACATGGGTGCACCAACCTACATGCACTCATACACATAAAAAATAAATTTAAAAAATCCAGCACAATAAACGAATTTCATTTTAACTCATTTAATATTTTCCATTTTAACATTAGTTAACATCATTTAATGAGAATACTACAATTAAATTTTTTTTTTTTTTTTTTTT
>VZQC01009572.1:1440777-1451845 GCA_009823505.1 Rhizomys pruinosus | reverse complement strand
CAAAAAAAAAAAATATTAGCTAGTGAGTAAATTCCTGGGTGAGGAGACTAAGCCATTCAGTACCATGGCTATTTTGGTTGATATCACCTTGTGAAAGGATTATGAAATAGAAAAAAAGGGGTTAAATATGCCTTGGAGGGTGGCCAATATCTGACAATTGAGTAACAGCAAAGATACACAGGAGGGAGGGTAAGAGAGGAGAGCGGACGAATGGGGCATGACATGTATGGCACACAGCATTGCAAGGGCAGGAAGCTCTTGAGTCGCCACCATATCCAAGAAGAGAAGGGTACCATCTGGTCTTACAAATAGGATAAGACCTTGGGGGAGACATGTCCATGTGCTTACTGGGGGCCACAAGGCAAGTCACTTGCAGAAGGCTGAAAAATAAGAGAATGTGGATTCCATTGTAGATTCTCCCATCATATGCTTTAATGGAAAGAGAAAGAGAAAAGGGTTTCAATGGCTGGAAAGAACCATATCTTAGGGTATTGGTTCTGTTGGCTAATGATATTTTCCAAATGTCAAAGATTTATTTCTATCTCACTATTGTTGAGATGAGTTAATAAAAAGGGGGAGGAAGGTAAGAACGAGGAGGCTTGCAAGTGGGGTCCACTGCTGAGTCCAAACATGGATGAGTCTTCAGTGGCCCAAGAAGGCAGCAGTGAATGACGGGTTGAGGATGAGAACAAAGTATGTGTCTTTGTTTTTTTATTATTTTTTATTGTATGTGTATGAGTGTATTGCTTCCATGTATGTAAGTGTACCCATGATGTGCAATACCCGTGGAAGTCAGAAGAGTGCATTGGATTCCCCTGGAACTGGAGTTACAGACAGTTGTTAGCTGCCATGTGGGTGTTGGGAATTGGATCTGGGTCCTCTGGAAGAGCAGCCAGTGCTCTTAACTGCTGAGCTGTCTCTCCAGCCCCAAGTCTGGGTCTTTGAACACGTCAAATGTATCCCCTGCCCAGATCCTTTGCAAAGTGCTGTTCCCTCTGCCTATGTCCTCACACAGCTCTATCTATGGTTCTTCATACGACTTGTTCCTTCTTGTTATCTGGGTCTCAGATTCAACGCATTAGAGAGGAGGTCCTAACCATTGAAGTTAAGAACACTTCCTCGTCCTAATTTGAAATGGTCCCGTATGCTCATCACTTCCTTTGCGTTGTTCCTACCTGTCAGCTCTGTGATGGTTAATCTTCATCGTCAGTTTGACATGATCTGGGATCACCTAGGAGACAAACCTCTTGGCATGCTTATGAGAGAGTTTCGAGATTGGGTATATTAGGTGGGAAAACCCACCGTTACTGTGGGCAGATCGTGGCATGAGCTATGGGCAGCATCATCACATGGGTTATGGGCCTGGACTGAATAACAATGAGAAAGTGAGCTGAGCACTAGACCCCTGTGTCTCTCTGCTTCTTGAGTGCAGCTGTGATGTGACTAACCAGCCACCTCGCACTCTTTGTGCCACGCCTTTCCCCCAACAGTAGACTGTTCCCTCTGACTGTGAGCCTCAAGAAACCCTTCATTTCTTAAGTGGCTTTTGTCAGGTATTCCGTCACAGCCACAAGAAAAGTAACTCATACAAGCTCTTCAAGAGCTGTCACTGACTTCGTTCATGGATGCTCCCCCCAGGTCTGAGAGGTATTTTTGTTCCAAATGTCTGTTGTAGGCAGGAGGGAGTTTGCCTGGGGGAGGAAAGAACCTGGTTTTGTTTCTCTTTGTGTTCCAACGCAAAGAATACCCACTCGGTGTTGACTACACATCTATTTCCAATATATAATCAGGAGAACTAAGAAGAGGTGTTTAAAAACAGACTTGTGGGGCTGGAGAGATGGCCTAGCGGTTAGGAGCGCCGACCGCTCTTGCAGAGGACCCGGGTTCGATCCCCAGCACCCACATGGCGGCTGAGAACCGTCCGAAACTCCAATTCCAGGAGTACTCCAGTTCCAGGGGAATCTGACACCCTTTTCTGACCTCTGCAGCATTGCACGACACAGGTGCACAGATTTGCATGCAGACAGTACATTCATACACATACAGAAATAAATAAAATAAAATAAAATAAAAAATAACAGACTTGTACAAAGATGGTCATAACCACATTATTAAGGTAGTCAAGAAATTAATACAATGCAAAATGTCAACCAATGAATGGATAACTTTTGGAAAGGAATCTATCCATGTGATGGAATATTATTCAGGCACACAAAGGAATAAAGTTCTGACAGATATCAGATATGTATCAAAATATGGATGATCTTTGAAAACATTAAGCTGAGGAGCCAGACATAGGAAGCTGCCTAACATGCAATGTCATTTATCTTTCATATGTCCATGAAAGGGTAAACCATAGATGCAGAAAGCACATTCGTGGCGTCAGGGGCTCAGGGAGAATGAGGGTAGATATGGAATGAGAGGTGGTTGGTCAATGAGAGCATGCTTCTTTTGGAAACTGAAAAGAAACGTTTCCTTTTCTATACTAGAATTATGTAGTTATTATCTATACATAGCTATAGATGTATATATATATAGATAGATGACGAGGCTGACATCCCCTTAGCTATTTAGTTCACAAGCTGGATATCTCAGTAGTCCCCATCTGGCATTGAAGGCTTGGAGGATTCTTGCAGAGACATGAGTCTTCAGTCCATATTGGGAGGTTAAAAAGCCATGTCTCAGGGCTGGAGAGATAGCCTAGCTGTTAAGAGCACCGACTGCTCTTGCAGAGGACCGGGGTTTAATCCCTAGCACCCACATGGCAGCTAAGAACCATCTGTAACTCCAATTCCAGGAGAACTCCAGTTCCAGTTCCAGGGGGATCTGAGGCCCTCTTCTGACCTCTTCAGCATTGCACGACATGGGTGCACAAACCTACCTGCAGACAGTACATTCGTACACATACAAAAATAAATAAAATTTTTTTAAAAAGCCGTGTCTCATGTCTTTGAGGAGTGCCATAAGCGGTGGCAGCCACAGAGTAGATGCACTTGCCAGTAAGAATTAAAGACAAGCCAAACAACAGTACACTCAATTCCAGAGCCTTAATGCAAAAAAAGAAAGTCAAGGTCCTGAAAAAGCCTGGTGATAATGCAAAAGAAAGGAAAGAAAGAGCAGGTCATCCTCCCACCCTCTGTACAAGATTATGAAACCTAAATGGTTACTACAGTGCAGTTCTGTCACAGAAACCAAGGGACCAATGGCATAGAATACAGAGCATGAAACTCAGCTGTCCTTACAAGGTCATTGGATCAGTGGAGATAAAATAAACTGGTTAATTTAAGCCTGTACCAGCTCTGAATAGCTGTCTCTATGCACATCAGGTTGGTTCTTTTTCTTCCATGACAGCCATCAGCTCTCAATAGTTACACTTCTGCTGTAGTAAATGACAAGAAAGAGAACTGGAAAGAAATAACATAGATGTGATTGACCCAAGATTCTAAACACATCTGTGAGAATACACTGGGCTATGTAACATGTCACACCACACAAAAGAGCCCAGACCAAGCCCAGCACAGAACTTGGTATAATTCATCACTATAGAAACACAGTTTATTTTACTTTTCAAAGATTTATTTTACTATTTTTGTGTGTGTGTGTGTGAGTGTGTGTGTATGAGTTTATGTACATGTGTGCAGGTACCCATGGAGGCCAGAAGAGGGTGTCAGATCCTGGAACTGAGTTACAGGCAGTTGTAAGCCATGCACCAGGGTGCTAGGAACTAAATTCTAGTCCTCTGCAAAAGCACCAAGTACTCTTAACCAATAAGCCATCTATCTAGCCCCTACTTACCCAGATGTGTTCCAGGAAGCTGCTTCTCCACAGAGACAGCTGATAATAACTGAAATATATACATAAGTGTTCATGAACCATGTTATCTTAGTAAATGCAAACCACACAAGCCCTCTTTAATTTCCCTCTAGTCTAAACCCCCAAGTACCTATCAATACAAGGGAAAGCATGACAGGGGAGGGTTGGGATGGACATAACCACCAATCCTGAGAATCCTCAGTACATATTTTGCAAAGTTTCTAGAATTGTATGATCGTGTACACATCCAGCAGGGCCATCCTTGGAAAATGGCAGTGGGAAGGGAAGAGATTGCTCTTACTGATGTAGGTGTTGACACAAAAGAAAAATCTCACCTCACAGGGGATAAGAGAGAGTTTATTCTAGAGCCAAATGTGATGGGTCATAGCCTAGGAACATGGATTTGGGTTGTCACAAATTTGATGTCCCAATGTGGAAGCAGTTTCATGAAGTTTTAATAGTAACACAGCAAAGAAAAGTCATAAATCAAGACACTTCAAAAAACATTGCTGGAATCATTAAGTAGGTGATTACAGCAAAAGAGAACTCTCAGCTATAAGCCTTGAATGATATCTGATCATGTTCAACCTTTTGGTTTGTGGGAGTTAGGGCTTTGTTAGTTAATGCAATCCAAACAGTTTCTGTTAGACACAGGATATTAAGTCAGAAACAAGGATGGGAAAGGAGTGTCTATTTAGGAGACTTTCGATAGCCCAAGATCAATGGTAATTAGGCTTTGGACCTTCAGTATTCCAAACTCTCCACACTGGCTGAAGTTCTAATCAGTTGCTCAGCCTTTGCAGAAAGTTCAGTTTCAAGATGCACTCACTCTGGGAACGTTTGTTCACAGTGTGCCAGTGTGGTATTACCACATGCCAGTTGAGCTCATCCCTGGACTTATCCCTTATTTTAGGGTTTTTTTTTTGTCTTTTCAAGACAGGGTCTCCCTGTAGCCCCAGCTGTCCTGGAACTCACTCTGTAGACCAGACTGACCTTGAACTCACAAAGATCTGCCTGCCTCTGCCTCCCAAGTGCTAGGATTAAAGGCATGTGCCACCATGCCCGACTGATTGGATTTATCCCTGTCTATGGAGTATCTACACCTCAAACTGAAATGACAAAGCTAAGTCCATTTGCTCCTGCTGACTTTTGCTTTACCCTGGGTTTTTGCCCAGCCATTCCCACCATAGACAGACAGACAGACAGACAGACAGACAGACAGAAGATCTCATGTAGTTTTGGGAGTTCATGGTTTCTACAATACTGGAAACTTAAAACTAGGCAGATAACATGTCCAGGTACCACACCCTCTATTCCAGCCTAACCAAAACGTTTTGTTAAACAAAAACCTTTTTGTTCCCTGTCTCAAAAAGACCAAAAAAAAAAAAAAAACTCTCCTGCCCTGGTGCGCTATAACTATCGTGCTATGGTATAACTATGGGTATTGGCTTTGTTCCTGCATTTGTAATTGTGCTTTTAAGCTTTATAAAAAACCTGCTGTGTTTTCTTCTCAAGGTTGAGAGGTTGGGGTGCAAGGGGGGAATAGCCCCCTCTCTAACAGCTGGCTATTAATAAAGGATTCTTAATTTGACCACTGTGCTGGATAGCTTTAGTGTCAACTTGAGACAACTGGGTTGAGGGAGCTTTAATTGGGGAATTGGCTCCATTGGGCTGGCCTGTGGGCACATCTGTGGAGAATTGTCTTGATTATTGAGTCATGTAGGGGGCCCAGCCCATTATAGGTGGTGCCACCCTGGGAAGGTTGTTGTGTACAGTATAAGAGGGCAGGCTGGACATGGGCCAGGGGAGCAAGCCAGTAAGCAGCACTTGTCCATGGCCTGTACTTCAGCTCCTGCCTCCAGGTTCCTGCCCTGAGTTCCTGCCTTGGGCTCCCTGAGTGATGAACTGTGACCCAGAAGATGTGAGCTGAATAAATCCTTTCCTCCCCAAGTTGATGTCAGTCAGAGTGTTTTGTCACAGCAATTGAAGACAAACTACAACAACCACCATCATGTGGCATTCTTCTGTGCATCTCGTTATGATAATACACAAATCTCCACACTACCGCATAGGCTGTGCTCTCCTAAAGTGTCCTAGGACTGTAAACAAGGATTGTTTAACATTTGGTAGAATGTAAGGGCTGCGGAGAGATAGGAGTGAATCATGAGACTACAGCAATATTGTCTGGACTCCTAATTGAACAACATGCCTGTGCATACAAGCTTCTCCAACTGGACTATGGGAACCTTGGGTTGTTCAAAATTTGGACATAGATACTTGCAAAATGCACCAATTACCTAATTGTATGGCAAACTGAGTAACATCAATGTTATCTGAAAAGAACTGTGTTATTACATTGTAGAATCCCTTAAAAATAAACAAAAAAATACAAGGATTGTTTATCAATCCACTGAATGACAGCTGCTTCTATACATTATGGGTTAACTGGGTTTTTATTTGTTTTATTTTGTGGAGATAAACTTGAAAATCTACTCAGCAGCTCCAAGACTCTGTGTTCACAATGCTGCACCATAGCTCTCTCCTGAGTTTATCCTCCTCATAACTGAAACTGGAATGTGTGGTGACAGCCTCCCATAACCCCCTGCCCCAGCCCCTAGTCACCTCAGATCTGCCTTCTGCTTCTAAGTTCTTCCTCCTCCTCCTCCTCCTCCTCCTCCTTGTCCTGCTGTTCCTCCTCCTCCTCTCCATCCTCCTCTTCTTCTCTTCTCCTCTTTTCTTCTTTCTCTTCCCCTCTTCCTCCTTTTCCTCTTCCTTCTTTCTCTTCAAGAAGTCTCAAGTATCTCAGGTTTGCCTTGAACTCATAGCAATCCTCCTGGCTCTGTCTCCCAAATGATGGGATTATAGGCATGTGCCACCATGCCCTCCTTCATTTTTGTTGTTTTTGTTTTTTATTTTATTTTATTTTATTTTATTTTATTTTATTTTATTTTATTTTATTTTATTTGTGTGAGTGTATTGCCTACATGTGTAACTGCACCTGTGTTGTGCAATGCCCAAAGAGATCAGAGAGGGTGTTGGATTCTCCTGGAACTGGAGTTACAGTTACCATGTGGGTACTGGAAATCAAACCAAGATCCTCTGCAAGAGCAGCCAGTGCTCTTGACTGCTGAGCCATCTCTCTATTATTATTATTATTATTATTATTATTATTATTATGTGTTTTCTTTTTGAGATATTCTCATGTAGCCAGGATTAGCCTCCAATTCATTTTACCACCAAGGTTGACATTGAATTCTTTATTTATTTATTTATTTATTTATATGTTTTTTTTATCAAATCTAGACCCATATCCCCCCCATCCCCCACCCCACCAGAGCTCATGCATTCTGCCAAACATGCTTTTCATCTCTTTCTCAGTCTTTCTCAGTATTCTCCATGTGGAAGTTGACTGTTTTGAGCAGAAGTTCACTGTTTCAGTCAGTTCTTTGATGCAGTGCTTTCTGTTGTTGTTGTTGTTGTTGTTGTTGTTTCCAATATGCATCACTCCCAACTGCTTTGGACAAAAGCTCAAGGGGCCATGCACAGGGAATACTTACAACTGGGTAATTGCACTAGAATCCACAGATGAGGGATACCATTCATCGTTTGTTTTTCTGGGACTGTGTTACTTCACTCAGCATGATGTCCTCTAGCTCCAGCCATTTTCCTGCAAAGCTCATGATGTCATCTTTCTTTACTGCTGCATCGAATTCCATTGTGTAGATGTACCACATTTTCTCTATCCACTCATCAGTTGAGGGACATTTGGGTTGGTTCCAGCTCCTTGCTATTGTGACATTGAACTCTTAGTCCTCCTATATTTTGCCTCAGTGAAAGTGCACTGCAGTGTCTGCCAAGGCTAGAAGATGGTGTCAGACACCCTGGAAGTAGAGGTAAGGACATTTGTGAGCCCCCATGAGGATGCAAGGAACTGAACCACGTCCTCTGGAAGATCAGCCACTGCTCTTAACCACTGAGCCATCTCTGCAGCCCCTCAGCCATCATTTTTAATATTTATTTGTTTTTTGTATTTTATGTGTTTGAATGTATTGCCTGCATGAATGTAAGTGTGCCTGTGTCAGGTAATGTTTACAGAAGTCAGAAAGGACATTGGATCCCCTGGAACTGGTGTTATGGATGGTTGTTAGCCTCCATGTGCATGCAGGGACTCAAACTGGATCCTCTGCAAGAGCAGTCAGTGCTCTTAACTGCTGAGCCATCTCTCCAGAAAGCTCAGCCATCATTTTAAAAAGGAATATCCTGATGGGGGGCCAGGGAGGCAGCAGAAGCAGCAGTTTCCAACCCTCAGAAGTGAGATTATGAAGCCCAATCCTATACTGGGAGACAGTGCCATCTACTGTCACAGAGACAGCTGCTAAAATGCTTCATGAAGCATCCACTCTATATCTTATTTGGGGCACAGTGGCAGGTCAGAATAATTTCGAAGGTACACTGAACTTGAGTTAGTAAGGTGGCATCTAAGGGTACACTTAGGAGGCAGAGGCAGGCAGGCGGATCTTTGTGAGTTCAAGGCCAGCCTGGTCTACAGAGTGAGTCCCAGAACAGTTAGGCTACAGGGAGACACTGTCTCGAAAAGACCAAAAAAAAGGGGTACACTGACATAAACATTACATGGAAATGGAAATCAGGACAGGAAGAAGGATACAAATGGCATCAGGGCTCAGGGAGCTTCCAGGCCCTATTTGGGGTCACAGAGAGGAGAGTTGTGGTCTGAACCTGGACCCGCCGTGGAAGCTCTATACACCAGGTGGGAGAGTGACAGGATGTCAACTGCCCGCACATAGTTTCCCTGTACCTTTTTTTTAAAATTTTTTATTAATTTTATTTATTTCTGTATGTGTATGAATGTACTGCCTGCATGCAAGTTTGTGCACCCATGTCATGCAATGCCGCGGAGGTCAGAAGAGGGTGTCAGATTCCCCTGGAACTGGAGTTCTCCTGGAATTGGAGTTTCAGACGGTTCTCGGCCGCAATGTGGGTGCTGGGGATCGAACCCGGGTCCTCTGTAAGAGCGGTTGGTGCTCTTAACCGCTAGGCCATCTCTCCAGCCCCCCTGTACCTTTTTAAATTTGTTTTTATGTATATGAGTGTTTTGTCTGCATGTATGTAGGTGCACCTATGTGTGCAATGCCTATAGAGGCTAGAAGAGGGTGTGAGAGCCCCTGGAACTAAAATTACAAATAGCTGTTAGTTGCTATATGGGAGCTGTGAAGGGAACCTGGGTCTTCTAAGAGAGTAGCCAGTGTCCTTAACCACTGATCCAGCTCTTGGCTCTTTCTTCCCTGTATCTTAAAAGAAATCAAGAAACAGGAATTAGCTGGTCATGGTGGTGCACACCTTTAATCCCAGCACTCCAGTGGCAGAGGCAGGAGGATCTCTGTGAGTTTAAGGCCAGCCTGGTCTACATAGTGAGTTCCAGGACAGCTGGGGCTATAAGAAGACTCCATCTCAAAGAGAGAGAGAGAGAGATTAGTAAAGGGCTTTCTTTGACCAAACCAGAGAGAGAAAGAATCTGGTTTCCATCTTTTCCAACACACTGTTAAGATTTTTTAATGTTTATTTATTATTTTTATTTTATGTGTATGAGGGTTCTGCATGTATGGAAGTGCACCCATATCATGCAATGCCCACAGAGGCCAGAGAGGTTGTTGAATCCCCCAGAACTGGAGTTATGGACACTTGTTAGCTGTTATGTGGGTCCTGGGAATTTAACCTAGGTCCTATGGAGAACAGCAAGTTTCCTTAACAGCTGAGCCATGTCTCCAGCTGAGCAGTATTAAGAATTTACACCCAAGCCAGGGAAGGTGTGCCTGTTAATGTAATAGTAGGTGAAGTAGGCAGAGCTGTGTGAAGGTCCTTTGTAGGGCAGGTCTCCTTTGGGGGCACCACGGTTCAGCCTGTCCACTCCCCAGCATGAGGTTCCCAGGGAAACTTTAAATATTTAATGTCCATTACTTAAAAGTCTGGTAGCCAAAGGAAGGGCACAGATGTCTCTCTGTAGAGTTTCTTGCCTCCTGACAGAGCCATGGTTCTAGAATGGTCAAAGAATGAGAAGAAACCACCATCCAACAGAGAGAACTCAAGGGAGGGTGCTATGTGACAGACATTTCCTGGGGAGACACAACACATATGCTTATTCATCCCAGAAAGGGAAACCATGATAGACCATGGTAATGACTGCACCCAAGTTCAACTTGGTGAACCAATGAGTTTTTATTTGGGTCACTAACAGGAGTACAGGTGAGGGGTGACTACCGGGAGCAGGGGGGCTGTAAAGCAGCTGCATCTATGAACAGCCGACCCCATGTGTGATAACTCGGGAAGGCTGCTCCCCTGGAGCTCCAAGCAGGACTTGCAGGCAGCGAGGCTTCTCAGGAAACCTCCTCCTCCTGGGCTCTGCTGTCATCTCTTCCCCAGCAGTTCTTCACTCCTTCCATAAAGCAGGGGAGAGGCTTCCAGCACCTTCCAAGTTTCTGCTTTGCCAGAAATGTGAAATTTTGTTTACCTGTTGTATTAATCACTTTTCTGTTGCTGTGATAAAACCACCATGACCAAGGGAACTTATAAAAGAAAGAGCTGACTCAGGTACCACAGTGGGGTTGTGTGTTCGGACTCAGGTTCCGGACCTGATAGGAACACTTGGAGCCGCCCAACACGGCTCCAGGCAGGTAAAAGCTTAGGACAGAGTGACTTTTGTGGTGTGGACAATTGATTTTCTGGACTGTGGCAGAGGACCTGGTGGCTGGCGGGGACTAGATTGGAGCCCTAAGCCCAGCAGGTCACACTTCCCCCCTCGGAGCCAGAAGGGGTCCTAAGTTTGGGTCTGACTCTGGTACCTGACTCAGGTGCCAGGGCACGGGCTAAGCCAGTCATTACCCACCACCTCCCCCTCCCCCCGCCACCAACAATTGGAATTGAGGAAGAGAGAGTATCCAGTGCATTGGATTAGGAGAACTCTCAGAACAGGAAAGGAAGAGTGACTTAGACTTCCAATATCCAATCTATAAACAAAAGTGAAAGCCTGAAAATGTAGACAAGTCAACACTCCATAAACAAGGAGGGGGAGAAGAAGAAAAAAAAAAGCATTGGAAGGAGGCAAGCAAAACAAAACAAGCTTTCAGCCTTCAACAGACTGAAAAGGCATTTGTGATGTGAATCACAAAACGGAAATCCACATGCCAGGGACACGATGAAGGGACAACATGGGAAAGGTGCAGGATAATTCCACACCAAG
>VZQC01009572.1:1396638-1436647 GCA_009823505.1 Rhizomys pruinosus | reverse complement strand
GCTTACATAATATGTTTTCTGCTAAAGATAGTCTCAGAGGAGATAGAGGCTTTGGCTCTTCTGGTGTGGATGGAGCTTTTCTTTCAGTAACACTAGATCAAAGGCCTATCATGCAACTTCAAGTAGAGGGAAAACAGTTTCAGGGAATCATGAACACAGGAGCAGACACAAGTATAATTTCAAGCCACTGGTGCCCTTCCTCGTGGCCAATAAACCAATCGGCTCATTCCTTGCAAGGACTGGGCTATGAGTCTGCTCCGATGATCAGTGCACAAATTTTAAAATAGATGGATAAAAAAAATAAAGGCACATTCCAGCCCTATATCCTACCCCTGCCAGTTAATTTATGGGGCCGAGATGTGTTGACGGCACTAAAATATGTTCTTACCAACAATTACTCCAATAACAGTCAACATATCATGGAGAGTATGGCAGGTGTACCAGGTAAAGGTTTAGACAAAAAATTACAGGGACATAAAGAGCCCGTACCTATACAAATTAAATTGGACAAAAAAGGATTGGGTTTTTCCTAAGGGCTGCTGGGGAGCTGCTGCCCATTCCTTGGAAGGAACATAAAACTATTTGGGTACCTCAGTGGCCATTACAAAAAAAAAAAATTACAAGCGGCAAAGGAATTAGTTACAAAACAGTTACAACTGGGCCATTTAGAGCCCTCTCTAGCTCCTTGAAACACACCCATTTTTGTTATCAAAAAAAAGTCAAAAAATGGAGGTTGTTACATGATCTTAGAGCCATTAACTCTCAAATGAGTATTATGGGGCCCATACAGCGGGGCCTCCCCCTCCTTTTAACATTACCAGTTAAATGGCCAGTTATCATAGTGGATATTAAGAACTGCTTCTTTTCCATTCCATTACACACAAAAGATAAAGAAAGATTTACATTTACCCTTCCGTCAATTAATCATAAACAACCTAATCAATGTTATCAATGGAAGGTCCTCCCTCAGGGAATGGCCAATAGCCCCACCATATGCCAATTATATGTAGGACAAGCTCTAAAATCAATAAGAAATAAATATCCATCCATAAAGATTATTCACTACATGGATGACATTTTAATATCTGGTCCTACAGAATCAAAACTTCATTTGGTATATCATGTCATAACCAACATGCTAAAACTATATGATCTACACATTGCTCCTGATAAGGTACAACAAAATACAGTTAGACATTTTTTGGGATCAGTCATTTTATCTCACCAAATAAAACCACAAAAATTACATATCCATAAAGATCATCTAAAAACTTTAAATTATTTTCAAAAATTATTAGGTGACATTAATTGGATCCGCCCATATTTAAAAATCCCGACCTCAGACCTAAAACCGTTATTTACTCTTTTGGAGGGGGATACACACCTCACCTCACCACGGCAGTTAACTCCTGCTGCCTTAAAAGCTCTTGATTTAGTAGACAATGCTCTTTCTACTGCCCACTTAAATAGAATTAATCCAGATTTCCCCTTCCAACTGTGTATACTACAGACATACTTGATCCCTACTACAGTTCTGTGGCAAAACGGACCACTCTTGTGGATACATTCACATTCTTCATCATCAAAAACTATATCACACTATCCAACTATGGTAACAAAAATAGCTCAACAAGGTTTAAAAGCCGCACTAACTCATTTTGGAGATACCCCTAATTATATTTTTGTTCCTTAGCCTCATTGATGAGTGGACAATCCTCATCTGTACTTATACAGGCACTATTGACAATCATTATCCAAAAGATCCTCTACTCCAATTTATCACAAAACACCCAATTATTTTTCCTAAAATAACACAAAGCCAACCCATTCCCAATACACTAGATATTTACACTGACGACTCAAAAACAGACAAAGGTTGTTATGTGGCAAATGGGATTACAACCACTCTGTCCTTCCCACCCGATGTGCCTCAACAGGTGGAGTGCCTAGTGATTCTTAAGGTATTCAAACATTTCCACACCCCCATAAATATCATCTCAGATTCTCAATATGTCGTTAATGCTGTGTCTTTATTAGAAACGACAAGATATATAAAACAATCCAGCCCTGTAGCTAGTGTTTTTGTTGATATTCAAAAATGTATCCTCTCCCGTGAACACCCATTTTTTATTCAACATATTAGAGCACATTCCATGCTACCTGAACCCATAGTTAAAAGTAATGCTTTGACAGATCAGGCCACTAAAGCCTTTACATTAATTGCTATGACACCTATACAAGCTGCAAAAAATTTTCATTCACTTTATCATGTCCCCGGCTTAGGTTTCATATTTCCAGTGCAGCTGCCCGGGACATTGTGCTACAGTGTACAAAATGCACAGATTTCATAACCAAACCAAGTGTTGGAATCAATCTTCGAGGACTTAAGCCTCTTGAGGTTTGACAAATGGATGTAACACACATATCAGCCTTTGGTTCACTACAGTATGTGCACACCTCGATTGATACCTACTCCGGTGTGCTTCATGCTACCCCCTTGACAGGGGAAAGAGCATTGCATGTCATTCAACATTGCCTTGAGGCATGGAGTGCCTGAGGTAAACCTAGGGTGCTTAAAACACTCTCCTGAATAATGAATGGGTCAGGAAAGAAATAATGAAACAAATAAAAACATTCCTGGAACTGAATGACAATGATAATACAGCACAGCAAAACCTATGGGACACTTTAAAGGCAGTCCTAAGAGGGAAGTTTATGGCTCTAAGTGCCTACATTAAAAAACAGAAAGAGCACAAGTGAACGATCTAACCCTCCAGCTAAAAGTACTTGAGAGACAACAACAAATGAACCCTAAACGCAGCAGACAAGAAGAAATAACAAAAATCAGAGCAGAGATCAATGAAATAGAAACAAAGAAAACCATACAAAAAAATCAATGAATCCAAAAGCTGGTTCTTTGAGAGAATAAACAAGATAGACAGACCTCTAGCCCAGTTAACCAAAAGAAAGAAGGAACAACTCCAAATCAATAGAATCTGTGATGAAAGGGGAAATATCACAACAGACAATGAAAAGATCCAGACAATCATAAAAAGAATTTTATTTGATTTACTATCTGGAGGCCCAAGACTGGGCAGGCCGGTTATTCTGAGCCTTTGGTTGAGACACCCTGGGGTAACAGCAAGGGGCAGCTGGTAGTGGGAACCTTTTATGTGCAAGCCAGGAAGGAAGCAAGAGCAGGAATAAAGACCAGCTCCTAATGAATAGTCTTTGAAAATCCACCCACCTCCATTGATCCAAGGGTGCCCATACCACCACTGCGTCTCAAGGCCCACACGATCTCCCAAGGGCCCACAACCCTTTGTAGCAGCCTGTCAACTTTGCGCTTTTGCAAAGACACTGATCGCACCCATTATTCCAAGTCACAGCTGCTTTTATGTAGAAGCTGGTTCCTCCCACTCAAACAAAATGCGGGAACCTAGATTAGCTAAAAACAATAAAGGGCAGAGCGAAGGTGAAGGATGCAAATGTCCTGATTTCAAAGCTTACTACAGAGACATAGTGATCAAGATAGTACAGTACTGGCCAAGAGAAAATATCCAGTACTCAATATATACATATAGCACACATACCTGAGCACATTCAATGGTTTAAGTTTTCTTTTTCAAAAATTTCTGGGACATTGAATTTTCAATGTTAAAGAAAATGAGGTAGAATCCCCGCCCCATACCTCACAATTACACAAATAAATCAACTCAATATGGTTCATAAAAATAATGTGGAGAACTACAAAAGTGTTAGAGGAAATATTCAGAGGAAATACTTGTGGTCTTGGATCAGGCAATGGCTTTTCAGATACACTACCGAATGCACAACAACAGAAGAAAAAAGTGCATCAAATTGTAAACTTTAATGCTTCAAAAGATACCATGAAGAAATGGAAAGACAACCCACAGAATAGGAGAATATTCCAAATCACATAGTTGGTAAGGACAGTGTTTAGTCAAACTCTAATATAAAATGCTTCCAATATAAGGAAACAATCGATTAAAATAGGCAAAAGCGTGAAAGACAGTTATTCAAAAAGATATAAAAATGGATAATAAGCACATGAAATGATGTTCAACATGGTGAGTCATTACAGAACTTCAAATCAAAACAGATGAGCTACTACTTCATCCCCATTAGGATGGCTTAAACACGAAAGGTGAATGATGATTACGACACAGAACAGTTGGAACCCTCATGTATTGCTGATGGGAGCAGAAGAGTCTGGCGGTTCCTGGAAGTTAAATGCAGTTTCCTACATTCGAGGAATCACGCCAACATATAATAGATATATATATAGTATTATATATATATAGAATATATACATATAAATATGGAATATAGATCCTATGTGAAAACTTGCCCGAATGTTCCAACAACAGCGCCCTATTGTAAGAGCCAAAAGTAATAGCCAATCAAGCCCAGCACGCCAATGTCCAGAATAGGCAGGTCCATAGAAACAAAAATGAAATTAGTGGTTGTTCAGAGCTTTGTGGGGAGGGTAATGGGAGATGACAGTACTGGGTTTCTTTTGGGATGATGAGAATAATTTGCTTCAGTAAGATTAACTTATTGCTGGTTACACCCTGTTTAATATACTAAACGTTGAAGAACCTCACAATTTCTATTTTAGAGTTTTTTATTTTTGAGATATTTTTTTTGAACCTCACATTTGTTAGAAAGGTGTGCACCACCATACCTGCCCCATGTTATTTATTAAACATTTTAGTTATTTTTTCCTAATGGTGTAAAGTGAATGTACGGTCTAGCATGCAGGTCTGTGACCCATGTCGTGCAATGCTGCGGAGGTCAGAGGTGTGTCCCGGATGCCCCTGGAACTGGAGGTCTCGTGGAACTGGAGATGCAGCAGTTCTCAGTCGCATGTGGGGGCTGGGGGATCGAACCCGGGTCCTCTAGCAAGAGCAGCAGCGCGTCTTTAAACTGCTACTGCTAGGCCATCTCTCCGCCGAACCTCACATGTTTAAACCAATGAAATTCTTTTGTGTAAATAGTCTATTTGATTGATTTGTTGTTTGTATTGAGAAAGGTCTCCTGTAGTCCCCCACTGTCCAGGCTGGCCATTGAAACATAGAATCCACGCTGCCTCTGCCTCCAAAGTGCGTTTGGGATTAAAGGTGTGGTCCACCAAACCCCTGGTGAAAACATTATTAATTAAATAAATAATTAAGCTTGGGTTGTGGTGGGGTACACCTTCAATCCCAACTTGGGGAGGCAGAGGCAGGTGGAGGCTCTGTGAGTTTCAAGACCAGCCTGATCTTAGATAGCAAGCTCCAAGCCGCTGGGACTAAATGGAGAACCCCGGTCTCCCAAAGATAAAAAATAAAATGAAATAAAATAACCACTCCACGTGTTCCTTGGGCTTATGGGGGATCTTCCGTGTGCAGGGGGCAATAGCCTTCTTCAAGAAGTTGTTCTCACAGCTTGGAAACATCCTGGACTCACTATAAAACGATGAGCATGAACTTCTGTTTTCAATGTGTCTCTGAAAGGACACTCCATTCTTACTTCGATTTCAATCTGAAATGAGGCAAGATTGCCTTCTGCCTTTAGTAATTTTATATCCTATTGAAGTAAGATGGTCACATTTGCAAATATGAGCCACAGGTCATAGGGATTGTGTGGGCTGTGACAGATAACAATTGGATAGCCTGAGTTTTTTATTTTTTTATGTGTCTGTATATGTGTACGTGCTCATGAGTGAAGGTGCCTGAGGAGGGCAAAAGGTGTCAAGTCGTTGAATTGGGAGTCACAACCAAACCCAAGGTTCTATGCAATGAGCAGTGTGGTATGTGGCGCTTTGCCACGGAGCCATCTCTCCGGCCCCAGTTTTTGAGTTCTGACACTGAGGCCAAAAGTCTACATGATGGGAAGCCAGGCCTAAGTCTACATAATGGGAAGCCAGGCCTAAGTTTACATAATGGGAAGCCAGGCCTAAGTTACATAGGAACAGGTAATCAATGGGAAGCCAGGCCCTAAGTCTACATAATTGGGAAGCCAGGCCTCAAGTCTACAATAATGGGAAGCCAGGCCCAAGTCTATACCATATAAGTTACATGGGAAGCCATGCCCAAGTCTACATAATAGGGGAAGCCAGGCCTAAGTCTACATAATGGGAAGCCAGGCCTAAGATACTATATGTGGAAGCCATGATAGTCTACATAATGGGAACAGGCCTAAGTCCTCATAATTGGAAGCCCACANCCATAAGGGATTACTTCAAAAACCTATAGTTCTACTAATATTTGGAAAACCTAGAGAAATAGATGAATACTATCTGACAATCTTGGAATCACCAAATCTTAAACCAAGCAGAGATGACAGCTTTAAATAGCCCAATAATATAGCAGTAGACATTGAATGTAATAAGCAGCCTCCCAACCAAAAAATCCCAGGCCCAATGGTTACACAGCAGAATTACTTATAAATATTTTCAAAAAGATTTACAACCAATTATTACTCAAAGTTGTTTAGAAGGATACAAATGAGAGAATTCTCCCAGATTCCTCTATGAAGCCAACAATCACACGAATACCAAAACCAGGCAAAGATACAAACCAAAAAAGGAGAACTATAGAGCAACCTCCCTAATGAACACATATGCTTGGGTGGGGGGCCCCCCCCAAAATTCTAAACAGGAATACTGGCAAATCGCATACAGACCCACATCAAGAAGATCATCCATCAGGACCAGTTGGATTCATACCGAGATGCAGGGATGGGTGCACATACAAAAATCAATAAATATCTCAAGCATATAAATGGACGGGAAAGACAAAAACCACACCATAATCTCAGTTTTGATTTGCAGGGAGAAAGCCTTTTACAAAATTCAACATCCCTTCATGTTTTAAAGTCGGAGGGAATTGGCTTGGGGTGATCATTCCTCATGGTAATCAAAGCCATATACAGGAAACGCCACACAAAATATCCTAAATTGGAATCGACAGCAGCATTCGCCTTTAAGGTAGGAACTCCGGCAAGGCTGCCCCTGTCACCCCACTCCTCTTCAATAGAGTGCTTTGAAACCCTTGCGAGGCAATAAGGCAAAGAAAAGGAAATAAAAGGAGCTCTAATCAAGAAAAGAGGAAATCAAGCTATACCCTTTGCTGATGATAATGATTGTCTAATTAATGGATGCTATGAACTCCACCAGGAACTCCTAGAAATGATTAATAACTTCATCAAATTGCTATCAAAATAAATCTAGAAAAATCAGTAGCCCTTGTGGGAAGCCACCACATCCACCATTACAAGATGGCGCCCAGCCCGAAGGGCCACGTAGCCTGTTAATGGTAAACAACCTAAATGCGCATGCGTGCTTGGCACTATGCGGGGTCATCGCTCAAGCCCGGAGCATGTAAATGAGGGTTTCAGTTGAGCACCAATCAGTAGGTGCCACATTCCTTCTAGGTCTATTTAAGCAGCACAGAGTTCGGGTTTTGGGTCTTTCGCTTCAAGCAAGTAACCCTGCAATAAACGTCTGTAGAAGAATCCTGGTGTGGCGCGTCCTCCTTGCTGGCGAGGGTGGTGGGAGTCACATAAGTCTACATAATGGGAAGCCATGCCCAAGTCTACATAATAGGAAGCCAGGCCCAAGTCTACATAATGGGAAGCCATGACTAAGTCTACATAAAGGGGAAGCCAGGCCTAAGTCTACATAATGGGAAGCCAGGCCTAAGTCTACATAGTGGGAAGCCAGGCCTAAATCTACATAGTGGGAAGCCAGGCCTAAGACTACATAGTGGAAAGCCAGGCCTAAGTCTACATAATGGGAAGCCAGGCCTAAGTCTACATAATGGGAAGCCAGGCCTAAGTCTACATAATGGGAAGCCAGGCCTAAGTCTACATAATGGGAAGCCAGGCCTAAGTCTACATAATGGGAAGCCAGGCCTAAGTCTACATAATGGGAAGCCAGGCCTAAGTCTACATAATGGGAAGCCAGGCCTAAGTCTACATAATGGGAAGCCAGGCCTAAGTCTACATAATGGGAAGCCAGGCCTAAGTCTACATAATGGGAAGCCAGGCCTAAGTCTACATAATGGGAAGCCAGGCCTAAGTCTACATAATGGGAAGCCAGGCCTAAGTCTACATAATGGGAAGCCAGGCCTAAGTCTACATAATGGGAAGCCAGGCCTAAGTCTACATAATGGGAAGCCAGGCCTAAGTCTACATAATGGGAAGCCAGGCCTAAGTCTACATAATGGGAAGCCAGGCCTAAGTCTACATAATGGGAAGCCAGGCCTAAGTCTACATAATGGGAAGCCAGGCCTAAGTCTACATAATGGGAAGCCAGGCCTAAGTCTACATAATGGGAAGCCAGGCCTAAGTCTACATAATGGGAAGCCAGGCCTAAGTCTACATAATGGGAAGCCAGGCCTAAGTCTACATAATGGGAAGCCAGGCCTAAGTCTACATAATGGGAAGCCAGGCCTAAGTCTACATAATGGGAAGCCAGGCCTAAGTCTACATAATGGGAAGCCAGGCCTAAGTCTACATAATGGGAAGCCAGGCCTAAGTCTACATAATGGGAAGCCAGGCCTAAGTCTACATAATGGGAAGCCAGGCCTAAGTCTACATAATGGGAAGCCAGGCCTAAGTCTACATAATGGGAAGCCAGGCCTAAGTCTACATAATGGGAAGCCAGGCCTAAGTCTACATAATGGGAAGCCAGGCCTAAGTCTACATAATGGGAAGCCAGGCCTAAGTCTACATAATGGGAAGCCAGGCCTAAGTCTACATAATGGGAAGCCAGGCCTAAGTCTACATAATGGGAAGCCAGGCCTAAGTCTACATAATGGGAAGCCAGGCCTAAGTCTACATAATGGGAAGCCAGGCCTAAGTCTACATAATGGGAAGCCAGGCCCAAGTCTACATAATGGGAAGCCAGGCCTAAGTCTACATAATGGGAAGCCATGCCTAAGTCTACATAATGGGAAGCCAGGCCTAAGTCTACATAATGGGAAGCCAGGCCTAAGTCTACATAATGGGAAGCCATGCCCAAGTCTACATAATGGGAAGCCAGGCCCTGCGCCTTTATTCCTTATCAGAGACAAAGCTCCTTTCCATGCTCATCCCCATAAACTGCTGCTGAGTCAGTCTCCTCAGCTCAAAATGGAATAAAAGGAAGAAGACATGTTGGACATCAGCTTTGAACTTGGGAAACTATGAAAAATTTCTCTTGAAACAATCCAAAGGGGTTCTGGGAACTGCCTGAACTAAAGACCTCTTGAATGAAGGGAGTGCCTGTCCCTAGCTTTCTCTCCGAACTTCGCTTCCTCTACTCTTTCTGACTCTTCCTGTTGTTCCCTGTGTGACACAGAGCACTGCTTTTCTGGCCCCGTGCCTGGCTGTGTGGCCATGTGTGCCTCCATTTTACAGGCTTACTTTTGTGTTTCTATGGTATTTCTATAGAAAAAAAATGTGAAGATAGGAAATAAACAGCTTTGGGTTCTCTAGAATGGCAGATAGACCGTATCTAATGGTGGTAGCAAAGAAATTAGGAGGAAAACGATGGGGTACTTCCTAAAGGTTTGCATGGGCTCTGGTCTCGACAGTTCATTGTTGGCTGTTGTCAAGGGAAGTGGCCACTTATTAGCATGAAACACTAGTAAAGCCAAAGAAGTAAAATTACAGTGTTAAACAGTGACTTTATTTCTTTTCTTTCCCTTCCATTCCTGTCCTCCTTTCCCTTCCTCCATGCCCTTCCCTTCTCCTTCCCTTCCTTCCTTTCCTCCCCCTCCCCCTTCCCCCCTCCCTCCCTTCCTTTTTATTTCTTTGAGGCTAGGTCTCAGTATGTAGTCCAGGCTAGGCTAGAAGTGGCTGTGTAGACCAGCTGGCACAAGACTCGTGGAGATCCACCTGCCTATGGCTCACCGACTATGCTTTTGGATTGTTTTAACAGAATTTTCTAAAATTAAAAAAAATGCCAAAAGATGTGGACAACTTTAACCCTAGCTTACCACAAATCTATTTTTGCTAGGTGAAGTGATTTGCTATTTTCTCGTAAACACACATTTCAGCTTTATGTTTGGATATTTAGAAAGAACTGACACTTCTTTATTCAGGATGGCATGTTGCCTGTAGACAGGATCTAGAGCAGAGAATCCAGGTTCAATTTCCACCTCTTCAACTAAGGCAGCTGTTACTCCTGAATGAACTGCATAAGCCTTCTAGACCCAACTGTCCATATTTAAAAAGCAGGCATGATGAATATCCCTCTCTCTCAGGGACTTCGTGGTAATTAAATGACATACCTCCTGGAGAAGGGCTTGGCACAGTTGTATGAACACAAAGCAATGCTCAGGAAACACGAGATACTTCCATTTTATTGATGATAAAGAAGTGGATGCCCGTGACTATGGGAGAACTACCTAAATTGCTTAGAACATAGTTGAACCAAACAGAAAGATGTGTGACTGGCTCTGCACCCTCCTCTCATTTGTTTTCTAGTTTCTGAGTGCAGTTTACGAGGAAGTGGAGAAAGCAGTTTGATGGACATGATCATAGCCCTACCACCAGCCTTGGGACCTACCTGATGACACGGTTTCACTGCTCACCTTCACTTCTACCATTTACTATTTGCAAAACTGCTGCAGAGAGACCAGAAACTGAACAGAATAATGATGTTTTTATGGCTCCTAATATGGACTGTTATTGAAAATCTGTCAATTTTACTGGCAAGCTTTTGGCTCAAAAATAAGGTCTTCATTTATAATTTGCAGGCACTGATCACTCAAATTATGAGAAGTAACTGGGAAATAAAAATTAACTATCATAATGAAAACCACATAATTATCTTTCTCATCAAAAACACAAGGCATTCTATTATCCTTGGGATGTGCAGTATACTCTTTAACAGCTGCTGGAACTGAACTAAAACATCTGAATGGGAAAGAAAATACCCAAATGATGAAAAATAAGACACTTTTGTAAATGTACCAGAAGCGCAGCATAGCAGAGCCCACAGGAAGTCCAGCTCACATGGAAATGCAGGGAAGCCATGCACAAACCCTTCCAGAATCCATCCTAGCTTTCTTTCCAGGCTTCTTTTAAGGAACTTTCTGCTTTTTTATGTTTTTTTTAAAATTACTTTTCTTTTTAATTATGTGCACTTGTGTGCACCCATGTGCAGGTGTGTGCAGGTGCCGGTGTAGGAGTCCCTGGAGCTGGACTTCCAGGTGGTTGTGAGCCCCCTGCTGTGGGTGCTGGGACTGAACTCCTGTGCTCTGTGGGAATAGCATGCCCTTTGAGCTGTTGAGCCATCTCTCCAGCTCCAAGCTTTGCTTCTAAAGCTGGCATTTCATGAGTCTGGCAGGGTCCTTTGCTTTGATAAGGGGACCTGGGATTTTCTGAGGATCTACTCCTTCTATGGACCACACAGAACAAACTTGTTTATAATTAACTTAATCTTGATCGCCAAAGTGACTGGATTGAGAGGTGCCTAGAAAATCAGTAAAGGATATTTCTAGGCATGTCTGTAAGGTTGTTGCCAGAAATGTTCAGCATGTGGGTCCTGGACAGAGGGAAAACCTCTCTGCTGGGAATGTGGGTGGCACTTTCTGATGCCTGTGCTCTGAGGGAGCAAAGAAAGAGAGGAGGAGGAAGCTTGCAGGTTTTTGCTCTTGTTACGACCTAGGGACGTCAGAGTGTTCCTTTCAGTGTGAACTTGTAGCAACAACTCTCCAGGTACCTTCTGTTTTTTTTTATTTTATTGATTTTATTTATTTCTGTATGTGTATGAATGTACTGTCTGCATGCAAGTTTGTGCACCCGTGTCGTGCAACGCCGCGGAGGTCAGAAGAGGGTATCGGATTCCCCTGGAACTGGAGTTCTCCTGGAATTGGAGAAGGCTCACTCTAAGACTGGGGCTTCATTACTAGTCCCTCTTGTTCAGGGATTCTAGATTCCTGGATTAAGTAGCTGCTGGTTTCCCAAACTCTCAGCCAACAGAGGGCCATTGTGGGACTATACAGACTCTGACCCTCTAAACCAGTCTAATGAATAGATTCTTATGTGTACATCATATTTCTTTTCCTATCCAGGGCCTTACCTAATAAATCATTTGAAAGCAGTTCTGTTTGCCACACCTAGGAATTCTGGCTTTCCCGTGTTTCTGCTTCTAGAGAGCCCCTGTCTAGATGTTTTTGGCCTGTCTACCTTGCAGTTACAAGCTCTCTAATTAACTGTGTTAACACAGAAACACTGGTCTATAGAACTGGAGAACCCTAGATACCATAGTTACCCCACATTAAGGAATAAAGTGAAAATCATTTTGGACAGAAATTTCTGACAAATAAAATACTGAGTGAAAGTTTATAACAAATTCATGTATTCTACATCTTTTACTTTAATAAGAAAAGAAAAACTATGTACCACTAAAATAGTTATTCAAAAAGCATAAATCATTTGTTAAGATGCCCTTCTGTAGGGTATTTGGTCTGAATAAGGCATATTTTTCTATATATGAGCAATAACAACATTTAATAAATATCCACTTATATTCATTTCAAAGAAATGTCTGAAAGAAGAGGATCCACAAATTACCTAGAGGTTCTAAGAACTGTATGGTTTGACTGCATGCTAAACGAGCTCTGTGGGAAGAGAGAAAAGAACTTAAGGAATATACCTTATTTAAATGAGGAAATGCTATTTTAAATAGAAGTGGGTGTAGCAAGGCATTTTGCCTATGTTCAAGCAATTTTATTGTTTAACAGCAGTGGATACTGAAACATTTTCCATGAAGTATTTTTCTTACCTGAAATTTCAATGGAAAGTATATTTATCCACAAAATATGAACATCCTCATAAATATAATTGATTGGAAAATTGAAAGTGAAAGCTAGAAAAATTTTATAAGAATTTTATATGAATATAGTTCTGTGATTATACACAGGAAAGCAGAGTTTAGAATTTTAAGATCTGGGGGGGAAAAAAAGAAATTATACATGTAGAATCAATGGCTGTGACAGTAAATAATGGAAGAGAGAAATATGGTGCCATTTCCATGCTATAAAATGCATTCTTTATACACATTTTTATGTTCATTAAATTTAAAGGAAAAACTATATCATTTATATGCCTCGGGAGGTTTTTCTTTTTTTCTTTTAATTTTATTTATTTATTTTTATGTGTATGAATGTACTGTCTGCATGTAGGTTTGTGCACCCGTGTCGTGCAATGCCACGAAGGTCAGAAGAAGGTGTCAGATTCCCGGGGCTGGAGAGATGGCCTAGCGGTTAAGAGCGCCGACCGCTCTTACAGAGGACCCGGGTTCGATCCCCAGCACCCACATGGTGGCCGAGAACCGTCTGAAACTCCAATTCCAGGAGAACTCCAGTTCCAGGGGATTCCGACACCCTCTTCTGACCTCTGCGGCATTGCACGACACGGGTGCACAGACCTACATGCAGACAGTACATTCATACACATATGGAAATAAATAAAATTAATAAAAAAAAAAAGGTGTCAGATTCCCCTGGAACTGGAGTTAAAGATGGTTCTCAGCCGCCATGTGGGTGCTGGGGATTGAACCCGGGTCCTCTGCAAGAGCAGTCGGCGCTCTTAACCTCTAGGCCATCTCTCCAGCCCCCTCTGGGAGGTTTTTCTAATTTGACTATTTATTTTTCAGATGAAAGCTTGTATTTATTTATTTATTTAATAGTTATAATACTGTATTGGATTTTTTTTTATAAAATGTTTTTATAGATGTTTTGTGTATTTCATATATCTTTTCTCAGTCCAACTTAGATACATTCCTTTTTCCATGTCCCCCACCCAACCCCAGTTCATGCCTTCTGTCATAAATGTTTTGCATCTTTTTCTGTCTTATTTTTTTAAACAATAAATTCTTTTTTATTTATTTTTATTTATTTTTCATGTGTATGAATGTACTGTCTGCATGTAGGTTTGTGTGCCCATGTCGTGCAATGCCACGGAGGTCAGAAGAGGGTGTCAGATTTCCCTGGAACTGGAGTTAAAGACGGTTCTCAGCCACCTTGTGGGTTCTGGGGATTGAACCCTGGTCCTCTGCAAGAGCAGTCGGCACTCTTAACCGCTAGGCCATCTCTCCAGCCCTTTCTCTATCTTTTTAAAGTTTTTCTCTGCAGAGGTTTATTGTTTGGGCAGAAGTTAACTGTTTCAGTCAGTTCTTTGACCCAGCCCTTTTGTTGTTGTTGTTTCTTTCCATTTGTATTGCTCCAAAATATACCTATATATATGTCACACATATACCAAAATTATGACCTCTGAAAACAAAGTCCATGTTAATTCCAAAATATGTTTAGGAAATCACATTTTTCCCTTTAATTTTATATTATTCTAAAATATAAATACCTACCCTCCACCCATATACCATAATTACAAAGTCTGAAAATAAGTGGTAAGTTAATTTTAGAGCCCGTTAAGGGATTCACATTATAACAGCACAGTTGCCTTCAGATAAAAAGAAATATAACATTAACTTTGCTCAGCTTGCCTTTCAATTAGTGATTTGGTGCTAGCATCCACAAATGAGGGATACCATTCTTTGTTTTTCTGGGACTGTGTTACTTCACTAAGTATAATGGTTTGAGTTCCATCCATTTATCTGCAAAGTTCATGATGTCATCTTTCTTTACCGCTGCATAGAATTCCATTATGTAGATGTACCACATTTTCTCTATCCACTCATCGGTTGAAGGACACCTGCGTTGCTTCCAGCTCTTTGCTATTGTGAAGAGAGCTGCAATAAACATAGATATGCATGTATCTCTGCAATAGGATGAGTCTTGTGGGTATATACCCAGGAGTTGTATGAATGGGTCAGGTGGTAGGGCCATTTTCAGTTTCTTAAGAGTTCTCCATACTGCTTTCCATAGGGGTTGTATGAGTTTGCATTCCCACCAGCAATGGATGTTCCCCTTTCCCCACGACCTCTCCAGCATTTAGTATCCTTTCTTTTCTGGATCATAGCTAGTCTTACTGGAGTAAGATGATATCTTAAGGTGGTTTTAATTTGTATTTCCTTAATTATTAGTGGTGTTGAACACTTTTAAGGATGTTTCTCAGCTATCTTTACCTCTTCATTTGTGAAGTCTCTGTTCAGCTCTTTACTCCAACTTTTGAGTGGGTCATTTGTTTTTTTTTTTTCCTCCTTTGTTTTTTGAGTAGTAGTGAATCCATCTGGACCTGGGCTTTTTTTTTAGTTGGGAGCTTTCTTATTACAGTTTCAATGTACTCCTTTATTATGGGTCTATTTAAGCTGTCAATCTCTTCCTGGTTAAATCTTGGTGGATTCCATGATGTCAGGTATTCATACATTTCTCTTAGGTTTTCAAATTTAGTACAGTATAGGTTTTTGAAGTGTTCCCATAAGACTGTCTGAATCTTTTCACTATCTCTTGTGATGTTTCCCTTTTCATTTCTAATTTGATTGATTTGGAGTTGCTCTTTCCTTGTTTTAGTCAGTTGGGCTAATGGTCTAGCTATCTTGTTTATCCTTTTAAAGAGGCAGCTCTTGGATTGATTTTTTTTTTTTTGTATTGTTTTCTTTGTTTCTAATTAATTGAGTTCTGCCCTGATTTTTTGTTATTTCTTTCTGTCTGCTGGGTTTAGGAGTCATTTGCTGCTGCCTCTCAAGTGTTTTTAGTTGCAGTGTTAAGTCATTTATTTGCACTCTTTCTATTTTCTTAATGTATGCACTGAGGGCTATGAATTTCCCTCTCAGGACTGCTTTTAAGGTGTCCCATGGGTTTTGCTGTGTTGTATCATCCCTTTCATTTAGTGCCAGGAATGCTTTTATTTCTTTATTTCTCCTTTGACCTATTCATTATTCAGTAGTGTGTTGTTCAGCCTCCATGTGTTCTTATAGCTAGTAGGGCTCTTTCCGGTGTTATTAAGCTTTATTGCACTGTGGTCTGATAAGATGCATGAAGCTATTCATTTTTTTGTATTTGCTGAGGTTTGCTCTGTGTCCCAGTGTTCTAGTTTCTCTCCCATTGCTGTGAAAAAACACTCTGACTGACACCAACTTGGGGAGGAAAGGGTTTATTCCACAGTTCATCACTTAGGAAGCCCAAGGCAGAAACTCAGGGCAGGAACCTGGAGGCAGGAGCTGAAGCACAGGCCATGGAGGAATGCTGTTCACTGGCTTGCTCCCCTGGCTCATGCCCAGCCTGCCTTCTTATACGATACACAACCACCTGCCCAGGGTGGCACTACTCATTGTGGGCTGGGCCCTCCCACATTGCCTGACAATCAAGACAATACTCCACAGACGTGGCCACAGGCCAATCCAATGGAGCCAATTCCCCAATTGAGGCTCCCTCAACCCGGGTGTGTCAAGTTGACACTAAAGCTATCCAGCACACCCAGTATATAGACAGTTTTGGAGAATGTTCCATGCAGTGCTGAGTAGAAAGTATATTCTTTGGTGTTTGGGTGAATATTGGGTAGATGTCTGTTAGGTCCATTTGGTGTATTATATTGTTCAGTTCAGATGTCTCTCTGTTTTATTTGTCCAGTTGACCATGGGCTCAGTGGGGTATTGATGTCCCCCACTATTAGTGTGTCTTGAAGTCCTTCAGGATTGTGTTCATGAAGTTTGGTGCACCAGTGTTTGGTGCATATATATTTATGATTGTGAGATCTTCATGGTTAATTGATCCTTTGATAAGGATGTAGTGATCCTCTTCATCTCTTCTGATTAGTATTACTTGGAAATCTATTTTGCCTGATATTAAAATAGCAACTCCTGCTTGCTTTTTGGTACCATTTGCTTGAAATATTTTTTTCCATCCTTTCACCTTAAGGTGGTGCCTGTTCTTGAAGGTGAGGTGTGTTTCTTGTAGATAGCAGAAAGATGGATTCAGTTTCTTAGTCTGTGTCTCTTGATTGGGGAGTTTAGACCATTAATATTTAGGGTTAATATTGAGAGATGTATATTGCTTCCCTTCAGTTTATTTTTTTGTTTGAATTTTTGGTCTATGTTTGTATTTCTGGGTTTATACTTTCATTAATTACTCTCGGGGCTGGAGAGATGGCCTAGCGGTTAAGAGTGCTGACGGCTCTTATAGAGGACCCGGGTTTGATCCCCAGCACCCACATGGCGGCCGAGAACCGTCTGAAACTCCAATTCCAGGAGAACTCCAGTTCCAGGGGAATCCGACACACTCTTCTGACCTCCACAGCATTGCACGACACGGGTGCACAAACTTGCATGCAGACAGTACATTCATACACATACAGAAATAAAAAAAAAAATTACTCTCTCTTCCTGCTTGAGGATAGCTGTTCCTTTCCTCGGTCCTCTGAACTGCTTCGAGTATTTTCTGGAGGATTGGTTTTCTAGACATGCATTCTTTCATCTTGTTCATGTCATGGAATATTTTCCTTTCTCCTTCGATTATAATTGACATTTTTACTGGGTAGAGTAACCTGGGTTGGCATCTGTAGTCATTTAGTACTGCAAATACTTTGGTTCAAGCTCTTTGGCTTTCATTGTTTGTTTTGAAAAGTCAGCTGTAATTCTGATGGGTTTTCCTTTATATGTAAGTTGTTGTTTTTCTCTTGTGGCTTTCAGTATTCTGTCTTTGTTTTGAGCATCTAGAGTTTTGATTATGATATGGCATGGGGAGTTTTTTTTCTGATCTTGTCTATTTGGTGTTCTATGTGCTTCTTGTATTTGTATGGGTGTGTCTTTTTTCAATTTGGGGAAATTTTCTTATATAATTCTGTTGAGGATCTGGTCCATATCATTATCCTGGGATTCTTCTCCTTCCTCTATACCTATGATTTGGAAGTTTGGCCTTTTCATGGTGTCCCACATTTCTGATTATTCCATTCTTGTGCTTTTAAAAAATTTTTGTAGTCTTTGTTTGAGCTCTTCAGTTCTTCCACATTATCTTCTAGGGTTGATATTCTATTTTCTGCTTTGTCCATTCCGTTACTGAGGCTTTCTCTTGCCCTTTGACTGGATGAGTGTTCAATGTCCTTTTTCATTTCAGCCTCAGATTTTTTTTTAAGTTTTGTGTATATTGCTTTATTTTTAGATAAATAAGTTGACTAAATAGAAGACTTATATGACATTTATTAACACACTCCACTGTGTATTATAATTTCATATTGATATGCAATTAGGCCTTTTATCATTTGTGATTTGAGACATAGACATTTCACCTCTAATATTTGTTTATATTGCAAGACAATTTGATACAACCCTGACCATAGCACCTTAATCTGTTATTTAGAGCGTTCTGAGCCAGATATCCTGAAAGAAATAGCATCAACTTAATTGGTTGTTGATTATTCATATAACTGATGCAAACTATCCACAAAATTGGATAGCCCTATTAGAACATGCAGATGCACAAGCTTTGAAACCTAAGAAGTGTTTATTAGGGGTTAAAACAATAAAGGCAACAGCTCCAAAAGAGAAAAAGTCCAGTCCTACTGGATTTGTATTTGCCGTACTAAGTCTGGTAGGGCCACTGAACCACCCAACCAGGTTAACTATATTTAAATTTTTTATATTATATATGTATGTATTTTTGGTGGGATACTTTTTTTTTTCAATTGGCTTAAAATATTTTTTCAAGTATCACAATGTTTATTGATAGATACAAGTATATAAAATCATGGCATGAACAAACTTGATAAATTAAGTAGACTTAATTTCGATACTGTAATAAGGGACCAATTCAAATTCTCACCATTTGTTTCACACCCACAAAAACCACTTCGAGGGCATTAACAATTTCTCAAAACTAATCAGTTTTGTGCAAGTAAACCATGTTTCTTTTTATAAAGGCTTGTGCACTTGCCCAGGCTCAAGGATATTGAAATCTAGCACATAAAGCTTATTACTAGGGGTAGAAATACAGGCAATATACTATTAAGCAACAACTATCAATTACAGTTAAGAATTTTCTATAACAACCAAATGGATAATCAAGTATTGCAACAACTCAAGTATTACTGAGCAAAGTGCATTTCTACAGTAGTCAGTATTGCAATTCAGTTTTCTAACTTAAAACAGCCTATGATAACTGGCAGCAACAGTTTTTTTTCCAAAGGATACAATGTTAATATAGGAGCAATGTAACAGGCTGGTGCAACTTAGCCTTTCTGGGTGCTTAATGACCATACCTGAATTCCCTACCAATTTGGCCAAGGGACCTGGGGGACAACTTTGTTCCTTGCCCTTAGAGGTCAACCAAGTCTTAGGGGATTATACATGGGGGTATCTCTTGAAAAGTCCTGCAGAGGTGGGTCACCATTCTTCCAGTTCAGGGAGGTCTTGGAGAGCCACTAGAGGACTTCAGCCAGTGTCCAGTCTATAAAGAGGAAAGTCTGCTCATCCTTCAGAAAAGGAAGCCTGGTCTAGCAAGACCTGATTTTGTCCTCATGTGGATGGAACTGGTGGATGAGGAGCTGAAAGAAGCAAGGGGCTGGCCCCTCCCCCCAAAAAAAACCCCTAGAGACCCCTGAGGACCAGATCCTCAACTGACCTCAACAAAACAAAACCTTGGTTAATCTGAGCTGTGTGGCCTTAAGCATCCAGAAGGAAAGAACAACCAGAGATAAATAATCAACAAGACCAGAGAAACTGTAATGCACACACAAAACTTGAGATCTTAGTAAAAAGAAAAAAAGAAAAAAAAAAGAGGGCACCATTGTTTGGCCTGTCTTCAATTCTCACAGGCAGGTGCATATGCTCTGTGGATGCCACTGCTTTTGGCACTCCTCAAGGACATGAGATACAGCTTTTTTTACTTTTTAGCCTTGCAATGTGGACTGAGGACTGCTGAGATACTCAGCTTGTGAACTAAGCAGCTAATGGGAATTCAGCCTCCTCAGAATATGGACTGCCATTGTTGGATTTTCTTGGCAGTATCATGGAGGCCAATGCATGGGGATCAAGACAGGACATGTGCTTACTGGACTTCATTTGGGGGCACAATATTATATTTTATTTTACTTTATTTTATTTTGGCGGGCACAATATTTAAAGCAGAAGCACGTCAGTAAGGGTTTCCTTCTGCATAAGGTTTTTTTTTTTTTTTTTTTTTTTTTTTGTAGTGTAATGTCTTAATCATAGTCTACCATAAAATATTTTAGGAGTATCTTTGATGTTTAGATAGTATATTAGCAGCATGCAATAATTACATCATAAGTTCTCAAGCAGAGGCAGTCTATGCCTCTTTGCTGCCAGTTATCAGACTGAGATTTTTTTCAGCCTTTCCATTTCCTTCCCTTGGTCATTTTCTCCCTTTAGGTCACTGATTTCTTTTAGTATATCTATGATTGTCCTTTAAGATCTGTGTCCTGGGTTACCTCCAGAACGTTCTCATTGTTGGAGTCCTCTATAAGACCGATAAGAGTTTGGTGGAGATTTATTTTTTCTTTTCTTTTCTTTTTCTTTCTTTCTTTCTTTCTTTTTTTTATCTCTAACAACCACTCAGACTGCATTCCCTCCCTCTACTCTCCCAAAGAAGAGAAGAACGATCATTAATGGCAAGTGGCAGTTGCAGTAAAGCAACACCAAGAGCCGGCTTCTCGCTCAGGAGAGAATGCTACGTCTCCTCCTCGTGGTTTCTGGTACTCTACACAGTCAGAGAAACCTTTCTAGTAACACACTACAGAAATGATCCCTGAAAGTACAGTCTTGGTGGAGAGTTCTTATTTGCTTTTCACATGTTGTTGATTTTTTTTTCATGTGTGTGCTTTTGGCATGTGGATTTGATTCGTTTTGTTTGTAATCTGATGTGAAATTCAGGCGTTTCTTCGTTGTGCTTTAGGCTTGTTCCTTTAGTTTGGGGACTGATTTGGCCCAGTTGCCAGCAACCTGGCTGTGACCTCAGTGTCCCTAAATTTCTGGGTGCCCAGTGAGTTGGGCTGGCTCTTACCCTGCCTGTGGTGGAAGTGGAAAGGCAACTGACTGGTGCCTGAGTGTCCCTGAAGACCTGAGGACCCAGCATGGTGGGCCTGCTCTTATCTGGCCTACAATGGAAGCTGAGGTGCCATTGGCTGCTACCTCGGTGTCCTTGAAGATGGGCACTCCCAGCTCTTAACCGCCTGTGCTGGAAGCAGAGGTGCAGCTCGACTCATATTTAAATATAGTGAGCAAATGAGTGTTGAATAAATTTATATCAGGAAAAAATAAGAGGAGAGCACATTTCAAAAACATCACTTGGGGTCTAACAATATATCCTGACATCAAAAGCATACAGATTTAGTAAACTATTCCTCAACTTCCCATTCACAGTCATCCAGAACCAAATGCCCAATTATTACACAAAACCAATATAAAAATATTTGAGTGACTAATGGACTGTTTAGCTTCTTCCTGAACACCTGACCCTCATACATATTCAGCATAAAGATCACAACTGAAGGTGAAATTTCCCCTTAGAAGTGAAGGTGTGACATGTGCACACATACATATGTATATATGTATGTGTATGTGTGTGTGTGTGTGTGTGTTGAAGCAAAACAAATCAGAGGGAACAACAACAAAATAACTGAGACAAAGAACCAACTGAAACAGTAAAGTTCTCCCCCAAACAACAATCCTCTGCTTTGAAAAATTTTTAAAAGGACAGAAAAAGATACGAGACATGTATGGTAGATTGCATGAACTCGGGTGGGGTGGGGGGCATGGAAAGGAAAGAAATGATGTATGAAATGCACAAAACTTCAATAAAAATATTAAAAAGGAAGTGAAGAACGCATAACTGTAAGGAAGCTGGATTTAGGCCGAGCATGGGACAAGGAGAGATTAATCAGAAGGGGGTCTGTTACTGTCTGGCTCTCATCCTTTTAATCAGAAGGGGGTCTGTTACTATCTGTCTCTCATCCTTTTAATCAGAAGGGGGTCTGTTACTTTCCGGCTCTCATCCTTTCTCTCCATCACGGTTATAGTCTTATGCTAGGCGATGTAAATGGTAAGAACATAATGGTTGATTGACCAGATAGAATCCCTGCAGCCTGGGGACTTTATCTTGAAGGCAACAAGGAGTTATCAAGTATATGAAGCAGGAGACTAGCACAGTGAGTGACACAAACTAGAATGCATGGGTATGAGCTGTGCACTGTGTGTAGAGTGTGGAGATGGTGTTAAGTGTCCTTCTTGGATGGAGTGAGGATACTCTAGGAGAGATCTGTGCCCTTCCCTTTGGCTATCAGAGTGATTAAATAATAGTCCCCAAGAAATCAGATTTCTTCAGGAATCTCATTCTGGGCAGAGCTAAGTGCTAGGATTCTGGGGCTAGCAAGAGGAAGAACTTGTTTCCAGAAAGAGATTTCCTACAGTCCTGACAACCTATCAGAACTCCTTGTAGGAAAGACTGGAGCTGAGACTGCGCTGGTGGACAGGACCACATCTGACTAGAACTGCTTAGCAATGCATGCCCCTTGCCCTTTGTTTAAGCCTAAACCTCAGGCAGCACCACACCTGACCAAGAATGCCCTCTATTTAAACCTAAATCTCATGCCAAGACCTTGAAGATGGACCTGGGGGGGAGGGAGGGTGACACTGGACCTTTTTATGCGGTCCTGTTCCCAATGCAGGCACATTGAATAAACCTCTGTTTTTCAGTATTCCTTATTTAATTGGCCCACTCAGGATGGATGGGTAAACCCAACTTGTTAGGGCTTCCAGAGGCATTCCCTTCCCTGTGGAGGGAAGCCAATCAGGAGACTGTTGTAGTTAGTGGAGGTGCCAGTGTCAAGGAAATGATGGAAAACGTGGACTGATTTCAGTGTTTGAATCAGTCTGTTGAAAGCAGAGAATGTTACACTTAATGACTCTGGAAATCTGCTCCATGAACTCTAAGATGCCACCTGGTTCTGTCATTTTATGACTATTTCTTCCTCTGGGAAGTGGTCTGGAATAACAGGCAATGGTGATCTCAACTTTGGGCCTTAAAGCCTCTGCCAAGAAACAGCTGGTCAGCAGTGGAGCACGACAACTGCAGAGGGTCTGGGATTTCTTATGAACATTGCTTCTTGGAACAAACCACAACTAAATGTTGTCTATGCTAGCTCTACAAATATTTTATAAATAATGGCAAATTTATCTTTGAGAGTCCCAGGAAGGAAAGAAAGGACCGTGATAGTGTGACTATTTCTGTCCTGGCCACGGTCCCAGGGTGTTCTAAGCAGTAGCTGGCAGCAGGCAACTCCTTCCTGCTGTAAGCTACTTACTGAGAGAGCACATCCTTCCCAAGGCTGGGCACTGTAAGGATGTCCACATGGTTCAAGAATCTGTCCTTGGACTGAAGACCATAAAGCAAGCCAGTGACACTTGAGAAATGTCCAGTATTCTTAATTACTATGAATTACTGATGGTACTTGTAATTGTTTTTCATAAAGATAAAAAAGAATCAAAGTTTGGTCCTATGCAGAAATGAAGGTAACTAGACATAAGCAAATGTTTCCAAGAGTTAGTTCTAACACAGCTTTGGTGGATCCAGCATCAGTTTAGTTCACTCTTTTTTTGTCTCAGTATTATTCTTTCTTAAATATTTTTATTGAAGTTTTGTGCATTTTGTATATCATTTCTAAGTTCAATTTAGACTCATTTCCCTTTCTTTGCCCCCACCCCACCCAAGTTCATGCATTCTGCCATACATGTCTTGTATCTTTTTCTGAGTCTTTTTAAAGTTTTTCAAAGCATAGGATTATTGTTTTGGGGAGAACCTCACTGTTTCAGTCGGTTCTTTGTCCCAGTTCTTTTGTTGTTGTTTTTCCCTCCAATTTGTATTGCTTCAACACTTGCATATATGTGTGTGTGTGTGTGTGTGTATGTGTGTGTGTGACTCCAATACTAAAATTATGTCATCTGAAAATAAACTGTATGTTATTTCCCAGTCATATTTCAGGATTCACATTTTTCCCTTTTAATTTTATATTACTCTAAAATATGGATACATACCCTCTACCCATATACCAAGATTAAAAAGTCTGAAAATAAGTAGTAGGTTAATTCTAGAGCCTTTTAAGGGATTCACATTATAAGAGCACAGTTGCTTTCAGCTAAAGAGGAATATAACATTAACATTGCTCAGTTTGGCTTACAACTAGGTATTTAGTGCTAGCATCCACAAATGAGGGATACCATTTGTCCTTTGTTTTTCTGGGACTGTGTTACTTCACATAGCATAATATCTCCTAATTCCATCCATTTATCTGCAAGATCATCATGTCATTTTTCTTTACCGCTGCACAGAATTCCATTGTGTAGGTGTACCACATTTTCTTTATCTACTTGTCAGTTGAGGGACACCTGCGTTCCAGTTCTTTGCTATTGTGAAAAGAGCTGCAATAAACATGGATGTGCATGTATCTCTGCTGTAGGATGAGTCTTGTGGTATGACTGGGTCATGTGGTAGGTTAATTTTGAGTCTTTTAAAGGTTCTCCATACTGCTTTCCACAGTGCTTGTACGGGTTTACATTCCCCACCAGCAGTTGGATGAGTGTTCCCTTTATTTCCTCACTTGTGAAGTCTCTGTTCAGCTCTTTACTGCATCTTTTGAGTGAGTCATTCGTTTTTGTTTTTGAGTAGTTTATATATTCTGGAAGTTAATGCTCTGTCAGATGTATCAGCAGTGAAGGTTTTCTCCCATTCTGTGGGTTTTCTCTTCACTTCCTTGATTGTTTCTTTCACTGAACAGAAAGCTTTTGAGTTTAATGAGGTCCCACTTGTCAAATGTTGACCTTATTTCCTGAGCAGCTGCTGTCTGATTTTGAAAGTCTTCTCCTATGCATATGTCTTGTAGGTTGCTGCCAACATTTTCTTCTATCACCTTCAGAGTTTTGGGTTTCACGTTGAGGTCCTTGATCCATTTGGAGTTGATTTTTGTACAGGGCGAGAGGTAGGAGTTTACTTTTATTCTTCTACAAGTGGTGATCCAGTTTTGCCAACACCATTTGCTGAAGATGCTGTCTTTCCTCCATTGGGTCTTCTTGGCCCCTTTGTCAAATATGAGATGGCTGAAATTTTATGTGCTCAAGTTTGGATCTTCGATTTTGTTCCATTGGTCTACAGGTCTGTTTTTGTGCCAGCATCAGGCTGTTTCTATGATTACAGCCCTATAATATAGTTCGAAGTCTGGGATAGTGATCCTTCCTGTATTGTTCTTTTCGCTCTGGGTTGCTTTGGCTATTTGGGGTCTTTTGTTTTTCCATATAAATTTAATGATTTTTTTCCAAGTCTGTGAAGAAACTCATGGGGGTTTTAATTGATTGCATTGACTCTGTATATTAATTTGGGTAGAATGGACATTTTTACTATATTAATTTTTCCAATCCACGAGGATGGGAGGCCTTTCCATCTTCTAATGTCTTCTTCAATCTCCTTCAGTGGTTTAAAATTTTTGTTGTACAGATCTTTGGTGTCTTTGGTTAGGTTTGTTCCTAGGTATTATATTAATTCAAGGCTATTGTGAGTGGGAAGGTGTCCTCATATTCCTTCTTCAGTTGCTTGTTGTTGGTGTAAAGAAAGGCTTTCTTGATTAATTTTGTATCCTGCCACTTTACTGAAACTTTTCATCATTTCTAGGAGTTTTCTGGTTGAGTTTTTATCATCCCTTAGGTAAACTATCATATCATTTGCAAAAAGGGATAGTTTGACCTCCTCTTTTCCAATTAGTGCTCCTTTAATTTCCCTTTCTTGCCTTATTGCCCTAGCAAGCATTTAAAAAGTTAGTTCTGGCTGGTTCTATAGTGTTATATCTTCAATAAAAATTTTAGATAACATTTACTTCTATATAACTACTCTAAAGAAATGGTGGTGAAAGTTCTGTGATCAAAACACTTTCCATTTCTGTCATGCGTTCGCAACCAAAAAAACGTAGCTAAGTGGTAAGAATGCTTGCCTGGTGAACACAGGCCCTGGGTTTGATCCTTGGCACTAAAAAACCCAAAGAGCCATGAAATAATCACAGGCAGATGCAACAACATTATTCAATAAATACTTATCCTAATAAATACTTATTAGGCTCCTGTTAAATGTAGGCATTTCTGCAACAAACATTAATTCAATAAATAGTTATTATGCTCCTATTACATGTAGGGCATTTTCGAAGGAACTACAGAAAATATATCAGTAAGGGGGCCATACACAGAGTAAGATATTGCGTTACAGTTAGGAACAGGAAGTTCTGGTGTGCTACTGTGTCACAGGGTAGTCATAGATACCAATAATGTACTATATATTTGAAACAGTGGGAAATTAGAATTTAAGAGGTCCTCACCATAAATAAGCAAAAGTTTGAGAAAATATGCTTAACTTGATTTAAATAGCCAACATTGAGATATCACATGGCGGAGAACGTGTATGAGTAAAGTAGACACCAGCCATAAGGTAATAAGCAGTAAAGATCACTCAAAAACATAGTTTACTCTATTGTGAAAATTTAGAAGGCTATGTTGACAACCAGTTGCTACCTCACTTAGAAGACCCTGCACAAGTGCATTCACTTGACAAGAAGCCTACTCTCCACTGATGGTGTGTTAAGTACAGCCAATCTTCCTTCCAGTACTTGACTCAGGGACTCCTTTCTCTGTGCTTGCCATGAGCTGTTATGACAGACAGGAAATTATTCATGAGCACGTATCTAGGCTAAGTTATATCCTGGTTTGGAGATGAGCCAGCAGGGGGATGTGTACCCCAGTGAGTACATTTCCATGGTAATATATGCTTCCACGCTGTTTTCAATACATGGAAAGGACAAGTAACTCTGGAATTTGCACAGGGAACCAGAGATGCATTCACTTTACCTGCCTCAGAACTGCTAGCTGTAGTTTATTCCAGATTCAGAAAGGGGAATTAAGATCATTGAGAAAGGCAAGGCGATATATAAGACTAAATTTAATTAAGGCTTCCACGTGACTTGGCTCAGCTTCTCACTTAGAAAGGAAACAAGCAGAAAAATTGTATGGTATTCACTAAGAGTGGGGCACTGGCTGCACTGTGTTCTTTTCTTCAGCAATTGCTGCTGCCTTGTTTATAGGGTATAAATGTCGTTAACTGACTTCACACATGTAATGGATTTGGGCTCAACCTGTTTTTGAATTAATTTCTTTCTATATGAATTATATATCCATTTGATACATGCATAAGAAGAAGTTAGCTTCCTATGACTGATTGAAAAACAACTGCGTCTTCCTTTGGTTAACCACGTAGCTACTGCAAACCTGTACAGCGATTGGATACAGTCTGTCAGCCTAGCAAAGGAGTCGTCTTGCCATCTTCACAGTCTAGTCATCTGCTCGTCTGTGTCTCAGAAGAACAAACGCAAAATGTTTTTGATTTAACTTACTCTATTTTTTAAACCCCAAATCTCTTGAACCATTTGTCTTCTGGGCACAGAAACATTTGTTTGTTAAATATTCAATCATACCCCAGTGCCAGGAACATCAATAGCGTCCGCTGATTAACTGTACATGGCATATGTACACTGAAGAGAATGATTTCCCTGAGGAGCCTCACTTCCTCTGGTGAACTGTGCTTCTTAGAAGGACGTGCAGATGGGCATTTGGACAATAATTTCTGGCTGCACAAAATGGATCGCTCTTGCTGAGTTGTAATTTTGAAAAGATAATTTTAATGACTCTTGAGGGCCACCTACCCAGAGCAGATGGGACTGAGGCTCTTTGAATCACAGCTCTCATGTTGAATGAGTCAGGACAGAACTCTATTCTAGCCTTTGTAAAAGTGGATGATCATATTTAAGTAAACACTAGAACATCCTTAAAAATTGTGTAACAAAACACATCTGCAATTTCCCAAGCACATCTTTTGATGGCAATTTTGAATTTATAATTGCACTTGAGCCAGTGCAACATTTTAAATGTATTAACTGACAGTACCTTTCATTTGGATAACAGAGCTGGCAAACAGCAGAGAGGGGGCAGATGCACTTATGTTGATGAGGAAAGAGCAGTTATTTACACAAAATATAGTTACACAGTTATGAAAAGAAAAATTTAACTTCTCTTTTAATGATGACAAGACTGGCCTTTGGGATGCATCCTAAATGTCTTCATAACAGCCAGAAGTACTTTCCCTTCTTGGCTACTATAGGAAGCTATCAAAGTAATACAGTTCTCTGTGGATAACAAAGGGAGATGATAGTAGTGTGTTATTGATTTTACTAGTTTACAAGCAAAATGAAAGAGTACATGGCTATTCTTAGCAAGCAACTAACCCTCATCATGTCTGATACTAGGTAGGGCAAACCGTTTCTGTCACAGTCTTCTAATTCATGCTGTGAGGCAGTGACTATATAGGACAGGAAAATATCAGCACATGACAAATTATATTTCCCAATGAGTTAGATTTCATATTCTAAATTGACAATACTTTAAAGAGTTCTTGCCAGGCGTGGTGGCACTTGGGAGGCAGAGGCAGGAGATCTTTGTGAGTTCAAGGCCAGCCTGGTCTACAGAGCAAGTTCCAGGACAGCTGGGGCTACAGGGAGACCCTGTCTCGAAAAGACCAAAAAGAACAAAAAAAAAAGAGTTCTTACAAAAAGTCCTGTCTAAATCCAAATGTAAACATAGCAAGATGTATATATGGCTTTTAATAGAAATGGTACTGTTAGCTTCCAAGCAGACAAGTGATCACATAACCTCCTTCACCTGCGTCATAACAATGCAGAGCCCAGCCACAGGGACTGGAAGGCTTGGGACTTTTTGAGAGAAGAGCTTCAGTGGGCAGTCATAAAGACACATAGACACGAACAAGCAAAAAGGACCAGTCACACCAAAGTAGATATTACACTTGTCTGGTGGGTCACTCTAGAGAACACATTATATTGTAATTCATAAAATATAGGAAAAAAATGCAAGGCAATATATTTTTAAAAAGCCCTTCCATTTTCCTAATACATAAACTGACACTTAAAAGTTTTCAAAGACTACATAGAAATATGAGCAGTTATGTGTAGACCAAATAACCTTTCCATGGCGTGCATACACATGCATGTGGGAGCAAATAAAAACTACCAGGTAGGTATATAGAGGCAACTGTTCTATAGTCTAATCTCAAAAAAGAAATTCTACAGGAGAAAACAAAATGAAATAGCTAAATTACTGAAGTTAAAAACACCCTGAAAGCAACAGTACCATGAATAGACTAATGTAGACTTCAAAACTGTTGTTTACACATTAAGTTTAGCCCTTTCAGTGAAATGAATGGAAACACTGAATGGAAAGAAGGTATGGAAGCTTCCTTCCTAATCTGAATGTGACAGTCAGTCCACATTAATTCATGTCCAAAATGGATATTTTAGAGGCTGCGTGTCAGTCTAGATGTGGCATAGGATGAGTCACGTGGCACCTTCGGGGCTGGAGAGATGGCTCAGTGGTTAAGACCCCTGGCTGTTCTTGCAGAAGACCTGGGTTTGAATCCCAACACCCACATAGTGGTTAACAACTGTCCATAACTCCAGTTCCAGGGGATCCTAGGCTCTCTTCTGTTCTCTGTAGGTGCTCTTACACACATGCAGTCATAACACCCATACACATTAAAACAAACAGACAAACAAAAAAACAAACCCACAAAAACCCAAACCTACCACCTTCAATTCAGTTAAAGTTGGGGTAGTGGTGGAAAGTGACACTGTATTTCTAGATAAAATTAAATTAGGAATAATCAAACACTAATATAAAGCTAATTCATGGGGCTGGAGGGATGGCTTAGCAGTTAAGAGCGCCGACCGCTCTTGCAGAGGACCCGGGTTCGATCCTCAGCACCCACATGGTGGCCGAGAACCGTCTGTAACTCCAATTCCAGGAGAACTCCAGTTCCAGGGGAATCTGACACCCTCTTCTGACCTCCGCGGCATTGCACGACATGGGTGCACAGACCTACATGCAGACAATACATTCATACACATAAAAAAAAAAAACCTAATTCACACTGCACACCATGTGTGTATGGTAGAAGCCACACTGGAGAGGATGATGCAATGCTAGGCAGACAGGAGCAGGCGCATGCTCTGGCTTTTTGAGGCTCTCCGACAGAACACGAGGCACTTGGTTTGACAGCTTTCCCAGCGTAAGTCATTTTGCACAGTAGTTTCAATTTTATAGCTCATCATGAAATATATTTCTGTAATGTGTTTTTCAAGTAAAAGGTACAACTTCAAAACTAATTGAGTACCAGCATATTAGTATTATATGGCAGCCTGGGGAATAAAATATATACCAAGCAAAGAATACAACAGGAAAATGTGGAAAAATTCATACTTTTGAGACTCTCATATTATGATCATAGATGTGAATTAATTAGTAGTACCTAAATTATGAAGACAACACATCGCTGAAAACTCATTATTGGTCTTTATTACTGGATATATACTTTTCTCCTATTATAAAAACCCAATTTGATTCTACCTAGTTTATATGTTCCTGAATTTATCTAATTTTTCTTAAAAACACTTGTTGAACATCAGTCTTTTAATTATATTATAAGATGCAAATACAATAAGTAATATAATTATCACTTATTTGACCACTACTACTTATAACATTGCTTTCCTTAACTAAAATCATGTTATTCTAACTATATAACATTCTAAAACTATGTAGCTAATAGCAAAAGAGTTTTTTTTTTCAGATTTAGAGATATATGTAAATAAACACTGCAATTTTCAATTTCTCATAGTTTATACAATTAATAAACAGGAGAATTTACCCTACAGGAAAACATGACCACAAAAGTACCCCCAAATAACAACAGCAATAACAACAACAGTAACAACAACAACCAAAAAAAAAAAAACCCCTCAATTTGGAAAAGAAGGAATTACAGCAAATTCTAGAACTGGGGATGTCTTGCTGTACTGCTGTATCTTGGTGTACATCTTATTAGCTTCTCTGACCCCAAAGCTGCCCCTTCCCTGGTGGCACTCTTGGGGGACTATGACTAACAGTGAGCCAGGCAAGTGTTTTAGACGAGATGCCCTCCCCCAGCTCAAGCCATATAGACAGGTCATCAGATAGGAACAGCACAGGGTGAGCAGAAAAAGGAAACAGTGATACGAAATCAAAACAAGCAGAACTGGTATCCATTTTCACGCGAAGCTTCATTACTTAAGGCTTATCCTTTATACAGGGGGAAGAGCTAACTAAGCTCCTCCTGCGCAGTTATATGCAGGGTCGTTCCCCATCATACCTCCTTCACTGTTTCCCAGAGAACTGCTATTTTCTCATCTGCCATGAAACTTTAGCTGTTAAAGTTTTTGGGGTCAGAGATGAGAGAAAAAAGATGGTGCTGTATGCTCCTGAGAAAGGCATGAGCTTACCCTTTGTATTAAAAAAAATGGTATGAATTACTTGATTAGGTCAGCCATATAACCCGTTAGATAAGTGATCAGGTCAGCCACATAACCTGTTAGATAAGTGATCAGGTCAGCCACATAACCCATTAGATAAATGATCAGGTCAGCCACATAACCCATTAGATAAATGATCAGGTCAGCCACATAACCCGTTAGATAAATGATCAGGTTAGCCACATAACCCATTAGATAAATGATCAGGTCAGCCACATAACCCATTAGGTAAGTGATCAGGTCAGCCACATAACCCGTTAGATAAAATGATCAGGTCAGCCACATAACCCGTTACATAAGTGATCAGGTCAGCCACATAACCCGTTACATAAGTGATCAGGTCAGCCACATAGTATCTTAGAAGAATTAATGTCTGAGGTGGGGGACCATTGGGTTCTAAAGATAAAAGTTCATTTTATAATTTTTATAGCTTAATGTTTTTAGGGGTGAAAGGGACAGTTGTGTCTAGTACCAATATTTGAAATGATGGCATCAAATGCAGAATGTGTAAAGGGATTATCAGCAGGCTTATATTTAGCATTACTGTTTCAGCATAACCAGCAGTGAGGAGATTATGATAAAATGATCCTACATATTTTATTGATGAAATTCATTAAAAGCTGCAAACCCCACTATTACTGCTGAAGTGCCAAACAATCGTCCATATTCTAACTCATAGGAGGTACGAACTAAATCTCTACCCAATTATCCATAGGGGATTCTTACTCAAGTACAGTTATTAAAAAGTTTCATAAGAATACATAAACCCTTTTTCTAATTACTTCTATGGTTTCCGTATCAAATCATTTGCATATTTCCTACTAAACTTTCACTTGTCTGTACTGTACTTTACATTTTTTTCCAACAAATATGAATTGCCATTGATAGGAATAAAGATAACAAAATATATAAGGATGGTGTTCTAGTTTCTCTTCAATTGCTGTGACAAAACACTATGACCACTTCCAACCTGAGGAGGAAAGGGTTTATCTTCCAGGTCACAGTTCATCTCTTAGGGAGCCTAAGGCAAGAAGTCAGGGCAGGAACCTGGAGGCAGGAGCTGAAGCACAGGCCATGGAGGAACGCTGCTTACTGGCTAGCACCCCTGCCCATGCTCAGCCTCTTTGTACAACACATGGCTACCTGCCCAGGGTGGTACCACCTACAGTGGGCTGTGCCCTCCCACATCACTCAACAATCAAGAAAATACCCACAGACTTGGGCACAGGCCAGTCCAGTGGAGGACATTCCCCAATTGAGGTTCCCTCAACCTAGGTGTGTCAAGTTGACAACTAAAGCTCTCCAGCACAGAGGGCAAAATGGGTAAAGTGTTTGCCTTGAAAGGAGGAGGAGGACCTGAATTCGATTCTTAGAATTCATATAAAAAATCTGGGTGTGGGGCCATTGAGTGGCTTAATGGGTAAAGACACTAGCACTAAGCCTGACAATCTGAGTTAATTCCCAGGACCCATATGGTAGGAGAGATCTGAGTCCTGTAAGATGTCCTCTGACCTATGCACATGCACCATAGAGCTCACATTCACACACACACACACACACACACACACACACACACACACACACACACACAAAGTTATTTAATAAAAAAAAAGCTGAGTGTGTTGGTGTACTGGAAGGGAGAGACAGGCAGATGTCCGGGGCTCACTGGCCAGCATAGCCTACGTAGCTCCAGGTCAAGAAGAGACCCTATCTGAAAAAAAAATAAAAAAGAGGTGGATGGAGCCTAAGAAATGAAATGACACCAAAGATTGTCCTCTGGCCTCTACATACATGTGTACCTTCCCACATATCAAAATGTACTTATGTTCAAAGAAATATATATAACTCATAAATTCATTTCACATAGGGATAAAGTTATCATCTATTTAGATTAAAAATATTTCTAAGCCATATTGTTTAATTTTTCTCCAAGTTTCTTACAAAACTTTTCATTGGTTTACTAACTCTAACATATTTATATTCTGAATAATTCCAGACAGAACACCTCGGGAAAGGCTAGTCCCAATACTAATTCATGATTCATCATCTAAACTTTAATTGGCACAACTCTTGAAATTCAGGGACCATATGGAAAATAATGAGTCCTAATAGGTCTAAGGTGAGAAGATGGCAGGCAAGGAAGGAAGCCAGAAAACTATCAACGCAACGCTTAGCAACTGCACCTGCACCTCCCCAGAGATGCCGACACGCCGCTGTCAGTTTCGCTAGTTCCCTAGCATGTAACTCAACTATCACTTATTTCTAATTCTGTGAGGAAAAGATTAAAATAAAAATTATAAACCACTGAAAAAACCAGTTTCCATAATTAAAACTGAAATTGGCTGTTAATAATTAAAAAAGCCAGCAATTTCGAGTTACCACAACAACCTGATGGAACTGTTGACTGACACAGCAATCTGCTGCATTTTTATAAATAGCAGTTGGTGTTCCTGTTTCCATTCCAACTAGTTTCTGTGTTTATCAGGTAATGGAACAACTGTGCTTTAAGATTATTTCATGCATCAAGCCATGTACCTCTTCGCTGCTGTCACCGCCATAGAAATCATCCTCCAGTTGGGTGTCTCTCCTTGTCACTCTGTTGTCCTCTTCTGGATCCAAAATAAATGGACACCTCTCTGGGGACTGAGTCTTCCCATGAGGTGCTGATCGGGGTCTAGATGAAAAAGTGAAAATGTCCTTGGGTGCCATCTGGGTTTCCTCCGCCTGGCCAGGATCATTGTCCTTGCTGGTTTCTAGCCACAGGTGCGAAGCTGTGGAGTCCCAGTCTGTGAGCAGAGACTCACTGCCAGATGTTGGGTCGAGGGGCTCATCACCGTTTTCAGGAAATATCCACTCATCTGACATTGGGGAAAGATGACAAAAATAAGAGCCCTGTTCCATAAAAGAGTTTTTTTTTTTATGCAAGTAGTTAAAATTTCTTCTTGAAACAGAGATTTATCAAACAAGGCAGAAGGCAATGAAGGCAATTTCTGCTCCATCTTGAGGCTTGCCCAATAGTGCCCCACAGAACAGCACCGGAACCACAGGCAACTCATTTGTACTCCTCTCTGAGTTGAAACCTTGGCCAGGAAATTTACAAGTCTGAAATAATTATCACCTGTCTTACAGCAAGTTCTTTATAGCACAACCTCATTAATTTGACAGTCCAGTGGGGGAAACTGTCCAAACTTAAAAGGATTTGAGTTACTAATATCTCCATTTTTACTGCAGGAGGACAGAGTACAGTAGTTAACAATCTTCTTTAAACAAAATATCTGGTCATTTCGTGGGTTATGAATCAAGGAAACCATGGAAGGGTGACAGCTGACTGAGACAAGGCAATTCACAGACTAAATTGAGCAGGCATTGGATACAATGTGAAATCCACAGAAATGTTCTTAATCTGAGTGGGGTTGCTGCAAGTTTAAAATATCGTTTATTCTCATTCAAAGGTACTATAAAAAACAAATAAAATATGGTTTAATTTCAGTGGATGTTTTGATATAAAAATCCTCAGGGCTGGAGAGATGGCTTAGCGGTTAAGAGTGCCCACTGCTCTTGCAGAGGACCGGGGTTAGATCCCCAGCACCCACATGGCGGCTGAGAACTGTCTTTAACTCCAGTTCGAGGGGAATCCGACGCCCTCTTCTGATCTCTGCGGCACTGCACAACACAGGTGAACAAACTTACATGCAGACAGTACATTCATACACATAAAAAATGGAATAACTCACAGCCGATGCCACAAGCTTATGTCCTCTAGTGGTTAGGCGATGTTATAAGCCACAATAAGAACTTGTCACCCTTTATAGAGAAATCACAGTTTGCGGATTAGCATACCATCCAAGCATCTGTGTCTATGCTCACAGCTTAGCTTGACACAATAAGTGGTACTGCTTAAATGCCTGTACATCCAATAGCTTGAGCTTTGTTAGTATGACTGAAAAGGGTATCACTGTGAAAGCTGTCAATCCGTGAAGGGAAACAAACTGAACAGACCGGAGTCCAAAATGACAACTCCAAAGAAATTAGACTGTTTTCTTCTCACCCACTTGTGCCCCTTTCCCAAAGCCCAGGGAACAAACTGCGGAAGAGGAGGCGTGGTAGATTGTAAGGGCTGTGGAGAGATAGGGGTGAATCATGAGACTACAGGAATATAGCTCTGGACACCTGATTGATCAACATGCCTGTGCATACAAGCTCTCCAACTGGACTATGGGAACCATGGATTGTTAAAAATTTGGACATAGATACTGGCAAAATGCACCAATTACTTAATTGTATTGTATGACATACTGAGTAACATCATTGTTTCTGCAAACAACTGTCATTGTATTGTAGAATCCTTAAAAATAAAAAAAAATAAAAAAATTAAATAAAAAATCCCTTGTTTTTTCCCTGAAAATTTCATATACTACTGTTGATATTTTTATCAAACATATATGAGACTTTAATCCTTTACACCACTGAAGAGACTTTAATCCGTACAACACTGAACTAGGTTTTTATGACATGGATCCCCGAGAGAAAGGTTTCAGTACAGTGTTTTATCTATACTATATATATACTATATAGATATTATATCTATATCATATATATTTAGTCTACCAGTCCAATTTCCAGAAGATGAACCAAGCCACCAGAAGATATTACAACATACAACCATAAAAATGGTAGGAAGTAAACATGAGAATTAAAAACAGGTATTAATAGAAAACAAACTATAATACAAATATGCAAAGGCATTCCCATGTAAATAATAGCTGAGCTTATAAACAATAGCAAGAACCAGGTGGAATGGTACAAACCTGCAGAGTATGTGGTTTCGCTCCAGGCTACCATTAGTTCCAGGTTAACTGGGCTATAGGAGACCTTGGTATAAAAAACCTGTAGTAAGAATTCCACTGGTAATAAAAATAACATAGAATAAATATAAATTCTAAAAGTGATAGTTCAGAGCTGGAGAGATGTTCCCCAGCAGTTAAAAGCACTAATGCTCGTGCAAAGACCTGGTTCGATTCCCAGCACCCACATGGTGGCTAGAACCATCTTTTAGCGGGATGGTGGTGGGTGCGGAATGACTTTAATCCAGCACTCCGGGTGGCAGAGGCACACAGATCTTTGTAATTCAAGCCAGCCTGGTCTAAGGGCTAGTCCAAGGCCAAGCGGGGCACACGGATACCCTGTCCTCAAAACACCAAAAAAGTGAATAGTTCAATAATCACATGTAAAAATGAAAGCAATGTTCCTTACAGAAGATAGAAATTAGTGATAATGGAGAGTGGTGGGCACTCAAACCACAACAAAAAAGACTGACAAGTATCCAATTAAAAATAAGCAGCTTCACATGGAAAGAGCATGAGACCACACATGCAAGTGTACAGAGGAGCTCCTGGAATACCAGAAGAGTGTACCAAGGGCCAGCTTAACCAATAAAGCAAATACGGGTCTCCTGAGATCATGCAAGACTCCACCGCAGCACAACTACATCACCTGCCTGGAATACTGTGCAACATGAGGCAGCACATATTGCCTGTATATCCCAAATCTAAGCTGGCTATTGCTCTCTCCTTGGAGGAATGACACCATGGCTTGATGCCACAAATCTACATCCTCTACAGGTTAGGAGATATATATAAGCCACAGTAAGACCATTCATATTTAACAGGGAAAAATGTAGTTCGTGGATCAACATTTTCATCCAAACATATGGTCTATACCAAAGTAACCTACCATAACTATTAATGCTGCTTAAATACCTATATATCTAATTGCTTGTGCTTCATTAGTAGGATCGAAAGGTTATTCCTGGACAGACTGTCAGCCCATGAAAGGAAACAGCCAGAATTGACCAGAATCCAAGACAACAGCTCCAGAGAGAGTGGACTGTTCTGCTTCTCATCCACCTGTGCCCCTTTTCTAAGCCCAGGGAATAATCTGCGGAAGAGGGGGCATGGTAGAATGTAAGGGCTGCGATTGGGGTGAAGGGTGAAACTACAGCAATGTAGTCTGGACCCTCATTTGATTAACCTGATTGAACATACAACCCCTCACTCCCCGCTGGAAGGTGGGGCTGTGGGGGTTTGGGCACAACAGCCTGCAAATTGGTTTTACATGAAGGATGCTTGTACTCATGGATTATCACTTATAGCTAAAAAATGGAAAAAAAACTGAGAGAGATATGCAGGACAGTCATGGCAGAATGCATGATCTCGGTTGGGGTGGGGGTGGGGGGGAAGGGAAGGGGAGATATACCTGAACTGAATTGGAAAATGATGTATGAAATGCACAAAGCATCAATAAAAAAATGTTAAAAAAATAAGCAGCTTCAAATATAAAATTTTTAATGCAATTCTTTATGTACAAAATATATCATTATAAAGTTGAAAGGAAATTAATTCGAAATTTAAAAGATCAGAAAAGAAAGGATGGGAAAATATGAAGTATTCAATAACAATAAAAGGTATCAGTATACAATACCTACATGCCCATTGGTACAACAGTGGTTTGACTTTTATGAAGGTAACCTACCAGTTCCTAGTTGCATTTTACAGTACATGTTAATTAAAGCATGCTTACTTTCTTTAGGACGAGAGCAGAAAAAGTTGGGCATTTTCTCAACTTAGTGCTTTATTCTTGAAATGTACTTTTTTCTCTTTGCATTAATTCAATGATCAAGTTTGTAGTTGTCCCGGAGAACAACAATATCCATGCGTGCAGTAATTTATACTGAATTATTTGACTTTATTACTGTTTTGACCATAATGAAAGTAATCGAGGCCAGGCATGGTGGCGCACGTCTTTAATCCTAGCATTTGGGAGGCAAAGGCAGGTGGATCTCTGTGAGTTCAAGGCCAGCCTGGTCTACAGAGTGAGTTCCAGGCCAGCTGGGGCTACAGGGAGATCCTGTCTCAAAAAGGAAAAAAGAAAAAAAAAAGAAAGTAATCAAGAGATCCCTAAAACTTGTCAGCTACAAAGCCTACATGGAAGAACAACAACAAACCCACAACCCTTGAATAAAAACACTAATGCCATAGATATAAAATATTTTACAATCACAGTTATTTGTCACTTAGTCTAAGACTACCATTACACAACATGACTTAAGTATGAAAGGCTGATGAAATCTCAGAGCAAGCATCATTTTCGGGGACAGCATTTGGGAGCATGGTCCCTGGTGGGCTGCATCTACTTCATTTCATCATCTTCCCAGAGCCTACAGGTGATCCCAAGTCAGTGTAGCCATGGGCAGGTAAAATGAACAGGCTCACTGGGCACTGTCTTCTTGGATGGCAAACCCTTTTGTGTGGTGCTAGGCGCACACTGGGTACTTTGTACATACAGTAAGTACTCTAGAACACAGTATTCAACTGGGTTGTTTCAATGAACTTGAGGGTTGCCAAAAATGGTAACAGTAGAAGGTTTCTGAATCTGCAACTGCCAAAAACTATTGTGGAATCAAATGTCCAATGAAGTGCAGGTGTTTCTGGCAGGCTCAGCCTGTGCTGAAGGTGCTGCCCCATTGCAGCCCAGGCTCTGAACACAGTGCTGCCTGAGACACTTGGGATCAGACTGGAGACTGCGATGAACTGCGGTTTTGATTTTTGCATATTTTTAATTGAATTTTTTGTATTTCATACTTAACATCCCAATCAGTCTTAATCACCTTTACACCCCGTTCTCCACTGGTATCCTCCCACAGCCACACCCCCTCTGGAGTTCATACATTCTGTCATTTGTGTTAACATCTCTTGCGCCAAATTAGCATCTCCAGCCACTCCTCAGTGCCAGTTCATCCACTGAGCTCTAGTCAGCCTATCCAGAGTCCCTCACTTTGAGAGGGCCAGCTCTTCCTCACCCAACAGTAATCAGCTACCAATGTTTCTTCAGCTAGGATTGGGTTCTGCTGTCCATTTTCCCAGTTCCATGCTGGTTTTTGTCCAGTTGAGCTGGCACAGGTTTTGTGAATGAAATGCATATATGTTTCTATGAGACATCTTCTGCTCATAGAAAATACATAATAATTTAATTGTATAAAGCAGATTTAAAAATTTCCTACCATTTCTCAGCATTAAGAATCAAATGGATCTGAGATCTCCCCCGCCAACTGGGATTACGAAGGCATCTGAAGGAGGCAAGCAAAGCAAGTCTTCAACACAGTGAAGAGGCATTTGGGACTCACATTGGAATACAGGCAAGGAGAAGCCCGTATGCCAGGAACAGGAAGAAGAAGAGACAACATGGGAAAGGGACAGGATAATCCTGCACCAAGCTCTACCAACCCTATGGAAGATTCCTACAGTGGGACCCCCTGGGGAAAGCCCAGGACACAGATACCAGAAACACAATTGTGAATGTCGATTATAGTTGAAGGAGAGAGAAAAACCTTCCATGACATAAACAAGATGAAAGAATACATGTCTGGAAAACTAACCCTTCAGAGAATACTTGAAGCAATTCAAGGGACGAAGAAAGGAGCAACCATCCCCAGGCACCTAGAAAGAGAAATCAATAAAAGCATAACTGCAGAAGTAGAAACCTAAACCAAAACCGCAAATGGATAATAAGGCAAGAGGAAGCAACACAAACCTATCAGTCATAACCTTAAATATTAATGGACTAAATTCCCCAATCAAAAGACATAGACTGGGAGACTGGA
>VZQC01009572.1:1141069-1393462 GCA_009823505.1 Rhizomys pruinosus | reverse complement strand
TGGGGAAAGGGGAACACTCATCCACTGCTGGTGGGAATGTAAACTCGTACAGCCACTATGGAAAGCAGTATGGAGAACCCTTGGAAGACTTGGAATGAACTTGCCACCTGACCCAGCCATACCACTCCTGGGCATGTACCCACAAGACTCATCCCACCACAGAGATACATGCATAGCCATGTTTATTTCAGCTCTCTTCACAACAGCAAGGAGCTGCAACCAACCCAAATGTCCCTGAACTGATGAGTGGATAGAGTAAATGGGGTACATCTACACAATGGAGTTCTATGCAGCAGTAAAGAAAGATGACATCATCAGCTTTGCAGGAAAATGGCTGGAGCTAGAAGACATCATGCTAAGTGAAGTAACACAGTCCCAGAAAAACAAATGACGAATGGTATCCCTCATCTGTGGATGCTAGTGCCAATTACCTAGTTGTAAGTATTTCTTGTGCATGGCCCCTTGAGCTTTTGTCCAAGCAGTCGGGAGTGATGCATATTGGAAACAACAACAACAACAAGAACAACAACAGAAAGGACTGCATCAAAGAACTGACTGAAACAGTGAACTTCTGCTCAAAACAGTTAACTTCCACATGGAGAATATTGAGAAAGACTGAGAAAGAGATGAAAAGCATGTCTGGCAGAATGCATGAGCTCTGGTGGGGTGGGGGGATAGGGTGGGGCACACGGGTCTAGATTTGATAATCTTGTACAAAATATATATTAAAAAAGAAAAAAAAATAGCACAATGTGAAAAAAAGAATCAAATGAATATTTCTTTGAATTTTACTGTATTAGAATTTCTATTTTTTGTTGTTTTTCTGGTATTTTATGTGTATGAGTATATTGCCTACGGGTTTGTAAGTGTAGCCATGTCATGCAATGCCTACAGAGTTCAGAAGAGGGCAGTGAATCCCTCTGAAATCGGAGTTATAGATGGTTGTTAGCCACTTTGTAAGGCTGGGAATTGAACCCAGAGCTTCTGCAAGGGCAGCCATTACTCCTAACCACTGAGCCATTTCTCCAGGCCCTACCCCCACTTTTGAGATAGGGTCTCACTATATAGCCTTGGTTGGTCTAGAACTCACTATGTAGAGCAGGCTGGCCTCAACCTCAGAGATCTACCCACCTTACCTCCCTAGTGGTGGGATTAAGGGCATGTTCCACCATACTCAGCTCTAAAATATTTAATTTAATTACTGTTTGAGTTTCTGACTTGAGTTTAACAACAACAAAATTAATGAATAAATTCTGGCTCAGGATTAATATAGAATTTCTAATAACTCCTAAATAGCTATAAGAATACTTCTGCTATTTTACAGTGTTAAGTCATAGTTATATAATTTTGTTCAGTGCCCCTATCTTTGTTAAACAATCCTGGAACTAAAGTAATTTCACTCCAACTTGTTTTTCTGTATTCTTGCCACTCACATGGTGGCTAACACAACCTGTTCCAGGGGATCAATGCCCTCTTCTGACTTCTATGGGTGTTGCATGACATGGGTGCACATACCTACATGTAGACAACACACTCATACACATAAAATAAAATAAAAATATTAAAAATTCTTTGTACTGTATTAACAAGATCTTCCACCAGTGAAGAGTCTAAGGCCATCAGACAGCATCTGAGGCCCACAGCAGAGTTCTACTTGCTTTACTGCAACCCACCTAACAAATGCACCCACAAATGCATTAGAAAAGTGTGTATGACGTTTTTTGTTCTATTACTAGTGAAAGTTTATAAAATTGATATTTGATTGGGACATGAATTTGGGGTGCTCTAAATCTGTGTACCTGGGCCACAGTCATTCATATTTGGCTCCAATATAAACCATCTCTTTATACCTTTGTCGTGAGAACTATTTCTTTTGTAGACAATGCCTATTTTATATATCTATGTTACAGTAAATAACAATACAGGTCCATAAAGAGGAAATTCCTGGTCATGAGAATAAAATCTTTGGCCTGTGTGAAGGCATAACATTCCAGTTCCGCCAGGTCAGTGACCTGCCAAGGGCCCATCCCTGGGAGGGCAGGTTCATTTTGAACCAGGCAAAAGAGACTGACAGAATAATTAGGCTTTTATGAGATAACTTCCCTGCTGGGAATCCCCACCCCCTGCTTGCCAGGCATGAAGGGCACAGAGGGCACAGAGGAAAAGCACAACTTCTCCTTCTCTTCTTCCTAGCTCTTCTCTGAGCATGCTTTCCCTAACATTTTGGGTTTCCCCAACATTTGGGATTTTTCCTCTTTTTTTTTTTTTTTTTGGTCTTTTTTTTGCCGAGTGGCTGCTGGTCTCTGTGCTGGCTTACAGCATCTTTTCTTTTTCTTTTTCTTTTTCTTTTTTTCCCCCTTCTCTCCATTTTCCTCCTCTAGGTAGTTGCTGAGATTTACAGCTTACCTGCCTGGAGGATTTTTCTTTTAAACTCTAGTAAAATTGTCCTTAAGAGTCCATGTGAGTTGATCCTTAAATTCTTTTTTTTTTTTTTTAATTTATTTTCGTATGTGTATGAATGTACTGTCAGGTTTGTGCACCCGTGTCGTGCAATGCTGTGGAGGTCAGAAGAGGGCGTCGGATTCTCCTGGAACTGGAGTCAAAGAAGGCTCTCAGCTGCTATGTGGGTGCTGGGGATCTAACCTGGGTCCTCTGCAAGAGCAGTCGGCACTCTTAACCGCTAGGCCATCTCTCCAGCCCCAATCCTTAAATTCTTTTACTAATGAGACTAAGAACACCAAGAGGGGCCCTGATTCCCCCTGTATCATTTATGTAGCTGCTGGTGCATACAAATTTCTAGGGCAAAAAAAGTTCTGTTTTTTCTGAAAAAGATTACCAAACCCAATGTGTTATGTTATTTACATGGATTTGTGAAGAAAAAAACGGAGGCAAGGACAGTGGGACACTCACTATACAAGGAAACGATTTTTACGACCTACTTGCCAAACACTGTCAAAAAGTCAAAGTAAAAGGAATGTTTTGCACCAGAGAAATACTAATTATCTCACTACCCCAAGCTTTTCAGGAATTTGTACTTTTACCTCAAGTATTTCCATATCAATTGTAATGAATAATTTCGTGTGTTTTCTTAGGGAAATATGTAAATTACTGTGTAATCACAATATTGCAGCAAACAAGATAAATGCAAGAATGATCACCTAAACATCTAATTAGTTTTTCTACATAGTCAGATTTATGCTAGAGACACTAATTACGCCTAACATTTTAATGAAGGTTTCAGCACTGCATAAATAAGACTGACAAACTACAAACAATTTTCATTTATTTTCCTTTTTCCCTTGCTCAAAGACAATTTGCCTTTGTAAAAGTAGTACACACCTGCTAGGCAAGATACGTTTCTGTAATGGGTGCAACGATCTCCATTTATAGAGCGGATGGGGATGAGCAACACATGATGGTTCTGGGGGAGGGCCCAATGTTAGGGGAAGAAGCCAAAGTTTCAAACTTTCATTCTGAGTGGGGCACCTGGGGTATTTAAACATTCTTTCCTCCATTAAAGTTCGACATAAAATTGAAGCTAAAAACAGATTTACAAGAGGTCATTTTCAGCAAAAGATTGTATTATAATTTTCAAAATGACTGAGTCTGAAATATTTGGCGTAATTATAATCAGGATGCAGACCTGCTTGGTCAGGAGCCTGGGGTCCTGGCGTGCTGAGCTCCTCTGGCTCTGGACTAGGCTGTGTGACAGAGGGGAGGGCCACTGCAACTTGTTCTTCATCTCTGTTGTTTCCAGAGGAACTGCCTTTATGGAAGAAATATTTCCATTACTTTTTGATATTTATAAAGTTGCTTTTGGAGAATTGTAATCATTTGGTATGCCGTTCATTTGATTATTCAAAAGCAAATAAGAGGCAACAATATATACTTTATATGCAACTTAATTTTTTTAGTTGAATGTTTTATGATGAACTCAGCTGGTATTTGCATAGGGGCATTTTAGTCTTAAGTTTTACAATATGCAACAAAAATTTCCAAAACCCATATAATTTTTAAACAGGTTTAAAATTTTTCTTCTTGGGTTCTATGAAATGTAGAATTTTTTTTCTTAAATTATAATTCTTCCTAAACATGACTCTTAAAACAAGCTCTTTCCTTCATCTCCTTAAGAAGATAGATGTGGGCATTATTACAGAATTAGTTTTTTTTTTGTTTTTTTGAGACAGGGTCTCTCTTTAGTCCCAACTGGCTTGGAGCTTGCTATGTAGACCAGGCTGGCCTTGAACTCATAGAGATCCACCTGCCTCTGCCTCCCAAGTGCTAGGATTAAAGGCGTGGCCCACCATGCCAGGCTCTATCTGTCCTTTTATAAAAATAACAGAAAACATGGCAGGTTGAATTTGAGCCAATCTAGGAATCTTATTTTTGAAAAATTGTGTTAACAGACTTATTCATAATACCTTTGGGCTGAATTCAAGATAGACTAGTATATGTAGCTACAAATCTATACAAACATGCCTCAAATCCAGTTTTTAAAGGGATAACTGCATTAGCCATTTATACTTACCTAGTGCTTAAGTGGGTGAAGTGTTTAAATTTTAAACTACATTATATCGTATGCAAAGAATACAAAGGGAGACCCAGAAATCTAACACGAATTCTGAAAAAAGCCCACTTTAAAAAGAAAAGACAGAAATTAAATCTGGAAAGTGATAATAAAGCTCAATTTTAGTGAAGTCTGTAGGCAGGATTTCCTTCTATCACATTTGGGTCCTTTTTAAGGAAAAAAAATGTAATTTGAGCTTTTCAGCCCTTGAGAGTGAAGGAAACAGTCCCTTATTTCTGTAGTCCTTTCTAGTTAATCCAGTGAATCTCCTTTAGGGCTCTAGAGCAGTTCTTTTGTAGAAAAATTGATTTCCACAATCCCTGTAGAATAGACATTTATATTTTAAATGAATTGGTTCATCATCCTTTGAAATGCACAACCTACAGAGAGATTCCATCGCCCTGAATAATACAGACAGTACTGAAAGAGTGCCATGCCACTGGGCATTGCAGACAGTACTGAAAGAGTGCCATGCCACTGGGCATTGCAGACAGTACTGAAAGAGTGCCATGCCACTGGGCATTACAGACAGTGCTGAAAGAGTGCCATGCCACTGACCATTGCAGACAGTGCTGAAAGAGTGCCATGCCACTGACCATTGCAGACAGTACTGAAAGAGTGTCATGCCACTGGGCGTTGCAGACAGTACTGAAAGAGTGCCATGCCACTGGGCATTACAGACAGTGCTGAAAGAGTGTCATGCCACTGGGCGTTGCAGACAGTGCTGAAAGAGTGCCATGCCACTGGGCGTTGCAGACAGTGCTGAAAGAGTGCCATGCCACTGGGCGTTGCAGACAGTGCTGAAAGAGTGCCATGCCACTGGGCGCTACAGACAGTGCTGAAAGAGTGCCATGCCACTGGGCGCTACAGACAGTGCTGAAAGAGTGCCATGCCACTGGGCGTTACAGACAGTACTGAAAGAGTGCCATGCCACTGGGCGTTACAGACAGTACTGAAAGAGTGCCATGCCACTGGGCGTTACAGACAGTACTGAAAGAGTGCCATGCCACTGGGCGTTACAGACAGTGCTGAAAGAGTGCCATGCCACTGGGCGTTACAGACAGTGCTGAAAGAGTGCCATGCCACTGGGCGTTACAGACAGTGCTGAAAGAGTGCCATGCCACTGGGCGTTACAGACAGTGCTGAAAGAGTGCCATGCCACGAGGGGTCTCTGTCCTTTTTTGGCTGGTGCTTTTTAATAGAAATTTTTTTGTTCTTGGGCTGGAGAGATGGCCTAGTGGTTAAGAGCACCGACTGCTCTTGCAGAGGACCCGGGTTCCATCCCCAGCACCCACATGATGGCTGAGAACTGACTGTAACTCCAATTCCAGGAAAACTCCAGTTCCAGGGGAATCCAACACCCTCTTCTGACCTCTGTGGCATTGCACGACATGGGTACACAGACCTACATGCAGACAGTACATTCGTACACATAAATAAATGAATAAAATTTTAAAAAAAGAAAATTTCTGTTCTTATCTGCTGATGGTTCTCAAGTGGGATGTGGATGGATAATAGGTGGACTGACTGGTACACTTCCATATCAGAGAACAAAAGCCAGGACAGAAAATACTATATTGCTTGACATAATACATTAAATTTAGCCAGCCTGGTCTACAGAGTGAGTTCCAGGACAGCTGGGGCTACAGGGAGACCCTGTCTTGAAAAGACCCCCCAAAATACATTAAGTTTAATTACCACTATAATGAGAATATTCATGCATCACTGTGACACAATTTCAGGCTCTATCAAAAATATGACTTAGTTCTTTGCAGAAATAGGTATTCATTACTATTCCAGTATTAGGATTTCTATATGACTAATACTTTTTAGTCATAGAATAAAATTCATAACATTTATAGAGGGCTACAAAAAATCTGAATGACAGTCTGGGTATGATGGCACAGGCCTTTAATCCCTGCATTCAGGGGGCAGAGGCAGGTGGATCTCTGTGAGTTCAGGGCCAGCCTGGTTTATGTGGCAAGTTATAGGCCAGACCCTATCTCAAAAATGAAAGAAAGAAGGAATTTGATGGAAGTTACCCATATAACATGCTGTACTAAAAATTATAAGAATGAATTTGACAAAAATATAAAACATTGTGTTTCCTATAAAGAGGAAGTGGAGCTGAATAAGGGAGGGAGTAGTTTTCCAAAGAAGTCTGGAGAACTGAGGTCAAGCTTGGAGAACATTGAAGTGTAAATTAATATTTAATCAATAATCATAGTAACCATAGTAGCATTTCATATTTACTAAGCCATCTCCTCGAGCAATGGGATCCACTCAACTGGTTTTTGTCATTGGCTCCTCACAAGGACCCTTAGAGGCAGCTGCGGCTCTCTATGACTGCCACTGCCTGGGGTAATCTCATCCCTACTTTACAGATAAGCAAACTAAGGCTCCGAGGGTGTAAGAAATGAGAACCAGGCCTGGTGTTGGTAGAACCAGGACTCGATAGCTATGTTATTAATTTCCCATGCTAGTTTTTATCCCCATGGGGGATACAGTCTGTAATGATGATTATTAATTTATAACTCAAGTCAAATACATTCAAATGTCCCTCCTTTCTTCTCTCTGTGAAATCAGGCCAGGAAGGGTAGAAAAATTAGAAAACAATTTCAAGTCTTGAGTTCTGGCCTTAATTTTTCTCATAAATGTAAACTACAAATCATTTTACTTCTCTGTTAGATCCAAACTCTCAATCTAAAACAGAACAAAAGTCTTTTCTTACAAAATCGTTTTTAATTCAGTGAGAGAAAACAAAAGGCACTTTGCAAACTGAAATTGAACTTTGCAAACAGAAATTGAAATTATGGTAAGAAAAGTTAAACTGAACATGGAGTTTCTAAAGTAGAATGATAATCAGAAACCATTTTATTTTGGCATCATTTTCAGGACACCATAGCAATATGGAAGAGTGGAATGAATAAGAGAGGGCACTGAAGGTAACGCCATGTGTGAGACCTCCGAGTATATTTCAAGCCTGGTGTGGTGGTGCACACTTTTAGTCCCAGGATTTAGGAGGCAAGAGGCAGACTCACATAACTCTGTAAGTCCTAGGCCAGGCTGGTCTTCATAGAGAGTTCTAGGCCAGCCAGGACCACATAGTGGGATCCTATATCAAACAACAACAGCAGCAACAATTTGTTATTAAATAGTAATTCTCCAGACTTAAGATCGAATCTTGAATATAACTCGATTGATCTCAACAAGAACACTTCTCACTCTTTTCTGCTCACTACTTCTCTTTCCATATGACCCTTACCAGGATGAGGTGTGGTCTGTTTCATTTGACAAATATTTCCTTTTTCTCTCGGCTCCTCAGACTCAGGTATTGGCAAGGCTGACATTTCTGCACTGTTAACACACTTCTCTGCTGTGGGCTGCTTGTTCAGCTGACTATTTTTAGGCCCATTTGACCTCACTGTCTATAAGGAAAAGGAAGTAATCTGTACGTTAAAAATATAGAAATTACATTTATTTTTTATAAAATATACATGGGAAAAATTTGGAAAAATAAGTGAGAGGAAACGAGAGGAATTACAGATAAAAGTGATGCAAAAGGAAGGTCTAGAAAATCAGAAACAAAACGAGACAAATAACGAGATCAAACAGAGAAGAACCAAGTTTCCTAGGTGCCCAAATTAAAATGTGCTTATGTGTTCCATCCTATCTTCAACAGGTAGGAGCTGAGGGAATCATGGTGTATGCCAAAAATTCAAAGGAAGTTAAAAATAAAAGCAGAACACTTGAGAATCTGTTCATTGTGTTGTTTCTGGTCTTGATCCAACTTCTCTTTGGAGGAGATAGCAAAATGCTCTCATATTTCCCAAGATTTGGCACCACATTTGATGAAAAGACTACTCAAAAATTTTAATTATGTTGACGTGACAGAAAAAAACAATTGAGGTCTTTTAAAATCCCAAATTCCTGTTATAAAATGATTTAAATCTTTGGGCAGATAGGTAGCTTCTCTCTCTCCCACACAACCCATGTCTTATCCTTCACCTCAGCACCCCTGCTTGGGTAAACTCTTCAAACTTTCCTCCCACCTCATTGGACAGCCTCAGGTTAGTCCTTCTGCCAGAGAGTGGAGGTGGTCCAAGAACTCTGGATCCAAAGGCAATGTGGCAAACATCTTGACTTTTACTGTTCCGGATGCTGCCTGCTCCTCGGTTGATGAACTGGTCTGTTTGTTAAAGGAAAGCAATAACGGTCCATTAATGGAGAAGTGACAAATATTGTTGCAGTACTTCTGATGTCATATGATTGGATCTCTCAACACTTAACACAGATAATGTGTAAGATGTATGAAATTTATATGATGTTTTTGAGGAAACGAGAGAGGACTTGCAAGGATCCTCAGGTAATTTGTATACTCCTCATTATCTGAGAAATAGTACTGCAAACTGTTCTTCCAAATACTTACTAAAATATATCTTATTTTCTCATTAAGGAAATAATTTAAATAAAATTATTTGCCTCAACTAAACAAATATTTAATTGTGTACTCTCTCAGGTAGGGTATTTCCTAGAGATTGCAAAATAGAGAAGATGTTGCTGGCTCTTGGGGAGTCCAGGGGAGGTGATCCCACATATGGGAACGAAGTCAATGGTCACTGAGTGTCGAAGTTTGTCTTCCATTGCTGTGACAAAACACTCTGACCAACACCAACTTGGGGAGGAAAGGGTTTATTCAGCTTACATCTCCTGGGTTACAATTCTCAAGGAGCCCAAGGCAAGAACTCAGGTCAGGAACCTGGAGGCAGGAGCTGAAGCACAAGCCATGGAGGAATACTGTTCACTGGCTTGCTCACTCCTCTGGCTCATGCCCAGCCTGCCTTCTTATACCATACACAACCACCTGCCCAGGGTGGCACCACTCGTTGTGGGCTGGGCCCTCCCACACTGCTCGACCATCAAGACAATACTCCACAGATGTGGCCACAGGCCAATCCAATGGAGCCAATTGAGGCTCCCTCAACCCAGGTGTGTCAAGTTGACACTAAAGCTATCCAGCACACTGAGCAACTGGTATAATTCAAGAATAAGAGATGCTGGGTGCTCTGGGCAGAAGGAAATACTGAAATAAGGATGGAAGAAGAGAAGGGCAGGCAAGCTTGGGAGGCTAAGAGGGACCCGATCAGCTGGATGGAAAGGCTAGGGTCATGCTGAAAGTCTTAAAATGCTAAGAGCCTATTCTAAATTTGGTGGGCAACAGGATGAATCCTGAATCCTGGAGATTCTAGGGAGAAAGAGAGTGAGCTGGTGTCACCTCCGTGATGATGCAGGTGCTTCTTGCTCTGTGTCCAGAAGGTATGTGGGATGCATGCGTGGGTTTGGGAAAATGGAATGCAAGAAGTGTTGGCTATTTCCCAGCAGCTAGAAAGAACCTCATGCAAAACCCTCCAGCTCCCTTTCATCTCTTGATGAGACCCAGAAGATCCTATAGAAGGCTTTAAGGCTCCCAAATGACCCGGTAGATTAAGAGAACACAGGTCTCTAAATGATCACATGGAAGGCTGCTCAAGGACCTCAGATCATCCTGGACGGTGGGGCTTGTGACCAACATTGGCCTCTACTAATAGTGCAGGTGAGGGTGATGATAGACATTAATGCTATAGACTGCCCACTATCTGGAAACCTACTGTTGTACCACCTTCACGACCCAACCAAATTGACTACTATGATGATGGTCCTGAGCAACTCCCCAATTCCCTCCAGTCCTGGGCCTTTATGAGCCATTGGCCTCTTCTGGTCTGTCCAATTCCTCTACTTTAGTCAGCTGGGACCATCAGCCCTTGTTGTAGTGCTGCAACTTTGTAAAGGATGGACTTAAAAGCACTCTTACACAACAGATGCACAGGTGTGTGAAACACACCATACAAAGGAAGCTCCAAATACTCAAGGCTGAGGGAAAGTGATATAGATGGATAGATGAATGTTTTCTTCCTGAGCAAGTGGTAGATTACCAAATTTGGAAAGAGATTCTGCTGGTCAGGAGACCTAAGGTGGATATTGAAAAGGTGAGGGGGTATATACCATGCTGCCAGATTTTTTAAGTTTCTGAAGCCCTATCATGTAGAAGAATACTTCCATTTGTCTAAAGTACAGAAGTGAATTAAATCATATCTGTTTAAAGTTTTTCATCATTTTAAAGATGTTCAAGTAGGGGTCTCAGACACCATATGACTCACTAGTGTACATCTGCAGGCCATTCCTCTCTGAGCTCCATGCTGTATATGTGCTCTCCAGTGTCCCAGAGACACACTAGCCTGGAAACCTGGACTGACACTTCCCATTTCCAACCTGCACTCAATCCTCCCGTCTTTTCCTCCAGCAATGGCATCTACGTGATTATGCTTCCTCTCTGGGCTGGCCATGGCCTCTCCACTGATACACTGTGTCTGCTCTAGTATTCTGCCCGTCCTTTCTCCAAAGGCAGCCAGAGTTGACTTACACAATATGTGACTGACACCTTTCCTTTTCTTCACTTACAGCTCCTCAATGGCTTCCCGATGCTTCAGAGCCCTCTTAGCATCTGTGAACACCTGTTTCCTTATCTCCTTCCATGCTACAACCCTTGTGTGCTGGATCAGGGTCAACTTGATATACCTGGGTTGAGAGAGCCTCAACTGGAGAATTGCCTCCATTGGACTGGCTATGGCCATGTCTGTGGGGATATTTTCTTGATTGTTGAGTGATGTGAGAGGGCCTAGCCCACTGTGGCCAGTGTCACCCCTAGGCAGGCTGTTCTGTATTGTATAAGAAAGCAGGCTGAGGATGGGCCAGAGGAGCAAGCCAGTAAGCAGCATTCTTCCACGGCCTGTGCTTCACCTTCTGCCTCCAGGTTCCTGCCTTGGGCTCCCTCAGTGATAAAATGTAACTTGGGAGACGTAAGCTAAATAACCTCTTCCCTGTGCAATGTGGAGTTTGTCAGAGTGTTTTGTCACAGTAATAGAGGGCAAACAAGAATACCATGTTTCCTGCTCTCTCTACGCTGTGGCCTTCTCAGTTCTTCCTGCAAGGCAGAGCGTGACTATACATCATTCTCCAGGGTGGGGATCCACTTCCTTTCTCTTGGCCTTTATGTCTCAGTTACCAGTTCCTCAGAGTTGTTTTTCTGGATCTTTCTCATGCAGATAACGTCCCCCAACATATGTGCCCTCCTAAACTTCCCCTCGGAGAACCTGCCGGAACTGCATTTTTACATGTCTCTATGGCATTCCCTGTGGTGTTTACGCCAGTAGATGCCAAGTCAGTGGCTTGTTCTGTCATCTTGACACAGATGGGGCATCTAATCTTGCTGAGGAAATGGATGAGTCGGGTAATGAATCTGAAGGGAAGTTGGATGAAATAACTCAAATATTTCTAGCTATAAAATTTCATTTCAAGAAAAATCTGAGGTTTTATGTGTGACATGAGCGGGGGATGTTAGGTTGAGAGTGAGAGGTTAATCGTTTACCGGTGTGGTGGGCACTCAGCGTCAGCAGGACTATGTCACCACAACCACATGCCTCCTGGGGTTACAGCTGGAACTCCTTACCATCCAGTAGAAATCTGTCTGTGTGCATTGTATTAAACCCCAGTCATTTATAAGTGTCCATCTGAACCAACAGAACATTGTTTCAGGTTGAAAACAGAAACTGTTATGTCTGGGCTTCCCAGAATCCCAAGGGACACAGCCGCTTACTTCCTTCAGAGGCTGTCAATCTTCTGACCACTTCCTCTGTACCTGAGGCCCCACCCCCTGGCTATAAGTAGGTGGCCCCAGGCACCATCTCTCTATCTCTCTTTCTCTCCCTCTCTCTCCCTGCCATGTTGCTTGTTCCACCACGTGTCTGCAGGCAGCTCTTGCAGGCAGCCCTTGCTGGTAATCTCACATGGAAGTAAATCTTGTTCCTGGCGTGATTTAAACCTCATGTGCCTTTTTATCTGGAGGCTCAGGGTGTTTGGTCCCTTTTTATAACCTAATAGAAACAATACTCAAATTCCAGGCCATTTGGGAAAAGTCCATTACAGGCATCAAATTCTAGGTGATTTACTTTGTTCTCTGATGTGGATTTTCCTAGAAGACTTGGCTACTGAAGAGTACTGAAAGGCTCACTGTGACACAGTGTGGCCCACAGCGGGATTCCACACAGCACAGGAGCCCTTCCCTGATCCTGAGACCTACTCATCTCTGAATTTATCTTTATATTCGTATGTCTTACAAGAACCATATCCTGGATTTTTTTTTTCCAATTTTTATTTAAGTTCAAGTTCCTACCAATTGGTTTAAATTTTTTACATGAAAGAACATTTATTTTGTATATATGTACCTATCTGGCAAACCTAGCTTAGTACATGTTAGACCAATGGCTAAATTTTACCAAAATATGCAAGATTAAAATGACAATTGGGGGTGGAAGGATTTTAACAGTTACACTGAGATCACTTCAGCTACAACTTTCAACACAATGTTTTTTTTTTTTTTTTTTTTTTTTNGAATCTATATAGCAATTTGTGTAAAGTGAACATTTTTTTTTGGTCTTTTCGAGACAGGGTCTCCCTGTAGCCCCAGCTGTCCTGGAACTCACATTGTAAACCAGGCTGGCCTTGAACTCACAAAGATCCGCCTGCCTCTGCCTCCCAAGTGCTAGGATTAAAGGCATGCGCCACCACGCCCGGCAACAATGTATTTTAAAAATATATTTTTTACTGAGTTTTTGTGCATTTCATACAATAGAATCTAATCAAATTTAGACCCCCCCATCCATACCTTCCAATAGCACCCCCCACCAGCTTTCATGCATTCTGCCTTATCATTTAAATCTTATCCAGTCAAGCATTTGTACCCAGATGTCGCTTGGTGTAAGTTCATCCACTATAGTCTAGGCAGCCTGTCTGATTCTCTCCCTTAAAGAAGATCTACTCTTCCTCATCCAGCAGTTATCAGTTGCCAATAGTTCCTCAGCTGGGGTTGGGACCTGCTGCCCATTTCCCCAGGTCGATGCCGGGTTTTTGTCTGATTGAGTCAGCATGGGTCTTGCGCAGGCTGTGACCATTGTTGCAAGTTCCCAGTGGCCTGGGAGCCTCCGTTTCCTTATGTTCAGGCAGCAGCCCTGCCTCTTACAGTCTTCCTACCCACTCTTCTGCAATGGAATCTGAGCTATGGGTGGGTGAAGTTCAATACAGGAGTCCTACCTAGGGACACACATTCTTAAGTATCTTTGTCTTGAAAACTTGGACAGCTGTGGCCTTTCCGTGCACATCACACTCTGTCGTATGAGGAAGTCTTGCTGGTGAGAGTTGAGGGATGGATGAGTTTTCTCTCCACCCCCGTTCCACTACCTTCCCAGGAACCTTAGGTGTAGAGGCTCCACTATAAAGGTGTCACTTCGAGCTGGGCATCTCTCAGACATATATTCTCTGTGCATGATCAGCTATGGCACAATGAACATATTAACTCCTCCTAGTTAACAATAAAATAACTCCCAGATATTTGACCTTGCTAAAGGAATTTTTACTTAGTGATGGACAGACAGTGATTAATAAAGATACAGCTAAACCTGAAATAATATTACCTCCTAAATCACAGAAAACTAGATGCTATCCTGTGTTTTAGAAGAGTAATTCAAGCCGGGTATGGTGGCGCACGCCTTTAATCCTAGCACTTGGGAGGCAGAGGCAGGCGGATCTTTTTGAGTTCCAGGCCAGCCTGGTCTACAGAGTGAGTTCCAGGACAGCTGGGGCTACAGGGAGACCCTGTCTGGAAAAGACCGCCCCCCCCCAAAAAAAGAGTAATTCACCACAGTGTACTTGAATTTGAATCTATTTTTTTAGTTTACTTTTTTGCCACAAAGTATACAAACACTACATTATTTAGAATCTTTGTTACAGATCTCTTTAAGCTTGATACTATAATTACCACATCAGTTTTGTAAGTCCTGTTTCATCCTAACAATTCATTGCTTATAATTATATTAATTGCCATAATTAGTTCCCCAGAAATATGCATTTATTAGGACAGGCTACTAATTAAAACCTATAAGTAATTTAGGTTTTGGTTTCTAAAATAAAAATAGAAGGGACCAAGCTTCTATAGGAGAAAAAAATCTTAATAGAGGAAAACTATAAGCAGAAATGCATGCCTCTAGAATTTTAAAAGGAGCTATTTTAAAAGCTGATATCAATCTGCATAAAATAAGGTTAAATATCAAGATTAGATTAAAATCATGCTGTAGGCATTTCATTTTCTTGAGTTTGTGGAGAATGAACTTGGTGTAGGTCAGTGATGTTACCATTAATTATTTTGTTATTTTACTGAGGAGTATGTCTTTGCAGTTAGATTGTAAAACCTGAGGGCCTACTTTCTAATTGTCTTTTAGAAAAATAAACATTCATTTTTGTCTCAAGACACAATGTTCAAATTATTATAGTCATTTAAGTTTGCAGGGTTTTCAAAGCTTAACCAAGAAGACCTGCTTAATTTTCGGCTCTCATCACTGAGGGGCCAGGCTCAGCACGTTCACCTATTATCTCACGGTCAAGTCAGAATTAAAGTGGGCGCCACAGTCTAGATTGTTGAATTGGGTTAGTTTTATTTTTTAGACAGGGTCTCCCAGCTGGCCTGGAACTTGCTATGCAGATCAGGCTGGCCTTGAACTCACAGAGATCTGTCAGCCTCTGCATCATCATGAGTGATGGGAATAAAGGTGTGTACCACCACACCCAGATGAATTGGGTTAATTTTTATTTGATTGTGTTTTGCTGCTACAAAGGATGTAGAAAAACATGAATGCATTGATTCTAGCATGATGATGTTATTTTAGACAAGTTACCTACCTTCTGAAGTCTCACCTTCTTAATCTGTTGGGATAATAATGGTTCTTATGGCATTTTTTATTATATTATGAAACAATATATGTTACATGCTTATGTTGTATCTAGGAGGGAGTAGATGCTTAATAACCATGTTGCTATTAACCTCCACCTTGAATACTATTCAACAACTCACAAAGTCTATGCATGTTCATTCACTTTTTCATGCATTCATTCTTTAGTAGTGTCTAGATACTTAGCCTGGTTGGATCAAGTAAGACAGACAGCACGATGGGCCACTCTCTTGTCCAAGGAGCTTGTAGTCTCATCAGGGAGATGGTTGTTAACTATAATATCAACTATAAAGGAAAAGTTCCGAGAGTTCAAAGTCCTTGATGGGGGTTGGTACATGATCTTTCGGGTCAGGGAAATCCCATTCAACTGGAGACCTAGAGGAAGATGGAGGCCGATGTGTCCTCTAGCCTCTGCTCCTCTGTGTGTGATGTTATCAGTCCATCTCCACAGAGAGGAAACTAAGCTAAGCCCACACGAAGAGCAGGGGCCCGACAAACACTCTCTCCTCATTGTGCTTTTTCAAAAATTTCACACGCTGCAGCCCTCAGAGGGCCAGGAGGGCAGCACAGAAGATTCCCACCATAGCCAATGTTTGCTTTCTATGCAATTTTATAAAACCATCTAACTAAAACTTTTCTTGCTATCTTAAAAATGGATTAAGGATTATAGATATACTCAAGCTTCACGAGTATGATAATTCAGTGCATGTCATGGGGGTAATGAGGGTTTTGAGGAATCACGCATGTAACATATCACTTCAATGCCCCTTTCCAAAGGGAGGAAAGCTGGGGTAGATGGGGATCCGGGCAAATTGCCTGGGTTCAGTGCTGGGCAGAATGGCGTACAGAGCAAGAAGGCACTGTAGAGTGTGTGGTAACTGGTTACTTTGAGAATCCAAGCCCAGTGCATAGTACTCAATTAGAAACTTTTTATAGGCCACTGGAGGATATCTGTCTACAATCCAAGGAAGTACAATAAAAAGAAAAGCAGACAGGTAAATGCCGCAAGCAGGAAAGGCCCTGGGATATGATCCAGCCTTGACGTCTGCAAATAATTAAAATTGGTACTTGGCTTTATCTCACTGATGAAAAATTTAAGACACTTGTGAAAGGCAATAAAATAATATCTAATAGTAAAAGTAAAATGGAGTAGGGCCTTAGACAAAGCAAAAACATCATTTGTGTGTAAAGTTCGGATACTTCCACAAGTAAAAGGTAATGCACGGGTTATTACTTTTCTCCATAAGGTCTTAATTTATTGAAAAGTCAGAATTAGCCTATTTTTTATGTTTAATGAGTAAAAAAAACCCCACCCTCATTTTAAAGAAAACAGTTTTGACAAAGCTTTCCATTCTGAATAGAGAGCACAGCTTATTTATAGCTGGGCAGGTATGTCATTTGGGCTGTCAATAGGGCAGCCTGCTGTGGAGCTAGCAGGCTTCTGGGAGGTACTGCTCCAGACTGCCCAGGAGAGACAGTGCCAAGGAAGTCAGTGCTGAAGACGCATCACTAAAACCAGACTCCTGGTCACACGCCAGCTCTACCACATGCTAGCTTTTAATCTGTGACAGTTTCAGTTTTCCTCATGTACAGAAGGGTAATTGTGGTGCAATCTCCATAAATGCTTGAGAGAGGATTAAGTAGGACCAGCATACCACGGGTTTTGAACGGTGACAGCTCACCAAATGTTAGCTTTGGTTGTGAGCAGGGCAGATTGTCACTAAATATCTATATCTATCTGTTCAAACCATTTGATTAGTATTACTTCATTCATTCATTTGATCACTTAGTCAACAAATGTTTACTGAGCTCTTGGTGAGTGCTAAGTACTAGTTATGTGCTGGGGACACAACTATATTTAGAATCCCTGCAGCATGACTCCTCTTCCCTCCTCTCTTCTCTCTCTCTCTCTCTCTCTCTCTCTCTCTCTCTCTCTCTCTCTCTGTGCATGCATACCATGGTGCATGTGTGAAAGAAACATGAGAACTTGCAGAAGTCAGTTTTCTCCCTCCCCTTTCTGTGGGTTCTGGAGATTCAACTCAGGTCCCCAGGCCTGCGTAGCAAGCACCTTTACCACTGAGCCAGCTCACTGGCCCAGGATCTCCATAGTTTTAAAATACTTTATTCCAGTGAGGCGAAATAAGAAAACTGCACAAGAAAATTCCAGGTAAATGTTCTGAAAGTAAAAGGGGTCAATGTGACAGGATCAGAGTCTTGGGGGCTGCTGGAGGCCGCTAAGGAATACAGCCACAAGTCCATACTAGTGATAATGCATCTGAAAATTCACGTGATATATTTTAAAGTTCATATTGATAAGGTGTAGACTACCATATATATTTCCTTATGACACAAGTAAAAGCTAGTTTAATATTTAATTACATATACATATATTTCTGCCAATAAATTTGGATCTTTGTAGTTGTAAATAACTTCTAAATATATTCAATATATCAAATATTATGTATACGAATGTACACACTTTATTTGAGAAAAGATCTTGCTATATAGTCCAGGCTGACCTCCTCCTTGCCTCAGTCACCTGAGTTCTGGGATTTCAGTGTGCTCCATTCTGCAGCTTCCATTATAGCTTACTGATGAAAATATTAATGTTTAGTATACAAATAGATACTAATTTTAGAAATTCTTAGAATTTTTTTAGTTTTTTTCTTGAGATGGGGTCTTCAATGCTTAGGTGTTTTAAAGATACACAAAGTATAAAGAAGGAACTAGAAGTCCACTAATTGGTCTTCTCTATCATTAACATAAACCATGAATATAATTAGAAAATTAAAATTCTCTAATAACATGGGATGTTACTTGACAAAAGAAAAGTCTTCTCTCCATGCCCCTGCATGTGTTAGTTCCTGTTTCCCAATATAATCATCAAATTTCCTTAAGAGTTCTGGGCACATCATATACAGGACACAATGCTCTTTGTTCCCACTGAGGACCACACTCAAACACCATTCTAGGTTTCCACTTTTACCAAGTCACACAGCTTTGAGACCATTCCAGACCATCTCAGATACAACAGGCTGTTCTTTGCGCAGCTGCGTGACAGCTTACTGTAGGTTACTGAATCAATTCCAACTGCACACGAGTAGTCTGCCTCCGGGTTTTTGTTATAGTACATGGTGCTGTGATAAACACCTAAAGGAGGAATGTGCTGTGCGAGGCACTGCCGTGATTGCTGCACTTGGGAGGCCAAGGGAGGAGGATTTCTCTAAGTTTGAAAAAAAGGGGTGGGGGATGCAAAGTTTGGTACAAGTTAGTCCTGCAAGAACAGCATGAGTATCAAATGGATTAAATGCAATTTCATATTTAATGTAATGTTTTATATTAAGGCTTTCCTGCATTTGTATAAACTTCATAGAAAACAAAAATTCTCTCTGTAAATGGTTTATGATATGTTTGCCATAACAGACCTCAGAAGGACTGACTGATACCCATTCAAAGACTTTGTTGTGTGTGTGTGTGTGTGTGTGTGTGTGTGTGTGTGTGTTCCAGTGCATGCCTATTTGAGTACCTGGAGGCCAGAAGATGGTGCAGGGTGTCCTCTACCATTCTTTGCCTATTCCTTTGAGGCAGGGCCTCTCCCTGAATCTGGGACTCCTGAGGCTCAAAACCAAAAGCCCCAGTGAGGCTTCTGTCTCTGCTCCCTCAGAGTTGGCATAAGAGGCCTACACCAGGCCTGGAGTGTTAGATGTGTGCTGGGACCCAAACTTCAATCCCCATAATTGCACAGCAAGTGCTCTTAAATGCAGAGCCAGCTCTACACAGCCATCTGTTCTAAGTTCCTTCCACACTTAGATGTAAATGAAGGAATGTGACATGTCGTCTTTCATTTTTATTGAAGAGGATATATAATTCAAATGTAAAAAATGATGAGTTTATTTTGAATTGACAGATAATGGAAGTAAACACGTGCTCTCTCATGTCAACATCCCTAAGACAGACTAAAAGTCAGAGGAAATAAAAAGCCAATTTGCCAGCCCTTGTATTTAGTTTTTTTGAATTCTTTATATATTCTAGATATTAATCCTTTGTTAGATCTATAGTCAGCAAAGGTTTTCTCCTACTCTGCAGGCTGTCTCTTCATTTGCTTAATTCTTTCCTTTATGAGGACAAAGTCTTTTAAATTTGTGTAATCTCTTTTGTTAATTCTTGAGCCACTGGAGTACGTTTCAGAAGGTTCTTGCCTATGCCTAAATCTTGAAGTGTTTTTCCCACTAACAATTTTAGTGTTTGTTTCCTATCTCACATTAAGGTCTTTGGTCCATGTGGAGTTGCCATTTGCACAGGGTGACCTTACTGTCACCTTTTTTTTTTTTTTTTTTTGGTCTTTTTTGAGACAGGGTCTCCCTGTAGCCCCAGCTGTCCTGGAACTCCCTCTGTAGACCAGGCTGGCCTTGAACTCACAAAGATCCACCTGCCTTTGCCTCCTGAGTCTAGGAATAAAGGCATGTACTACCATGCCCGGCATACTGTCACTCTTATATGTAGATATCCAAGGCAGCCCTGTACCATTTGTTGATGATACTCTCTTCCTCTGTTGTATGTTTTTAATCTTTTTTAAAAAATTGGGAGGCTGCTGCTGTGTCAGTCTCATTTGGTTGGTCCTCTATTCTATTCTTCTGAGCTATGCATGTGACTCTGTGCCAGTACCATGCTGTGCTGTCACTATGGCCTGGCAATATAACTGGAAGACAGGTATGGTGACCCCTATACCATTGTTCTTTCTGCTCAAGACTGCTTTGTCTCTCTGGGCTCTTTTTACTTTCACATGAATTAGAATGTTTTTCCTGTTTATGAAAATGCCATTGGAATGTTCATGGGGTTTGCACTGAATCTGGACATTGCTTTGGCAATACAGCCATTTTCACAAAATTAATTCAACTGATCTATGAGATTCGAAGGTGTCTTGGCTTTTATGATATCACACTCTAACTCTTCCTTTTAGGTTGTTATGCTTCACAGTAAATTTTGTTCTTTGGTCTGAATCTTGCTTTAATGATGTAGAATCTAAAGAAGAAATTATAATACAGATTTCAGCAGTGCCAAAGATGGCTTGTTGATTCATACCCCACCCTCTCCTTCTTTCCCTTTCTTTCTCTTTCCTTTTCTAGATGCATTCATTCACCTATTTGTAGCTGTGGTAGGAACTAGGGATGTCAGTTCCTTTTTATTTAAAAGTGAAAATCCAGGCAATTTACTATGTAAAGGTGTGTACTTGGGAAAACTGCTTTCTAATGTTAAGAAGTTATCACTCTGATTTGTGTTCATTGCACCTTGTCATTAGTGCTGAATGCTCCATTTCAATAACCAGACCAGATCCTCTGGTCCAATTAAATTGGGGTCCCTTTAATGAAAGTAAGATAATCATATTCCATGGCCTTAAAGTCATTAAGTAACATGCAGTGGGAATTTATAGAGAGAATAGTGGGGAATGTGCAGCTTTTTGAAAAACAGTTATTTTATTAGTTCCCTTAAGTGCACTCGATTAAGTCATATGGTATTCAATAAACATAGTCCTGAACAGTTAAAAATTTCAAGGTTTACCTTTTTGGCTCTGTGAAAATGCCACAAAGCATCCATGAGGAGGGGCTACTTCTCTAGAAGATTCATTGGGATCTCTCAATATGTCCATTTATGATAAAATACCAGAATTTCCATGAGCACTACATAGCCAACTATAAAAGCACACCATCATTTTCTCATGCAATTCAATTTTCATTGTGGGAGTCCATTTTTTTATAAAGATACCAAAACAAATAATTAAAAAAACCCAACTATCTCCTGGTTTATCTATGATTAAAAAAAGCAGCTCCTGGGCATACTGATATGCCTTTCAAGTAAGATATCTTACACAGTAAGCAAAAACTTCTATATTCATTTTTAGTAATCTTCAAAGCCCACATATATGAAAACCAGCATTTGAAAAGTAGCTGTAGAGAGAACCACAGTGTGATGTTTGCTCATGTCACTGTCACATGTATGGAGTATGATAGAGTATGAAGGATCAGTCATGTGGGGCAAAGGGACAAACTGGGACTCAAAGCAAAAGCATGCTTACAGATTAGGGAGCAATTATTAATCTTCTATATGTATATACATATATGCCTCAAGGCTACTATTATTATGCATTGAAAGCCCAGTTACAGTATTTGCGAAATATATACTGATATCCTGTACTGTAAATTGGGCTTAAAATGGCCTAAGAAAATGTTGTGTTTAGTTGTAATATTGAATTAGTGATGAAGTTAGTATTTATTCAAATTTCTCTTGAATCTCATTTAGTGTAAATATTTCTGAAAGCTTTAAATAAAACCATAATGATATTTGCATAATGACTTGTATTTTCACTTAAAGACCTCAGTTCATAAAGCAAAGGAAGTATGCTCATAGAGTTTGGGGCAATTATTACTTTTCTGCATGCAAGACTCAAGTTGACAAATATTATGCATTGAAAGCCCAGTTATAAAATTTGCAAAATATATACTAATATCTTGCATTGTAAGTTGGGCTTAAATATGGCCTAAAACATTAAGCTAGAAGAACAGAAGGGAAAAAGACCATGCGTAATCATAAAGTGACCTGACACACTTCAGAGGTTTGTCATTTCTGCCACTGAAAATTATCATGGCATATTAGGTACACATGGAGTGTTACTGTATCTTCCTTAAGATTAAACTGTGACCTCAAGTATGGATGCCTGGGTAGTGAGTTCACTTTTATCCTTTTTATGTTTTTCCAAGGCTCCTTAATGAAATGGATTGCATGCAATCTTTACTATTTCTTTTTATATTTATATACTATTTGTATATACTTATACTATTTGTAAACAGAGTATACAAATATCCAGATCTTACCATCTGCCTCATTGCCAGAAAAATGTCCTGCCTAAGGCTGGTAATTGGTTTTTTTTTTTTTTTTTTTTTTTCAGGCAGGTGATATCTCATGAGTGCTTTCATCAAACATCACTCTGCTCTTCTCTGAGGATGGCATCAGCACATTCCAGGGTTAAAAGTGCCTATTTACATATAGTCTTCTCCCATGGTTTGCACTGAAAAAAATCACAAAATAGATCCAATTCTCTAGGAATATATGATTTATAACATATAATGCTGATGAAGACTGACACATAGAAAATACTTTAAGGATAAATACATGAGAGATGCAAACAATAAAAAGGTTCATGTTTTTAGCTTTCCCTACTGACAGCTACTTCTGGTTTCTGTGGCCTCTAATCTCTGACCACTCTCATGGCTCCATCTCTCATCTGGGAATCCACAAACCCTGCCACTTACTCCTGCTCCTTCTCTGGGTCACTGCTTTCCACTGCACAGACCAGGCCAGTCTGGACTGTGGACATTCTATGCGTGATTGCTGAAAGGGTGTCTTTGTTACATTCCTTCATCTCTCATCTCACTTGGTTTCAAAATTCAGAGTCCTAAAACCTTATCATCCCTTTCCCGAGATACCTGAGGCACTCAGATAGCTCCCTTTCCTGAGGCACCTGAGGCACTCGGAGAGTGTTCTAACACAGCTCTTCTGCCACTCCAGCCATTCCTCCTACTAATCCCGGGAAAACTGATGCAAGCATTCATGGTTTCCCTGTCTTTTCTCAGTCTTATGCTCTAACTTATACTTTCATAAATCTCCTTTTATTAGAAATACTTATTCACATAAACATGCACTCAATACTTTCAGACTCTACTTCCCCCTCCACAGATGGCCTGTTATGTTTATTCTTTAGCTTCCTCTGAATTGCTTCCTTTTGGTGAGTGTTACCTCAACCACACAACCTTTGAGGGCTGAGTAAATCCAGTGTTCTCAATGCAGGCCATACAGAAGAATCACTGGGGAATTAAAAACCAAACCAAACCAGGACAAATGAATTAACAGTCTTTGGGGATGGAGTCCAAACAATAGAAAAAAAAGTTTTGTGATGTTCAGTACATTTACAAATGTTGATTTGGGTAAAATAGACATTTTTACTAAATTAATTTTTCCAATCCATGAGCATGGGAGATCTTTTGATGTCATTTTCAATCTCCTTTTTCAGGAGTTTAAAATTTTTGTTGTACAGATCTTTGGTATCTTTGGTTAGGTTTGTTTCCAGGTATTTTATTATTTTTGAGGCTATTGTGAGTGGGAAGGTCTTCTTATTCCTTCTCCACTTGTTTATTGTTGGTGCAAATCAAGGCTACTGATTTTTCCAGGTTAATTTTGTATCCTGCCACTTTACTGAAACTTTTAATCATTTCTAGAAGTTTTCTGGTGGAGTTTTTAGCATCTCTTAGGTAAACTATCATATCATCTGAAAAAAGGGATAGCTTAACTTCTTTTCCAATTAGTACTCCTTTAATTTCCTTCTCTTGTCTTATTACCCTAGCAAGCATTTCAAGCACTATGTTAAAGAGGAGTGGTGATAAGGGGCAGCCTTGCTGGGTTCCTGCCTTTAAGGGAAATGGTTCCAATTTTTCTCCATTTAGGATGATGTTGGCAGTGGGTTTGCTATATACAGCTTTGATCATGTTGAGGAATGTTCCCTTCAGTCCGATTCCTTCTAGGACTTTAAACATGAAAGGATGCTGGATTTTTGTCAAAGGCTTTTTCTGCATCAATTGAAATGATTGTGTGGTTTTTATCTTTCAGTCCATTTATGTGTTTTATGATATTTATTGATTTACATATGTTGAACCATCCCTGCATCTCTGGTATGAATCCACCTTGGTCATGATGGATTATCTTTTTGATGTGGGTCTGTGTGCGATTTGCAAGTATTTTGTTGAGAATTTTTGCATCTATGTTTATGAATGAGATGGGTCTATAGCTTTCTTTTTTGGTTGTATCTTTGCCTGGTTTTGGTATTAGGGTGATGCTGGCTTTATGGAAGAAATTTGGGAGAATTCCCTCTGTTTGTATCCTTCTGAACAGATTGAGTAGTAATGGTTGTAAAACTCTTTAAATGTTTTATAGAATACTGCTGTGAATCCATCTGTGCCCGGGCTTTTTTTAGTTGGGAGATTTTTTATTACATCCTCAATTTCCTCAAAAATTATGGGTCTGTTTAAACTGCCAATCTCTGACCTACTCAAAAGATGGAGTACAGAGCTGAACACAGACTTCACCAGTGAGGAAGTAAAGATGGCTAAGAAACATTTTTTTTTTTTATCTTTTTGAGAACATCTTAAAAAGTGCTCAACATCATTAATAATTAAGGAAATGCAAATTAAAACTACTCTCAGATATCATCTCACTCTGATATGACTGGCTAAGATCAAGAACACAAAAGACTACCTAAGAAACATCATGGTTAAATAAAAAAGAACACAAATGCTAGAGAGGTTGTAGGGAAAGGGGAACACTCATCCACTGCTGGTGGGAATGTAAACTTGTACAACCACTAAGGAAAGCAGTGTGAAGAACCCATAAAAGACTCAAAATGAGCCTACCACCTGACCCAGCCATACCACTCCTGGGTATATACCCACAAGACTCATCCAACTGCAAAGATACATGCACATCCACATTTATTGCAGCTCTCTCCACAATAGTGAAGAGCTGGAACCAAACCAAATGCCCCTCAACTGACAAGTGGATGACAAAAATGTGGTACATCTACACAATAGAGTACTACTCAGCAATAAAGAAAGATGATATCATGAACTTTGCAGGTAAATGGATGGAACTTGAAGCCATTATGCTAAGCAAAGTAACACAGTCCCAGAAAAACAAGCGGCGAATGGTCTCCCTCATTTGTGGATGCTAACACCAAATCCCCAGTTGAAAGGCAAGCTGAACAACATTATTGTTACATTTCTGTTTATCTGAAAGCAACTGTGTTGTTATAACGTAAATCTCTTAATGGGATCTAGAAGCGATCCACCACTTACTTTAAGACTCTGTAACTACTGTATATGAGTGGAAAGTATGTATTCATATTTTAGAGTAATATAAAATTAAAGGAGGAAAATGTGAATTCCTAAACATAAAAAAAAGACTGAGAGAAAGATGCAGGACAGTTATGGCAGAATGCATCTTCTGGGATGGGGTGGGGGGGAAGGAAAAGGAGAATATAACTGAACTGAGAAATGATGTCTGAATTACACAAAGCATCAATAAAAGCATTATAAAAAGTGTCCCAGGGGACTCAGAAATATGGAAGTTGAGATAATATTAGGTTTCTTGATTTATAAGCATTTTCACAAATTTGGTCAACAGATACACTGTTTAGGCAGAACACTGCAGGTCCTGGAATAATTTGTTTGGCTCAAAGGGCATTTTCAAAAAATTTTCAGAGACTCTTTTAAAATTGGGACCTATTCATAGTCAGGCCAATACTAGCTAGAACTGACTTCCAACTACTCCTTTTAGACTGACAATGAAGTTGCAGTTGGCTGCAGTCTCCACTACTCCCTACAGCTCCCTTTCAGAGCTATTTACTTTATTGCTTGCATAAATTCCCACTTCAGTAGGAGGAGACCCATTTAACTGAAAAGCACTGCTTTGTGTCTTTCCTGATCTCAGCTTCCTCTCAGCCCAGTAAAGCTCCCATTTAAACAATGTATGCATGGAACATCATGTGACCCTATAAATATATACAACTTTATATTTGTATATGTCAGCCAAAATAAATTAAATAAAAAAGGGGAGGGAAGAAAAAAATGTAGAAAATGTTTTAGTTATGCCAAGTTCCCTAGTCAATTTAATTATTTTTGTTGCATGCCTGGGTTCAGTGATCTGAGTTTACAGCTCCTGGCCTTGTACAGATTAAGTACTGAGAAAGAATGAGGAACGGTGGCTACTTTGGAAGTTGCACCGCTGGGGAGTGGGGCATAGACACAGTGTGCTTATAATTTAGGTGCCCCAGTCCATACCTGATTCTGCTGATCTTAGAGGATGACCTCCGAATTTTATCTCACTTTGGCGGAGTTTAGTCATGTTTAGCAACTGTGTGACATGAGGAACATCTGTCGCTAGTTGACAGCTTCGTGGAATAATATCTGTGGGTTCATCTGTTGAAAAGAGAATAACATATACAATTATAAGTGAAGAAAAATGTCCATAGCCAAAATGTAAGCCTATACATACCCTACAACACCAGCTAAGCATTTTAGAGTGAAACCTTGGACAACGTACGCAACTTTTCAGCCTTGGCTTTTTAAAAATTTTTAAATTATTTTTATTTTATGTGTATGAATGTATTACCTGTATATGTAAGCGCACCTGTGTCTTGTAATGTCTATGGAGGTCAGAAGAGAGTATTGGATCCCCTGGAACTAGAGCTAAGGATGGCTGTTGGCCATCAAATGGGCCTGGGAACTGAATTCGAGTCCTCTGCAGGAGCAGTCGGTGATCTTAACCACTGAGCCATCTCTTTAGCCCAGCCTTGGCCACAAGAAAGAGCATTGCATTTCTGTGTGATAGGTGGACTAGAAAAGCCTTTGTGTGACATGATGGAGAACTCACAACTAGACTCTTGCCTATGAAGGAAAGAGATAAAGAGCTACAGAAACATCTAACAGCAGAAAAAGTGTGGAGAAATAAAGGCAGGTCGCCCAGAGGAGGGGAATAAAAGAGGCTGGGATGAGAGGTATAAAATCCTCTGCACAGACCTAGCTGGGAGTGGCCACTAACCCATGCATGGCCTGAGATGGGCACCTTGAGAATGATGAGCAGGGGAGGACATGCAGCCAGGACATGCACTGTGAGCAGAGAAGAGCCCAGAGGGGTGCTGGCTGTAGAGATTGCTGCACAAGTGCTGCGGGGAAGCCTGAGCTGAGTTGCCCCTTAAGCTGAGGATGATAAGGTGGGCACCACCCTGCCCCACCCCCACCACTAGCTTGGCTGGGAGCAACATGGGAACCCAAGAAGTCACCGAGCCTTATACAATCTGGCCAACAAATGCAAGCATTCTCATGCAAGAACTATGGAACACTGATGCTAAACCATCTGAGGTAAGCACAGAGGGGTGCAAACAGCAGCTTGTCTTCCAGATCAGCGCCATCGTCTTCCAGATCAGCGCCAAGGGTTGCCACTCACAGTCCCATAGGAAGTTATAATGCCTAGCAAGCAGGGTAAAGCTGAGGCTGGCAGGTGAGGGGTATGGACTCAGAAGGGGAATTTCTGCAGACTCTCCCAGGGGACACTCTTCCGGGCAGAGGGCATACTGGAGTTAAGTTATTTGAATCGCAGGCAAGTAGGCTCTCCTTGAGAGCAGCAAAGCCTGCTATGAAAGACAGGGGAGGGTATGCATACATACTTTAGAGTAATATGAAATTAAAGGGGAAATGTGAATTCCTATGTTTTGGAATTAATATACAGTTTACTTTCAGATGTCAAAATTCTGGTATATGTGTGAAGAGCATATATACATATTTTGGAGCAATACAAATTGGAGGGAATAACAACAAAAGGACTGGGTCAAAGAACTGACTGAAACAGTAAACTTCTGCCCCAAACAATAAACCTCTGCGTAGAAAAACTTTAAAATTACCAAAAAAAAAAAAAAAAAAAAGATGCAAGACATGTATGGCAAAATGCACGAACTCAGGTGGGGTGCGGGGTGTGGAAAGGGGAATGAGTCTAAAATTGGACTGAGAAATGTATGAATTGCACAAAACCAATAAAAATGTTAAAAAATAAAGTATTACGAATATTGAAAAAAAAAGACAGGGAGCAGATGGGAGAAAGCACTTCATGCCAGGCGGGAAGAGACGCTGTCAGACATTACAGTACATTCCATTTATTTTTTGTTTTACTTGATATTTTTGTACTTCAATTGTTGAGTTGCTTTGATTTAGTTTGTATATCACCTGGAGAGGCCTTTACGACTGCCCTTTCTTTTTCTAAACTTATTCTATAACATTTTAAAAATCATTTCTCATACCGCTAGACAATATATTTTCCTTTCATTCATATATTACCCCCTTTCCCCTTTTTTCATTAATAACTCTTTTTTTACTTCTTAATTATGAATACCCTAGGTTCTAAAAACTATAAACTACATTTTCCCCAACCCATAGTGTAGCACTTGTGTCTCTGAATTTCTCTGGGACACAAGTGAAGTACATAACTGTCTTCTAGTGCAAGGTAACGCTGGGCTGATGTCAAGTCATTGTATCTGTTACTGAAGTCAGCTTACCCCAAATAATCATGAGGAAGATAAACCCAAGTGAAGGCAACTCACTAGGAAGAATCATATAAAGCTAAAGAAAGAAAGAGAGGGAAAAAGAAAAAAAATAAAACTGGAGGACACAGCTATGCCACAGGTGCGTAAAACACAACAAAGAAACACAAGATGTGAGCAAACGAGTTTCTGAGACAAACCCACAACTCCCCAAGACTAGAAACGAGCGAGCTGAAGTGCCAGAAAAAGATTCCAGAGTGAATCCAAGTGAAAATGATCACCAGTGGACAAGCCCAAGCAGAAGAAAGACCAGCAGGACAGTCAGGGCAGTAATGCATTCAGAAATACATAAACTAAAAAAAGAAGATCGTCAAGAAAACTTCCAAGATCTCTGGGATATGTTCATGATGCCAAACCCAAGAATGCATGGGGTAGGAGGAACCAAGGTAAAAAATCTAAAGACAGATGATTTATTCAATTAAATGTTAGTGGAAAATTCCCAAGACCTAAGAAAGAATGGACATCCAAACACAAGAGGCATGAGGAGAGAAGAAGCTGTCAACGCAACGCTGGAGACAAGGAACCAAAACCAGAGAGCAAGAACAATCTGAAACCTCACCTCACTTACAAAGAAAACATATCAGAATAGCAGCCGATCTCTCCTCAGCATCCCCCAATGCCAGAAAATCATTCAATGATATAGTTTAAGCCCCCAAAGTAAGTACCTGCCAACAGACCACAATATCCAGAAAAGCTATCTTTTCAAAACAATGGAGAAAGAACACTTCAAGACAAGTGCTAACAAAGGCAATTCATGACCACTGAGCCAGCACTGCAGAAGCTAATTAAAGGTATCTGACAGGCAGAGAAGGAAGAAAGACGGTCTCAATTGTGAGAGAACAGGGCAGAATCCTTGCCAACATTTATCAGACAGAGAGTTAGTGTCTGGAAAGTATACAGAAAATCCAACCTTAGCTCAGGAACTACTACTGGTGACAGATAACCACTGGGGGGGGGGGGAGAAAGGAGAGGGAAGGAGGGGAGGGGTGAGGGAAGGGGAAAGGAGAGGGGGAGGGGAGGGGGAGGGAGAAGGAGAAAGGAGAGGGGGAGGGGAGGGGGGGGGAGGGGAGGAGGGAGAGGAGAGGGAGGAGTTTTCTTTAAGAGTGTGACACTAGATTAGGACACTAATTAGGGTTAATCCTGCTCCAGTGGATGGATCCGACTGAAGGATATTTAGGGACACAAACGTGGTTTGACAGGCCTTAACATTTATGACAAAAGTACATGAAATCTGGGGGGCATGGGGGCTACAAACAAGGGTGCAAATAGGGGAGGGGGCCTAAATATTGATCAAGATATATTGTATAAAATGGCAAAAATTTAATAAAAACTACAGCTTCCTATTATTTTGTTTACCCAGCATTGTCTCTAATGTTAGCATCTTACCTGTGAAGACTTTCAAGGAAAGATAATTTCTTATAGTTAAAATCAGATTTTATTTTAACTTCATTCACATTTTTAAAAAACTATTTTTAAAAAAATTTAAGCTATTTTCTCTTCATGTTCCATTACACTAGTACATTTCTTCTTATTTATTTGTGTGATCTCTTTTTATTAAGAATATATTAATTGCCAGGTGTGGTTGCGCACGCTTAATCCTAGCACTGGGAGGCAGAGGCTAGGGGATCTTTGTGACTCAAGGCTAGCCTGGTCTACAAGTGAGTCCAGGACAAGCTGGGCTACAGGGAGACCCTTGTCTTGAAAAGACACAAAAAAGAGGGGCTGGAGAGAGTAGCCAGCGGTTAAGAGCCACCGACGCTCTTGTAGAGGTCCCGGGTTCGAATCCCCAGCACCCACATGGCGGCTAAGAACCCGTCTGTAAACTGCCAATTCCAGGAGAACTCCAGTTCCAGGGGAATCCGAAGACCCTCTTCTGACCTCCGCAGGCATTGCACGACACGGGTGCACAGACCTGCATGCAGACAATACATTCATACACATACAAATAAATAAAATTTAAAAAAAAAGACCAAAAAAAGAATATATATATATTTTCTAATTTTTTAATGAGAACATCATGTAGAAACTGGCATTTAATATACCTAGAAAGACAATTATACATATATTATATATATTATAATCTATATTATATAATACGAAACTACAATACATATAGAAAGCCCTAAAATGACTATGGAAACTTAATAAATTTAATTTATCTATATTAGAAACTTGTTGATCTATATTAATAAGTATTTATAATTACTGCAATATAATTATTTTAAATTACTACCACTTGAAGACATTTTGGAAACTTTATGGTGTGTCATGTGCTCAGAGAGCAAAAAAAAAAAAAATCCCCTCAAACAAAAAAAATTAGCCCCAAACTGCAACAGAGTGTGGAGAGGACTCAGTGTGCACAGGACTTGCTGCTATTGTAGAGAACCCAGATTCAACTCTGACACCCTTTTCTAGTCTCCCTAGGCACATGTGTGGTTCACATACATACATGTAGACAGAACACTTATATACATAAAATAAAAATAAATACACCTTTACAACAATAACAAACTGATTTTTGAAGATGTGTTAATGCTATGGGAAAGACTCAAAACAGAAGTAGGTGAAAGGAATAGACATAAAGCTCTCAGTGGCAGAAAATAAACAAATAGATGTAATGGCTTTACACGTAAAATAACTTTAGGTGGTTAGCTTAGGCACAACTTAATTTAATTTTCCACAATAATTTCTTTTTTCGTTTATTATATTTTAAGGGATTCACAATATAAGAGCACAGTTGTTTTCAGATCACATTGACATTGCTCAGTTTGCCATACAGTTAGGTAATTGGCACTAGCATCCACAGATGAGGGATACCATTCATCGTTTGTTTTTCTGGGACTGTGTTACTTTACTCAGCATGATATCTTCTAGCTCCAGCCATTTTCCTGCAAAGCTCATGATGTCATCTTTCTTTACTGCTGCATAGAACTCCATTGTGTAAATGTGCCACATTTTCTCTATCCACTCATCAGTTGAGGGGCATTTGGGTTGGTTCCAGCTCCTTGCTATTGTGAAGAGAGCTGCAATAAACATGGCTATGCATGTATCTCTGCAGTAAGATGAGTCTCGTGGGTACATATCCAGAAGTGGTATGGCTGGGTCGGGTGGCAAGTTCATTCCAAGTCTTCCAAGGTTCTCCACACTGCTTTCCACAGAGGCTGTACGAGTTTACATTTCTGTGGCATGATTTTTTTTTTTGAAGCTGGAGGTGGGAGAAATTGGCAAGGCAATTTTCTTTTTTTTTTTTAATTGTTATATATATGTATATATATATTTATACAAGATTATGTTACAAATCAAATCTAGACCCGTGTCCCCCTCCTTAGTCCCCCACCCCTCCAAAGTCCATGCATTCTGCCAAACATGCTTTTCACCTCTTTCTCAGTCTTTCTCAAAATTCTTGAAAGGCAATTTTCAAATTACAATGAAAAGGCAAAAGTAGAAAACCTGAAACAATTTAGAAAGCGGCCAAATTTATAGAAATGACAATGTCCACTACCTCATCACAGAGCAGTAACAAAAGGGGGTGTGGGTATTCTCTAGGCAGCCTTGACCCCTGCTGTCTCTCACAGACCTGTGAAAGTCTGGACTGTCCTTTGATCTCTCAGGAAAGAACTTTGATCCAGATTTTAGCTTGAAGTTCCCCCCTCCCAATTACCTGCCCCAGCCCCCAATTGTGTGTACTTGTCCTGGCCCATGATTGGGTTAGTATATAAGCCCTGAGTTCCAACAATAAAATTGAGTCTATTCCCTCAGGCCTTCTCTGAGTCCATGTATGTGTGTCTGTCTATATGTCTGTCTTTATCTTTCTATTTCCTCAGGTAAAATCCCTGGTGGGCCCTCCCCTCTCCTTGCCGGAGCTAAGACAAGGAGAGAAGAACAACAAACAGCATGTGGATGTCGGCCACGCGTGCATAAAGGACCACTCAGACAAAAAACTCCAACACATTCCCACCAGCAGTGGATGAGTGTTCCCCTTTCCCCACAACCTCTCCAGCACTTGGCATCATTTGTTTTCTTGATTCTAGCCAGTCTTATTGGGAGATGATATCTTAAAGTGGTTTCAGTTTGCATTTCCTTAATTATTAGCGATGTTGAACACTTCTTAAGATGTTTCTCAGTCATCTCTAATTCCTCACTTGTGAAGTATCTGTTCAGCTCTTTGCTCCATCTATTGACTGGGTCATTTGTTTTCTTCTTTGTTTTTTGAGTAGTTTATATATTCTGGAAATCAATGCTTTGTCAGATGTTTCTGCGGTGAAGATTTCCTCCCAATCTGTGGGATTTCTCTTCACTTCCTTGATTGCTTCTTTTGATGTACAGAAGCTTTTGAATTTAATGAGGTCCCATTTGTCAATTGTCCACCTTAATTCTTGTGCAGCTGCTGTCTGATTTAGGAAGTCTTTTCCTACGCCTATGTCTTGTGGTCTGCTACCCACTTTTTCTTCTATTGCCTTCAGAGTTTGGGGTTTCACACTGAGGTCTTTAATCCATCTGGAGTTGACTTTTGTACAGGGCAAGAGGTAGGGGTTTAATTTCATTCTTCTACAAGTGGTGATCCAGTTTTGCCAACACCACTTGCTGAAGATGCTGTCTTTTCTCCATTGTGTCTTCTTGGCCCCCTTGTCAAATATGAGATGGCTGAAATTGTATGTGCTCAAGTTTGGATCTTCAATTTTGTTCCATTGGTCAACAGATCTGTTTTTGTGCCAGTACCAAGCTGTTTTTATGACTATAGCTCTGTACTATAGTTTGAAGTCTGGTATATAGATACCCCCTGTATTGCTCTTTTCCCTCAGGGTTGTTTTGGCTAGTCGGGGTCTTTTGTTTTTCCAAATGAAATTAAGGACTTTTTTTCCCAAGCCTGTGAAGAAACTCTTGGGGATTTTAATTGGAATTGCATTAAATCTATACAAGAGTTTGGGTAGAATGGGCATTTTTACTATATTAATTTTTCCAATCCATGAGCATGGGAGGTTTTTCCATCTTCTGATGTCTTCTTCAATTTCCTTCTTCAAGGGTTTAAAATTTTTGTTGTAGAGATCTTTGGTGTCTTTGGTTAGGTTTGTTCCTAGGTATTTTATTGTTTTTGAGGCTACTGTGAGTGGGAAGGTCTCCTTGAATTCCTTCTTCAGTTGCTTGTTGTTGGTATAAAGAAAGGCTACTGATTTTTCTAGGTTAATTTTGTATCCTACCACTTTACTGAAGCTCAATCGTTTCTAGGAGTTTTCTGGTGGAGTTTTTAGCATCCCTTAAGTAAACAATCATATCATCAGCAAAAATCCACAATAATTTCTATAAATACAAATATATTTGATTTTATTTATTCTTTATTATTAATTTACTATTTTATAATGTATCAGAAAAAAATTTAGACATGAATATTAGCAAGAAAAATACAGCCCAAACCATCTATCTATATGAAATATAAATTGTTAGCAGGGTCCCCAGAGCTTATATGATTCTATGTTCATATGGTCATGCACTTCCTCTCTGGCTCTTACAATCTTTTCACCTCCTCTTCCACAATGGTCCCTGAGCCCTCGGTGAGTGAAGCTTAATGTAGAAGTCTTGTCCAAGGACCCACACTTTGCAGATCCCAATCAACATGCTTTGGCCATTTGTATCCTTTTTTATTCCTGACCCTCTGCTGCCTGAGGGAGCTTCATTAGTGAGAATTGAGAGACTCATGAGTGTTCTCTTTCACTCTTGTTCTATGTTGCCTGAGCCTTAGGTGTTGAGGTTGTATTGTAGATGTTCCACTTAAGACTTGTCAATTCACAGACAATGTCTGTGTGTGACCAGATGTAGTACACTGTAATAGTCTCCGTCTGGTGTAGAAGAAGCTTCTTTGATGAGTGGTGACTGGGATATACTTGATTATAAATATAAAGATACATATGTTGCCCCTAACCCTCCAGGGGTGGTGTCAGCATGCATAAGACCCTATGCAAACTTAAGCAGACAAAGCCCAGCATAGAACTGTGGAAATGGGCAGCAGATCTAAATCTTAGCAGAAGAACTATTGGCAGCTGATTACTGCTGAGTGAGGAAGATGTGATCTTAAAATGAGGGATTCTCGATGGGCTGACTAGATCTCCATGTGTGAACTTGCACTGAGAAACATCTAGGGACACTAAGGACACAATGGGCCTTCGCACAAATAAAAGAGTGTATGAATTCCAGTGCTGGGGACGGTGGGGGGGGTGCCAGTGGGGAAGGGGCACAGAGGGGATTAAGGCTGACTGAGACGTTCTGTGTGAATAAAATCAATACAAAATGAAAAAAGAAAATGGGGGAAAAAGAAATCCAAATAATTGACACAATTATAAAAGCAGGCAAGCCACCGATTGCCCTAATGTCCTAGTTCGGAAGTCGAAAATGAATCACTTAAGTAAAACCTTCAATGTCTATCAACAGTGGAATGATGTCAAAGGGTCTTAATGTTAGATTTGCAAATTTCAGGTGTTTTTTTTCTCTACTCATTTTTCATGTGTCATTGAGATTTAGAAAATAAGTATGAAGCTGGGTTTGGTGGTACAAAATTAAAATCTCAGCCGCTACAGATTGATACCCTATCCTAAACCCAAAGGTTAAAAAACAGAAAATCACTATGAAGTAGTCCAATGAATGAAGTCACAAAACAGGAAATATTTGGAAGATAAATTGACTCAGATGTACTTGTTATATAACATACTGTAAACTTTTTTTTATGTTTCTATATCAACACCAATATACCAATACTGTTAAATTAAGATTTTATGTTTAATGTGGAATAGAACTGTGGAGAATAATAAGAACCTAACAGCCAATTTTGTATTCTGAATCCTACAGAGATATCATGGAAAGTACATTAAAGAGTTTGTGTGAAGACAATGGGGTACATGCTGAAGCAGCCAACATAAAACACGAGTCAGAGGTCCCCGAGGACAAGCATTCCGTGAGCTCTCCTCTGCTGTCAGGGTCTTATGGTGAGGCCAGGCTGCCTTTGAACAGTCAATTCTCATTTTAGCCTCCCAAGTGCTGGGATTATAGTAGTGCACCACCCCACCCCATCCATCTACTTTCAAGGAAGACAGAGACTCTTACAAAACTTCAGTCAGAGCCGGGCATGGTGGCGCACACCTTTAATCCTAGCACTTAGGAGACAGAGGCAGGCAGATCTTTGTGAGTTCAAGGCCAGCCTGGTCTACAGAGTGAGTTCCAGGACAGCTGGGGCTACAGGGAGACCCTGTCTCGAAAAGACCAAAAAAAAAAAAAACTTCAGTCAGAATCTTATAGGTACTACATGGTTGACACGAGAGTCTGATTTCATAGTGAACACCTCAAATCTCCTTTCTATTTATTTTCTTTCTGCACCAAGAACTGTCTTACAACTTACTGGACTATCCTCTAAGAGAAACTGCAGGTAACAGTGATTATTTAAATATGAAGCCAAGTCCTCTGCTCTTGCTGTGGTCAGTAAAGTCTATAGTTTCTAGAGATTTTATGTTAAACACTCAGGCAAATTTGCATTTGGTTCCATGTTATAGCCATGCTTATAACTGTGATAAAACTATTTCCTGGGCCAATCTTCTGGGATGGACCAGGACTGATGTTACATTTCTAGGGGCAAAGGAGCAGAGATGGTCTTCAAGGGAAGCAGACAGGACATTTAAGATCTAAGATGCTGACTGATAGGAAATGAGATCTCAGAACGATGTGTGCCGCAGGCAGCTAGCCTCAGGCCTAGGGGCCCACCAGCTCTCAAGAGGCTGAGTGCATGGTTGGACCACGTGAGGAACCTTATCACATAGGATGAATATTTTCCTGACCTTAAGTGCTTCTATATTGATCTAAAAAATTCTGAACTCAGGAATTGGTAAGAAAGAAAATAACATAGTATTTGACAAGCTCAGGGCCCAGGGTTCAATCACCAGTGGGCTGTGTGTGGGGTGGTGGGAGAAGATAAAACCATTCCAGGGCTGGGGATTGGACAAGGTTCTGGGTTCTGCATCTGCATCATCATCATAATCATCAACAACAACAACAACAACGAAATAATCTAACTTTGCAAAATGTTATCGTTTGGAGAACACCGGCTAAAACTTATGAGGAGAATGGTGTTTTCTTCGCTTGGATCCCCTATATAAGTCCACAACTCTCACAAATGTTTCAATGAACAAAAGGAAACTAAAGAAACAAAACCTTAGTTGAAGGAGAGAGATATGATGAAAACACATTGTGTGAAATGTTCAGAGAATCAGCACAGACACATAAAAACTAATGTAAATAAAGACTAATGGGTACAGTTTGGAGATTACATGACCCCCTATATGTCAGAGGCTTGGTTCCCAGGATGGTACTGATTAGGGATAGAGGAGCCTTTAGGAGGTGGAGCCTGTTCCCTTCCTTTCTTCTCTTTCACTTACCAGCTGTGGGATAGTATTGCTCTACCAAGTACTGACATGATTTGGTGATTGGTTACAGATTAAGAGCAACAAGACAAATTGGCCATGGATTGAAACCTCCAAAGTTCTGTGGAAAAATATTTTTACCTTTATAAGTTGGTTATCATAGATATCTTGTGATAGTGACGGAAAGCTGACCCACACAAAGTATTATGTCAACAACTTAGGAACTTCTCAAAATTCCCCTGTGACTTCATTGGAGGAAGTCCTCTAATGAGGTATTAGCTTCATTTTTGTGAAGCAAAACCATAAAGGCATTTTTATAACCATTACCGGCAGCTCAGTGTTCTGTAGCCCTACTGGAAATTAACTTACCTCCTCACCACTTTCCTCCCACTAGCCTCCTTCCTTTAGTGCAATTAGTAATTTTATTTTATTTTTTTAGCATTTACAGCTTCATTTAAAAATGAGGATTAACTCGGAAAAATAGCACTGATCTTACATAAAATTAAACACTTCAGAATTGTGGGTCTTTAGAGAGAATGGTCTGTCTTAACTCATGCATTTTCTCGATTCAGTTTCTATTCTGAGTGTACTTATTAAGCCTCCACTACAGGGCAGCCACTCTTCTTGTGGCTGGAAATCTGGTGTTGGGCAGAGTGGCCTTCTTGAAGCTCATGCCTAGCAGAGGATATAAAGCAATCAAATCATGAGTAACTTAACAATACATGGGTCTCATTATGTAGCCAAGGCTGGCCTTAAACTCATGGTGCACCCTCCCCTCCCTGCCAGTACCCTGGGTTCCTGAGTGCCAGAATCACAGGGATGGGTCATCATCCCCAGGCTTATTTAGTTGTACCATTAGGCACTCGGAAGGGAAAGCTCAAGGTGATGAAGGCACCCAAGAGGAGAGCCTACTGGCACAGAGTGCCAGGGAAGGTTCTGGATGAGAGAGAGGTGTTTACGCTGCATGCAGACAGTACATTGATACACATACCGGAAAAAAAAAAAAGAGTGGTAGAGGTTCTGGAGAGATAGCCTAGCGGTTAAGAGCGCCAACCGCTCTTACAGAGGACCCGGGTTCGATCCCCAGCACCCACATGGTGGCCGAGAACCGTCTGAAACTCCAATTCCAGGAGAACTCCAGCTCCAGGGGAATCTGACACCCTCTTCTGACCTCCGCGGCATTGCACGACACGGGTGCACAGACCTACATGCAGACAGTACATTCATACACATACAGAAATAAATAAAATTAAAAAAAAAAAAAGAGTGGTAGAAAGATTCTGTGGGGGGTGGGCAGGAGTGGCCAGTCTAGCAGAGCATCTGAAGACTGAAGGCAGAGGGAAGCTGGTGTATTCTAGGAACCAAAGTGGCTTTGGCAAGGGCTTGCCAGATTGGGAAAGAATTGTGGGAGAATCCCAATGATATGTTTTTGTATAGGACTTGGTATGAAGGGATGCTTGGGGCATGGGCATGGGAAAAAAACTCTTTAATAATGGCCTGAAGTAGATGAAATACGGCTGCCAAAGTCTCCAGTTCTCTCTGGTTGTCCTTTTTTCAGCTGTAGAATGAAAAGAACTCCTGCCCATTTTATTTGGATATTCCAAGTTTCTCCCCAGATGGTAAATGAATCAAGCTGACAATCAGATTGTAAGGGGTGGAGACCTGTTTATATCATTTCCTCAGGTAAGTTTCATCTCCTGGAAGGATCTGTGTATAGAAATATACAGGCTGCCTGACTAATGTCTGGACAACAACAGTCGAAAAGCACACAATATTGGCTAGAATGGCCAACTCTAAGTGGAGAAATGGTGCATGGGGGAGAAGACTATGAGCCAGCTGATGGGTTTGCCGTTGCTGCATCCAAACACCACCAGACCGGGGATTTTTGGTGCCTTTGCTCCTGGTAGGAGATGCTTGAGCTACACACCTTTATGTGGCCACAGAGTCAGCATAAAATGAACCATCTCTAAGTATTTAACATCTGATGAAGATCTGAACTAAATTTAAATATCTCTCATATATTTTTAAATACATACATAAAGAACTTTATGTATCAAAAAAATCACCACCCCCATCTTATTAGGGGAAATGCCTTGTAAAGAAGTTAGACTGGGAGATCTCCCAAGACCACCTGAAGCGCAGGAAAACGGCTGGAGCTAGAAGACATCATGTTGAGTGAAGTAACACAGTCCCAGAAAAACAAACGATGAATGGTATCCCTCATCTGTGGATGCTTGTGCCAACTACCTAGTTATAAGTATTTCTTGTGCATGTCCCCTTGAGCTTTTGTCCAAGCAGTTGGGAGTAATGCATATTGAAAACAACAACAACAACAACAACAACAACAGAAAGGACTGCATCAAAGAACTACCTGAAACAGTGAACTTCTGCTCAAAACAGTCAACTTCCACATGGAGAATTTTGAGAAAGACTGAGAAAGAGATGAAAAGCATGTTTGGCAGAATACATGAGCTCTGCTGGGGTCGGGGGATTGGGTGGGGGACATGGGTCTAGATTTGATAATCTTGTACAAAATATATATTAAAAAAAGAATTGAACACATTCTAAAAACAAAAAAAAGAAGTAAGAGTAGATTTGGGCTTTGGTTATGGCTACTCCCGGCTCATGTGGTTTGAGCAAGGACTAATTTTATAATGGTTTTCTGCTCCTAGACTCATCTAAATTTAACCTTATGTGATCAGAATCTACAGTGCCTAGCAGTGTTTTAATTATATCATACATACATCAACAACAGTCAAGCATCAAGTCTTCTTTTCATTAATTCATTTGGTATATCACTATCAGGTTTTCTGTGTGTGGATTCAAATCCCAGTCTTTATGGGGGTTTACTATATAGTGCAGAAAGAGATTAAGCTGTGCTGGGCGTGGTGGCGCACACCTTTAATCCTAGCACTTGGGAGGCAGAGGCAGGTGGATCTTTGTGAGTTCAAGGCCAGCCTGGTCTACAGAGTGAGTTCCAGGACAGCTGGAGCTACAGGGAGACCCTGTCTCAAAAAGACCAAAAAAAAAAAAAAAGAGATTAAGCTGTGTTACAGTAATTAAGAGCACAGGCTCCAGGACAAGCCAGCCTGGGCCAAGACTCTGCTCTTCCATTTACTAAGGTGAACTTGGCCCAGTAATGTCATCTCACTGTCTCCTGCTCTGCTTATACATAAAACATGATGTAAAACATTACTTTCCTCATAGGGATACATTGATGCTTAAATGAGGCTTAAGTAATGATTAGTGTTAACGGTGGGAGGGGGGGAGTGGAGAATAGTATCTGTTACACAGCAAGGCTGTACAGACGGGATATCCTTGCCATAGTGACAAAATCATGACATCATAGTACGTGTTTTTTTTTTTAATGATGAAAGGTACTGATGTCTAAAAGGCTAAATAGACTTAAACCTTGTATGGATTATGCCCTTAGAGCTTTTTAAAGTCTTCCTACCATGCCATGAGGGTACACTGCAGTCATTAGGGATGTAAACTTGGGAGCTCTATATTCAGGTTCACGTCCTGGTTTTACTATGTAACAACTGTCTGACATTGGCCACATATCTTTACTTCCTTGTGGCTCAGCTTCCCCGCCTGTAAAATGAGGATAAAAGTAACATTCATCTCACAAGGCTTTTATGATGATTAAATAAGTTCCCGGATATAAGGTATCTAGATCAGGGTCTGGTCCCAAGAATCAAAGCTGCAGGAGTCACCACTGCTGCATCACTGCCATACAAATAATACCACCACACACCACCACCTGGACCAAATAATACCACCACGCACCACCACCTGGACCAAATAATACCACCACGCGCCACCACCTGGACCAAATAATACCACCACACACCACCACCTGGACCAAATAATACCACCACGCACCACCACCTGGACCAAATAATACCACCATGCGCCACCACCTGGACCAAATAATACCACCACACATCACCACCTGGACCAAATAATACCACCACGCACCACAACCTGGACCAAATAATACCACCACACACCACCACCTGGACCAAATAATACCACCACGCGCCACCACCTGGACCAAATAATACCACCACGCACCACCACCTGGACCAAATAATACCACCACGCGCCACCACCTGGACCAAATAATACCACCACATGCCCACCACCTGGACCAAATAATACCACCACGCGCCCACCACCTGGACCAAATAATACCACCATGCGCCACCACCTGGACCAAATAATACCACCACACGCCACCACCTGGACCAAATAATACCACCACACACCACCATCTGGACCAAATTTCATTTTTTCGCTCTCCCTCCTTGGCCAGAAACTCAGTTTGCTATTATACTTTCTTGTCATTGTCCTCTTTTGATAACTGTCTTTTTTTTAAAGTTTATTTTTTTTCGTGTGTGTGTATGAATGTACGTTTTTGCCTGTAGGTCCGTGCACCCGTGTCATGCAATGCCGCGGAGGTCAGAAGAGGGTCTTGGATTCCCCTGGAACTGGAGTTCTCCTGGAATTGGAGTTACAGACAGTTCTTAGCCGTCATGTGGGTGCTGGGGATCGAACCCGGGTCCTCTGCTAGAGCAGTCGGTGCTCTTAACTGCTAGGCTATCTCTCCAGCCCCGATAACTGTCTTTTTATGAAATTTTTTATTCTTAAATTTTCTAGTGTCTATAATTACACAGAGAACTCAGGAATGGAGTCACACTCTGCATTTTAGGTCATCCAAGGTTTATAGCCTGATAGTGCAACACAGTGACTCCCAGCCTGCATGTGTGCAAGTGCCCTGAACATACCAAATCCTTTCATGGGGCCTCCCTCTCCTTCTTCTCTGTTTAAGTTTTCTGGTTTGGCTAATTCAACTCTTGGCAGCCAGTCTTGCTTGCTTGCTTATATTTTTATAGTGTTGAGGATCAAATCCAGAGCTTTACATATTCTAGGCAAATGCTCTACTACAGAGCTATATTCTCATCTTCCTTAAAATTTTCTTAACTTGATAGGCTTAGGAAATCCAGATGCCTATCCAAATGGCTCTTCCAAATAAGGCAATCCAGATTCTTTTCTTTCTTTCTTTTTTAATATTTTATTTATTATCTTTTATTTTATGTGTATGAGTATATTGCCTGCATGTATGTAAGTGCACCCATGTCATGCAATGTTCGAGGAGGTCAGAAAAGGGTGTCAGATTCCCCCAGAACTGGAATCATGGAGAGTTGTTAGCTGCCATGTGAGTGCTAGAAATCAAATCTGGGTCCTCTGCAAGAGCAGCCAGTGCTCTTAACCACGGAGACATCTCTCCAGCCCTCTCAGATTCTTTTCTCACTGCAAATTTAAGTCACCAGGAGAATTAAAGCGGACTATTATAATCTTCACTTATGAGTATGCTTCCTGTGTCATCTCAGAGTCTGGCATGCACAAGGCAGGTCAATGTTTATTTAGCATCTGTAAATTGTGTTGTTGTTTATGTATTTTCATATGCATTTGACATATCTTCACAATGACCTTATAGTAAATAACAAGGAAATAAAGTTCAGAGATAGACATGGTCACAGCAAAGGACAATGGGAACATTAATTCATGCCTTTAGGGTCTGCAATACGAACTTCTCCAAGATTATTTTGGCATATATATATATATATATATATATATATATTCATGATTATATCTTCATTTTACATACATTCCATACAATAGTTCTTAATCAGATTTAGACCCCTCCCTCCTCCATCCATCACCCCTCACACCCCACCCCACAGACCTCATGATTCTCCATACATGTAATTCTACCAGTCAGCTTTTGTAGCCAGATGTCCTTCAGGGCAAATTCATCTACTGGAGTCTAGTCAGCCTATCTAGAGAGATCTAAGGAAGGCCTATCTCCCCCACCCAGTCATAATCCATTTCTAGCATTTCTAGGCTAGGGTTGACCTGCCACCTATTCTTCCCCCACCAATCTGAACCCTTGTTGGGGTGGGGCTCAACCCCCAACAAGGGTATTGGGCTCAACATCACCATTGCCCAATTTCACGTGAGCAAGCTTCCAGGCCGCCTGAAAGCCTGTTTCCCTAATGTTCATGAGCCAACCCTGGTTCTTACAGTCCTTCTTCCCTCTCTTCTGAACTGGTCCCTGAGCCGTGGGGTGGGTGAGGTTTAGTATAGGTGTCCTGTCCAGGGACAACACTCTGTTCTTCTCTTCTTCTCTAAAATTTAGCCTTCTGCGTGCATGACACTCTGTTGCATAAGGAGGTTTCACTGGTGAGTGTTGAGGAGATGCGCTAGTGTTCTTTCCACTCCCTGTTCCACTATGTTTGTGAGCCTTAAGGTGTAGAGTTCCATTGTAGATTTGTAACCCAGGGGAGGGCAATCTCCAGAATGTAATTCTTTGTGTGTGACCGTTGTGCAACTCTCATAGTAACCCAACTGTTGCAAAAAGAAGTTTTCTTTGATGAGTGATGTAACTAGTCTCCTGATAACAGTACTCTGCATAATAGAGGTAAGTTAACTGTTCTTAGCATATATGGTTATTAGGCTTTAGCTGGGTTGGATCATTGATTGATTTTAACCCTTAGCAGCTTGTATAATATCCTCTAGAACTGACAGCTAAACTTCAGTAGAAGGCTTCCAGTCAGTTCCTGCTCCATTGCTACAAGTCAAGTCCTCATGTCTGAAGTATGTCCTGTCTTCAGCAGAAGGTCTTCGAGTTTTGAGAGATAACCAAGAGCTCCAGCAATACCGCGGTGTTTTTTTGAGTCTCTTGGACTGCTGTGACCAGCCACCTGAGGGGAGGTCTCTCCTGTCTGGTACTGCGCTCCTTGCCATACAGTCCTAAGATCTACACATGCACTGATGTTCAGACACTGTATGTGCATTTCTCAAGGGGTTGTCCTTGCCAACACATTTCGCTCTGGCTTTCCTAGCCCCCCAGTCTCCATCTCAGCCCCCCATTCAAAGTCCGTCCTCCCTTCCCATTCCAAGCACCCCCCTTATCCCCACCCTCCCCTCAATAACACAAGCCTTGCACATCTCCTCCTCACCACATGGCCCACTGCAGGTCCCTCCCCATCCTCTCCTCCCAGCCAGAACACACACTTTCCCCACCTCCCCACTGGAAGCATCTTTTCCCTACTCTCACTCCTCTTCGGGTTTTCCTTTTCCTTTACCTCCATGTTTGCTTTCCATTTCCTGGCTTTGCTAGTACATTCGATGATATATATTCACATATAAGGGATTGGGGGTCAGTCTGCAAATGAGGGAGAGCATATGTCACTTGCATTTCTGAGTTTGTGTTACTTCTTTAGTATAACTCTCTTTGCATCCCATCTATTTACTGGCAAATTTCATATTTCATCTTTTCTTAGTGCTGATAGAACTCCATTGTGTAAAGTACCTGTTTTCATTATCCATTCGTATTATTTAGAGGACTATTTAGGTTGTTTCCATTTCTTAGCTATTGTGAAAGACAAGCAACAAACATGGATTTACAGTTAGCTCTAACAGTGGAATTAGTCCTTTGAGTATTGCCCAGGAGTGGTATAACTGGATCATAGGGCAAGTTCAGTTTAGCGTCTCCTGTACAGCTGCTCTAAGGATGAGATGCCTCTCTGCACAGGTACCGCTATGCACAGGGGCTGCCCAAGTCAGCCATAGTTCTCTGCTCTAGGTTCTAGAATTTCCATCACAGCTTCATCTACTTCCTGCCAGTCTCTCCGGAGTCGGGTTTCTTCTTTTCATGCTTCTCTCTATTGAATGGGGCATGGCAGGGATAGAGCCTAGGGTGTGTGCAGGCAGTGAGGTTTGTAAAAGCAGCCTCCTGGTTTTTGACTTGCAAAGTCAGACTCTCTGTGTATGAAGGACACTAAATTCCGGAGGGTCCGTAGATTACATTGGGCACCTGAATACTTTATGGTTTCCTCACATTTTTTTTACTCTGCATGAACTTCTTGAAATCATTTGACAGCAGTGATAATTTCCTCTTGTTCATGTTAAAAAAAATGGAAAACAGTTGAGCTCTTCCTTACATTATTTGTAGAAAGACTAGAAATATGTACATTTATGATTTGATGAATTTATTTTGCAGATTACTCAGCTATCTAGTATTTATTTAGTAACACACAATCCCAAGATGTTGGAAACAACCACAAATATGGAAAGAATGGACTTATTTTATTAAAAATCAATTATTCTAGAACCTCTGAGCAGAGCTGCACATAGATGGCAAAGGTGATTTCTTGTCGACCTTAGACTTGGGTTCAACCCAGATGTAGCTCTTTCACAGGACATGCTGCCTAGAAGTTTCTTTTTATAGTAAAGTATACATGTGTATTATATACTAATAGTTCCTCAAGGAAATCACAAACCAGCAAGTGTACCTGTTCATCAGCGCATCTGGGTAGAGGGAACTTCAGTTGAAGGAATTTCATCCGTTGGGCTGTGCTGTGGCCATGTCTGTGAAGATTTTCTCGGTTGTTGAGTGATGGGGGGGTCCCAGCCCACTGTGGGTGGGCCACCCCTGGGCAGGTGTCCTGTTTGTTAAGAAAGCAGGTCTGCACACAGGCCAGGGGAGCAAGCCAGTAAGCAGAGTTCCTCATGGTCTGTGTTCCAGGTTCCTGCCCTGTGCTCACTCCTACTCTGGCTCCCCTCTGTGATGAACTATGCTAGAAGGTGAATAAGCCCTTTTCTTCCCCAAGATGGTTTATGGTCAGTATTTTATCACGGCAACTAGAAAGTAACTAGGGCAAGAGTTGGTACCAGAGAGTGGGCTGTGCTGCGCTGCAGGCCTGGCCAGTTGTTTTGGAGAGGATCGTGAAAGTTTTGGGGGCTTTGACTTGGAAAAGCCATTGAGTGTAGAGTCTTGGAAATAATGCTGAAAGAGGTGTAGGATATGAGAGGCCTGGCTTGTGAAGTTCTAGAAAATCAGAAGATACCATTACAAAAAATGAAACCCATCTAATAAAAATGCTTCAAAATATAAAAAAATTACATGCAATCTATAAGATCATGGGAAAAAGTGAATTAAAGTGGCATGTTAGGTGCATATTTTAATCTCTGGTCCATATTTAAGCCCCAACAAAACTAATACGGAATAAAAATTATATATACTATACATATATATTTTTTTTTTTAATCTGTCAGGATGCAGTTTGGGGGAAGAGAAAACAATAGACCTTTGTTGACACATTCTATAAGGTGAGGAGTAACTTAGAAGAGCAAATCAAGCTAAAGCCTTGATTTGAGCTTACACAAATGTTTGCAAATAATTTCAGAGGAATTTATGAATTTGTGGCTCTGGTAGGATAAACAATATGACTACAAGTTGGTAAGGTAGTTTAAAATTTGTTTTGGTTGCTTTCAGAGTCCAGGCCCCTCCCTGGCTGCATATAACCACCTATCAGGAGATGTTTTCTCTGGAGATACTGAACCAGAGAGCTTCTAAACTGGGAAATGATAGAGGCCAAACTCAGCAGGAAGTAGTTCTACATGGCTGGGGATTGTTTTTAACCCCAGAGTTAATAAGAGTATACATATGTAAAATACGAATAAGAATAATTCATTCCTGCTTCACTTCAGTGAGCCTTCTATTGATGTGTTGGTACCATTATAAACTTTTATATTCATAAAGAAACATGTGAAAACTTTAAGTATGCCCTTTGGAAGATTATAAGCAAGTGAATAAATACATTTCTGAAACCATCACTCAGTTCAGAAATTGAATGTTAAAAGCATCTTAAAAGTACTGCTGTCCCCTCCTAACTGTAACCCCTCCCTTCTCTTAAGAGGCAACCTCTGTCCTGGAGTCTGTCAGATTAATTTTACTTATGGTACATGTGCTTTTATTCTGCATTCTGTATCCTTTCCCAAAGTGTTGTTTATGGATGGTTTCATCTGCGTTATTGTATCTAACTGTAATGTGATGCTTCTTACTACTATATATTATAACATTTTAGGAATAGCCCTTTTATGAGTGTTTGCTAGAATTTGAATGATCAGGTACTTTTCATCTTTCAGCTATATTGGTTGACTTGAGAATTTCATTTGAAATTTTTTTGTCTTTTTGAGCAGAGTTCCTCTGTATTCCAAGCTGGCTGGAACTAACTATGTAGACCAGGCTGGCCTTAAAACTCCCCCGATCCACCTGCCTCTTGCCTCCCAAGTGCTAGGATTAAAGGCATGCAACCCACACTGGGCTTTCATTTGAAATTTTTTAATAGCTTCTATTCCTGAAATACAATTCTCTATCTTGTTACTAAATTAATTAAAGCTATTTTAGAATTCATGTCTCATAATTCTAAGATCCGAATCCACCATGGGTCTCTTTTCATTGGCTGCTATTCTGCCCTTTAGTCTTGTCTCTTTATCTTTTAGTGAATGAGCATACTATTGTACGTAATATTTTTATTCTAGCATCTCTACATCTGTGTGCAGTTATGTTTTATCCTTATGCATTCCACACTCCCCCTGCCCCTCCCTCTCCCCATCCTCTGTCCCACCCTTGCTGGTCCCCTTAGATCACCAAAGAGCCCCCCTTCTGCTCTGGTGTCACATATATTCTATCACTGCCCACCCCCCACTTAAAATATCTTCCTTCCCTCTCTGGGTCTCCTTGTGTAATTCACACACATACACACACACACACACACACACACACACACACACACACACACACAAATACCACCTGTAGTATTTGTATTTCTGACCTGGGTTTATTTTTATTTAGCATGATATTTTCTAGTTCTGTCTATTTTCCTACAGATGTCATGATTTGATGTTTTCTTTGAAATTTCATTATAAATATAGATACTGTATTTCCTTTAATCATTCATTTGTTTTTTGGACACCTAAGCCAATTTTATTTCTTAGCTATTGTGAAAAAGTTCAGAAATAAACATAGATGCACAAGTATTCTGTGGTGTATTGACTCTAGGCGTATACCTAGGAGAGGTATAGCTGGGGTAAAAGGTGGTTCTGTGTTTAGTTTCTGAGAAACCTCCACAGTGACTTTCTACAGCGGTACAGCTACTGTTGATATTTCCACCAGGAAAAGTGTAATTAATAAAAGTTCCCTTTTCACCATCCTCACCAGCATTTGTTATTTTCTTTTCTTTTTAATTTTCCCTTTTTATTTATTTTTATTTTATTTTTGTATATTTTTTAATTTTTATTTATTTTTTGTGTGTAGAATGTACTGTCTGCATGCAGGTTTGTGCACCGCATGTCGTGCAGTGCTGCAGAGGTCAGAAGAGGGTGTCGGATTCCCCTGGAAACTGGAGTCATAAGATGGTTCTCACCACCATGTAGATGCTGGGATCAACCTGGGTCCTTTGCAAGAGCAGTCAAGTGCTCTAACATTGAGCCATCTCTCCAGCCCCTTGTTTTTTGATTATTATAGGGTCTCTCTCCTGTAGCCTCGCTGGCCTGGAACCTACTATTGTAAGCACAAGTTGGTCTTGAACTCACAGAGATCCACCTGCATCTGCCTCCCAAGTGCTAGATTAAAGGCCTGGCTACCAAGCCACAAAAAACTTATTTTTATTTTATGTGTATGAGTGTTATGCCTGCCATGTGATGTAAGCGTACCTGAGTCATGCATGCCTGCAAGAGGACAGAAGAGGGCAGCAGACCATGGAACCTGGAGTTACAGAGGACTGTTAAGCTACCATGTGGGTGCTGGGATTCAGTCCTGGGTCTTCTGCAAGAACAGCAACAGCTCTTAAACTACTGAAGGCCATCTTCCAGACACCAACTATTTATTTTATTTATTTATTTATTATTTAGTTAGTTAGTTAGTTAGTTAGTTAGTTTTATTTTTATGTATATGAATGTATTGACTTACATGTGTGTAAGTGCACCTGTGTTGTACGATGCCCACAGAGGTCAGAAGAGAACATCAGATCCCTGGAACTGGCAGTTAAGATGGTTTTTAGCTATCATGTGGGTGCGGGGATTGAACCTGGGTCCTCTGCAACTGTAGCCAGTGCTCTTAACCCTTAGCCATCTTCTCCATCCTGTCATTTGTTTTCTTGATGCCATTCTGATTGTAATTAAGATGGAATCTCAATGTAGTTGTAATTTGCCATTTCTCTGGCTAAACATGTTGAACAATTTTTTTCAAATGTATTTGACCATTTTATATTTCTTCTTTTGAGAATTTTCCATTCAGTTCATTAGTGTCCCCCCTCCACTTTTGGATGGCATGTTTTATTGATATCTAATTTTATTTACTTTTATAATTCTAGATTTTAACCCATCTGTTGTGTAGTTGGCAAAAGTTTTACCATTTGGTAGGCAGGCACGTGTTTCTTTTGTTCCTTCCTGTGCTGTTCTTAAAGCACTTCCCCTGTTCTCTTTTAGCAGTTTCAAAGTTTGGGGTCTTAAATTAAAACTTTGGTCCCATTTAAGTTGCTTTTTGTTTCAGGGTAAGAGTGCAGATCTAGTTTCATTCTTCTGCATGTGGATAACCAGTTTTCCCAGTACCTTTTGTTGTTGAAGAGACTATCTTTTTACTAAGCTGTATTTTTACCCCTAAGTCAGAAGCAAGGTGGCTGGAGCTGTGTGAGTTGATTTCTGTGTCCTCTACACATCTGGTTCTGTTAGGGTATGATGCTCTTTTGGTTACTGTGGCTGTTTAGTATAGTTTAAACCCAGTATTGTGATGCTTCTTCCAGCATCGGTCTTTATGGGTTACTTTGGGGTCTTTATGGTCTCAGGACTGCTTTAGCTATATTGAGGTCTTCCACTTTCATATGAATTTTAAGATTGTTTTTTTCTGTTTCTGTGATGAATATCATTGCAATTCAAATATGGATTGCACTGAACCTATTGATCAATTTCAGTAATGTAGCCATTTTCACTATTAAGCCAATTCATGTAGCATGGGAGATTTGTCCTTGTAGAGGTCTTTCCGTCCTTGGTATATGGTTTTATTTCTTGGATTTTTTTGTTTTGTTTTCTTGCCTTTACTTTTATTTTTGTTTTTTTAACTATTCCCTTTTTTCCTAATTTTTTTCTGGCAGGTTCATCTTGGTGTCTAGAAAACCTACTAATTGTGTGTTTGTTGACTTTTTTATCCTGCAACTTTGTGGAAAATGTGCATCAGGTCTAAGCATTTTCTGGTGAAATCTCTTTGGTTTGTTTATATTTGCTTGTAATTGTGTTGGGTAAATGACCCAGACAGCATGTTGCCAGCAACTTGGAAAGGATAAAGTTTGTTACAGTATGATGGAGAAACAGAGGCTAGGCAATCTCTTGTAAGAGTGATGTCTCCAGACCTAATTAACTATCCTGCACTAGGCCCCACCTCATAAAGATTCCACCACCACTCAACATGGCCACACAGTGACACGAACTTATGAATGAACACATCATGAACATACACCATGGACCAAAGCAGAGCAGGCTGTAACAGCAAAGTATCACAAACCTAGCACTCTAGCAGCAGAAAGTTTCTCACAATCATGGAGGCTAAAAATCCAAAATCAGAGTGTCTGTGGGGTTGGTTTCCTCTGAGCCTTTCTCCTCAGCTTCCAGATGGCCACCTTCTCTCTGTTCGCAGAGGATCATCCTTCTGTGTTCTAAACCCTCTCTAATTGAGAAACCACATTTTTAACTTAATCTTCTCTTTAAAGGTTCTGTCTCCACATTCTGAGGTTCCTGAGGGTCAGGTTTAACATATGCATTCTGTAACCCATGAAGGAGCTGGGAAAACCCCAGTGAGACTAGGACTGAAAGCTGGGATCTCCTCCTGTCAGGGGTGGCCGTCCTGATCTCACTCTTCTCTCCCTTTATTGATTCCTTTTGAAAGCAAAAACATTTTCAGAAGTTATTTCTGCTTCAGTGTCTGTGCCTCTATGAATCCCAGGTATAAACAATGATGCAGAGGGTTGAGAATCTTTTCCTCCCACACTCCCCAGTTAATCAGGCTCCAACTTTGCCCTCCACACTTGCCTGGTACAGAAAATCATCTTAGGGCTAACCTCAAGTCTGTCCTCTCTGCTCCTGGGATCCACAGATGCCAGCAGGAGAAGGAAAGACAGGGACGGTTTGAGTTTGCCCTGCTGTGGAGTGTGCTTGAAGCCATGGTCTCTCCACTTCTGCTCTTGCTGCTGTGTCTCCCTCGCCATTTAAGGAACTGTAAGCCAAAGCAAACTTTGTTCCATAAGTTGCTGCTGGTCATGGCATTTTATCACACAGCAACAGACAAGTAACTAACACCATGTTTTTAATTTTATTGTTATTTTTCTGGTTAACGGCTTATTGTTTGTTCTTTTATTTCATGTGTATTGGTGTGTGTGTGCAGTTCTATGGGGAGGGGTGCATTGTGTGTGTGTAGGTATGCATGCATGTGTGTACAGATGCATGGGGAGGCCAGAGGACAACCTTGGATATCATTCTTCAAGTGCACTTTAACATATGTTATACATATACACATATATGTGTATATTAATATATATATATAATATATATATATATCATTTATATACATATAATTATTCTGGCTCTAGAACTTGCTATGTAGATCATACTGGTCTCAGACTCACGAGATTTTCTGTCTCTGCTTTCCCAGTTCTGGAATTAAAGGTGTATGCCGTTACATCTAGCTATTTATTTATTTTTAGGGAGTCTCTCTGACCTAGAATTTGCCAAGCAGGCCATACTGGCTGGCCGCAAGCCCCAGAGGTCACCTGTCTGCCTGCCCAGTGCTGGGAGTTCAAGCATACGTTCTCAGGATCAAACTCAGGTCTCGCATTTGCAAAGCAGGCACTTTATTAACTGAGCCATCTCCCCTGCCCTTGTTTGTTTTTTCTACTTTTTTATAATAAGGTCTCAATTTCCTTGGTGGGTTTTTCTTCCATGTTGCTAACTTTTTCATCCATGTAGCCATTTCCTCATCTCCATGGCTAGCCCTTCCTCCTGTGTGGCTGACTTTCCTCTCTGAGTCCTGTATTGAATTTATGAGGCAATGGATAATTTTTACTAGTAAAAATAAAACCTTGTGGGGCTGGAGAGATAGCCTAGTGGTTAAGAGCACCGACGCTCTTGCAGAGGACCAGGGTTCGATCCCCAGCACCCACATGTCGGCTAAGAACCGTCTGTAACTCCAATTCCAGAAGAACTCCAGTCCCAAGGGAATCCGAGACCCTCTTCTGACCTCCGCAGCATTGCACGACATGGGTGCACAGACCTGCATGCAGACAATACATTCATACACATACAAAAATAATAAAAAAAAATAAATAAAATAAAACCTTCAGTTGAGGGTTTATGATCTTTTTAAAGAGTTATATTGTCTTGCCTTTTTATGCTTCTTGCATTTCTGTGTTTCATTTTTACATATCTCTTGGTTTGAGTGTCTCTCCTGATTTTATTTTGGTATCTCCCTCTTAAAAAGCCTAACCTATTGGGGATTCAATCCCTAATACCACTCAAAGAGGAGAAAACAGCTCGCTCTTGCTGAGCCACGTGGTGCACTCTACTCTGCTCTGCTTGCCTTATTTGGGTGCATTTCCTGTCTTCTGCTCACATTTTCTCCTGTTGTATCACTTTGTAAACTTCCAATTTCTTCTTTCTGTCTTTGCAGTAGTTTATTCTTTCTTATACAAATACAAAGACTATTAAAAACTGTGAGATATATGGAGGCTCTATAAGATATGTTCATCCATTTACAGAAATAGAAGTAAAAACTGTGGTGGCACATGCCTTTAATCACAGCACTAGGGAAGCAGAGAGCTCTGTGAGAATGAGGCCAGCCTGGTCTACAATATGTGAGTCCTAGGCCAGCTGGGGCTACAGGGAGACTTATAAAAAAACAAACAACAACAAAAAAGATGGAAATGTTTGTAGGAAGTATAAATTTGTCCAGTGTATGTACATTCCGAGTTACAGAACTCCAAGATGACAGACTGGAGAGTCACAAACAGAACCACGCACACCACTGCCCCAAACTGAAGTCCAGGCATTTTTAATTTGATCCATTTATTCCATCCCAGATTAATTAATGAAAAGCTTTACCATTGTGAAATTGCAGAAATGGAGAGCTTTAAAGAAAATCCTTTAAACTTCTAGAATGTTTAAAAATACAATTTATATGTAAACTATTTCAAATGGGAAGATAAGAACAGTATCTGGTCTCATAACAGCATCTGATAGAAAACCTTAAAGTGCTACTTTCAAAATCTAAAAAATTATTTTCAGTCTAGAATGTTATACTCGTGCAGCCACCAATGAAATGATTGCAGGATGAAGATAAAATGTCTTTAAAATTGCTCGGGTGTGGTGAGCACGACTTTTAATCCCAGCACTCAGGAGGCAGAGGCAGGTGGATCTCTGTGAGTTCAAGGCCAGCCTGGTCTACAGAGCAAGCTCCAGGCCAGCTAGGACTAAAAGGGAGACCCTGTCTCAAAAATACCAAAAAAAAAAAAAATTATGATACAGCCTTTCTCAGAAGAGATCTAAAAGATATGTTCAAAATATATGTACGAAAGCATGGATTAAGAAAAAGAAGTGAAAAAAAAAGGAAAAAAGAGGAAAAAGAAGTGGACTCCAGTAAACAAAGAATTTCATCCAGGATAAAAGGGGAAATCTGTTCTAAATAAGTAGTCTTTAACTAACAACAACAACAACAAAAAAAAAAAGATCAAAGGAAATGTCCAGAACTGCAGTCAACAGAATTCAAAAGATAATATTGAACAGCAGAGCTAGTGACCCACCAGGCCAGAGATGAACAGGAAAATGGAAACTTTCAGGGGGAAAATCTCAGGAGAAGACTGCTCTAAAACCAGCATATTAGAACACAGAAAATAGCATTAATGGTGATTTTACAGTGCTGATGGGAACTAGGAAGAAATAATCTTAGGAGGTGGGAACCCTAGGACAAAGCAGAACAGTGGTCAACTGCAGGCAAAACAAAAGTTGTATAAGAAATGGTACCCTGGTCTGCCTCGTAGCTCAGATGTGCACAGCTCTTTTAAATGAGACCTCACCTTTTGAACGATTTCAGGTTCCAAGTAAAATGAAGCAGATAGCATGTATAGCCTCCCATGCTGTGTATGGAGTGGTGCAGGATGCCATGAATTCCTACGCTATACCCCTTAGTTCAGACAGCAGTAGTTAAGTACAAGCACTTGCCCTATCTCCATGTTCAGTATCATCATCAGTAAAATAAAGTTAATAATCCTTCCCAGCAATTCATGCTCTCTCTCTCTCTCTTCAATATATATAATATATATAATATAATATAATAGAATATAATCATAATTATCAATATAATATATAAATGAAGATAATACNTTTTTTTCACTTCTTTTTCTTAATCCATGCTTTCGTACATATATTTTGAACATATCTTTTAGATCTCTTCTGAGAAAGGCTGTATCATAATTTTTTTTTTTTTGGTATTTTTTGAGACAGGGTCCCCTTTTAGTCCTAGCTGGCCTGGAGCTGCTCTGTAGACCAGGCTGGCCTTGAACTCACAGAGATCCACCTGCCTCTGCCTCCTGAGTGCTGGGATTAAAAGGCGTGCATCACCACACCCGGCAAATTTTTAAGACATTTTATCTTCATCCTGCAATCATTTCATTGGTGGCTGCACGAGTATAACATTCTAGACTAAAATAATTTTTAGATTTTGAAAGTAGCACTTTTAAGGTTTTCTATCAGATGCTGTTATGAGACCAGATACTGTTCTTATCTTCCCATTTGAAATAGTTTACATATAAATTGTATTTTTAAACATTCTAGAAGTTTAAAGGATTTTCTTTAAAGCTCTCCATTTCTGCAATTTCACAATGGTAAAGCTTTTCATTAATTAATCTGGGATGGAATAAATGGATCAAATTAAAAATGCCTGGACTTCAGTTTGGGGCAGTGGTGTGCGTGGTTCTGTTTGTGACTCTCCAGTCTGTCATCTTGGGATTCTGTAACTCGGAATGTACATACACTGGACAAATTTATACTTCCTACAAACATTTCATTCTTTTTTGTTGTTGTTGTTTTTTTATATAGTCTCCCTGGTAGCCCCAGCTGGCCTAGGACTCACTTTGTAGACCAGGCTGGCCTCATTCTCACAGAGCTCTCTGCTTCCCTAGTGCTGTGATTAAAGGCATGTGCCACCACAGTTTTTTACTTCTATTTCTGTAAATGGATGAACATATCTTATAGAGCCTCCATATATCTCACAGTTTTTAATAGTCTTTGTATTTGTATAAGAAAGAATAAACTACTGCAAAGACAGAAAGAAGAAATTGGAAGTTTACAAAGTGATACAACAGGAGAAAATGTGAGCAGAAGACAGGAAATGCACCCAAATAAGGCAAGCAGAGCAGAGTAGAGTGCACCACGTGGCTCAGCAAGAGCGAGCTGTTTTCTCCTCTTTGAGTGGTATTAGGGATTGAATCCCCAATAGGTTAGGCTTTTTAAGAGGGAGATACCAAAATAAAATCAGGAGAGACACTCAAACCAAGAGATATGTAAAAATGAAACACAGAAATGCAAGAAGCATAAAAAGGCAAGACAATATAACTCTTTAAAAAGATCATAAACCCTCAACTGCAAGGTTTTATTTATTTATTTTTTTATTTATTTTTGTATGTGTATGAATGTATTGTTCTGCATGCAGGTCTGTCGCACCCATGTCGTGCAATGCTGCGGAGGTCAGAAGAGGGTCTCAGATTCCCCTGGAACTGGAGTTCTCTGGAATTGGAGTTACAGACGGTTCTTAGCCGCCATGTGGGTGCTGGGGATCGAACCCTGGTCTCTGCAAGAGCGTCGGTGCTCTTAACCACTAGGCTATCTCTCCAGCCCCACAAGGTTTTATTTTACTAGTAAAAAATTATCCATTGCCTCATAAATTCAATACAGGACTCAGAGAGGAAAGTCAGCCACACAGGAGGAAGGGCTAGCCATGGAGATGAGGAAATGGCTACATGGATGAAAAAGTTAGCAACATGGAAGAAAAACCCACCAAGGAAATTGAGACCTTATTATAAAAAGTAGAAAAGAAACAAACAAGGGCAGGGGAGATGGCTCAGTTAATAAAGTGCCTGCTTTGCAAATGCGAGGACCTGAGTTTGATCCTGAGAACGTATGCTTGAACTCCAAGCACTGGGCAGGCAGACAGGTGACCTCTGGGGCTTGCGGCCAGCCAGTATGGCCTGCTTGGCAAATTCTAGGTCAGAGAGACTCCCTTAAAAATAAATAAATAGTTAGATGTAACGGCATACACCTTTAATTCCAGAACTGGGAAAGCAGAGACAGAAAATCTCGTGAGTCTGAGACCAGTATGATCTACATAGCAAGTTCTAGGCCAGAATATATATGTATATATATATATGTATACTATACATATATTATATATATATATATATACACTACATGTATATGTGTATATGTATAACATATGTTAAAGTGCACTTGAAGAATGATATCCAAGGTTGTCTCTGGCCTCCCCATGCATCTGTACACACATGCATGCATACCTACACACACACATATGCACCCCTCCCCATAGAACATGCACACACACACAAAACACATGAAATAAAAGAACAAACAATAAGCCAGTTAACCAGAAAAATAACAAATAAAAATTAAAATTACATGTGTTGTTACTTGTCTGTTGCTGTGATTAAAATGCCATGACCAGCAGCAACTTATGGAACAAAGTTTGCTTTGGCTTACAGTTCCTTAAATGGCGAGGGAGACACAGCAGCAAGAGCAGAAGTGGAGAGACCATGGCTTCAAGCACACTCCACAGCAGGGCAAACTCAAACCGTCCCTGTCTTTCCTTCTCCTGCTGGCATCTGTGGATCCCAGGAGCAGAGAGGACAGACTTGAGGTTAGCCCTAAGATGATTTTCTGTACCAGGCAAGTGTGGAGGGCAAAGTTGGAGCCTGATTAACTGGGGAGTGTGGGAGGAAAAGATTCTCAACCCTCTGCATCATTGTTTATACCTGGGATTCATAGAGGCACAGACACTGAAGCAGAAATAACTTCTGAAAATGTTTTTGCTTTCAAAAGGAATCAATAAAGGGAGAGAAGAGTGAGATCAGGACGGCCACCCCTGACAGGAGGAGATCCAGCTTTCAGTCCTAGTCTCACTGGGGTTTTCCCAGCTCCTTCATGGGTTACAGAATGCATATGTTAAAGCCTGACCCTCAGGAACCTCAGAATGTGGAGACAGAACCTTTAAAGAGAAGATTAAGTTAAAATGGATGTGGTTTCTCAATTAGAGAGGGTTTAGAACACAGAAGGATGATCCTCTGCGAACAGAGAGAAGGTGGCCATCTGGAAGCTGAGGAGAAAGGCTCAGAGGAAACCAACCCCACAGACACTCTGATTTTGGATTTTTAGCCTCCATGATTGTGAGAAACTTTCTGCTGCTAGAGTGCTAGGTTTGTGATACTTTGCTGTTACAGCCTGCTCTGCTTTGGTCCATGGTGTATGTTCATGATGTGTTCATTCATAAGTTCGTGTCACTGTGTGGCCATGTTGAGTGGTGGTGGAATCTTTATGAGGTGGGCCTAGTGCAGGATAGTTAATTAGGTCTGGAGACATCACTCTTACAAGAGATTGCCTAGCCTCTGTTTCTCCATCATACTGTAACAAACTTTATCCTTTCCAAGTTGCTGGCAACATGCTGTCTGGGTCATTTACCCAACACAATTACAAGCAAATATAAACAAACCAAAGAGATTTCACCAGAAAATGCTTAGACCTGATGCACATTTTCCACAAAGTTGCAGGATAAAAAAGTCAACAAACACACAATTAGTAGGTTTTCTGATCACACAAGATGAATCCAAGAAAAAATTAGGAAAAAAAGTTAAAAAACAAAAATAAAATAAAACAACACACAAGAACTATCCAAACAGGACAAAAATCCATCAGATTGGCTAAAGCATAATTCTGATGATCAAGGACAATCTTCTACATCCTGAAACCAGAGCGTTACAATGTAAAGGGTCTACACGAAATGCAATCAATATCGCCAAAACATACATGTGTCTTCCAATATATACTCCATATTGCAATCAAGAAAGTTTCTCACAGGAATCAATTTTAAATTCATATGAAAGATGGAAGACCTCAAATAGCTAAAGCAGTCCTGAGACCATAAAGACCCCAAAGTAACCCATAAAGACCGATGCTGGAAGAAGCATCACAATACTGGGTTTAAACTATACTAAACAGCCACAGTAACCAAAAGAGCATCATACCCTAACAGAACCAGATGTGTAGAGGACACAGAAATCAACTCACACAGCTCCAGCCACCTTGCTTCTGACTTAGGGGTAAAAATACAGCTTAGTAAAAAGATAGTCTCTTCAACAACAAAAGGTACTGGGAAAACTGGTTATCCACATGCAGAAGAATGAAACAGATCTGATCCTTACCTGAACAAAAAGCAACTTAAAATGGACCAAAAGGAAAAAAAAATAGAGGAAAAAAAGAAGTGGACTCCAGTAAACAAAGAATTTCATCCAGGTAAAAGGGGAAATCTTGTTCTAATAAGTAGTTACTTTAACTAACACAACACACAAAAAAAAAAAGATCAAAGGAAATGTCCAGAACTGCAGTCAACAGAATTCAAAAGATAATATTGAACAGCAGAGCTAGTGACCCACCAGGCCAGAGATGAACAGGAAAATGGAAACTTTCAGGGTGGAAAATCTCAGGAGAAGACTGCTCTAAAACGCCCTATTAGAACACAGAAAATAGCATTAATGGTGATTTTACAGTGCTGATGGGAACTAGGAAGAAATAATCTTAGGAGGTGGGAACCCTAGGACAAAGCAGAACAGTGGTCAACTGCAGGCAAAACAAAAGTTGTATAAGAAATGGTACCCTGGTCTGCCTCGTAGCTCAGATGTGCACAGCTCTTTTAAATGAGACCTCACCTTTTGAACGATTTCAGGTTCCAAGTAAAATGAAGCAGATAGCATGTATAGCCTCCCATGCTGTGTATGGAGTGGTGCAGGATGCCATGAATTCCTACGCTATACCCCTTAGTTCAGACAGCAGTAGTTAAGTACAAGCACTTGCCCTATCTCCATGTTCAGTATCATCATCAGTAAAATAAAGTTAATAATCCTTCCCAGCAATTCATGCTTCTCTCTCCTCTCATCTATATATATATATATATATATACTATATATATATATATATATGTATTTATATATATATATATGAACTATAAATATATATATATCTATATATATTATATGCCAACAAAATCTTGGAGAAGTTCGTATTGCAGACCCTAAAGGCATGAATTAATGTTCCCATTGTCCTTTGCTGTGACCATGTCTATCTCTGAACTTTATTTCCTTGTTATTTACTATAAGGTCATTGTGAAGATATGTCAAATGCATATGAAAATACATAAACAACAACACAATTTACAGATGCTAAATAAACATTGACCTGCCTTGTGCATGCCAGACTCTGAGATGACACAGGAAGCATACTCATAAGTGAAGATTATAATAGTCCGCTTTAATTCTCCTGGTGACTTAAATTTGCAGTGAGAAAAGAATCTGAGAGGGCTGAGAGATGTCTCCGTGGTTAAGAGCACTGGCTGCTCTTGCAGAGGACCCAGTTGATTTCTAGCACTCCATGCAGCTAACAAACTCTCCTTATTCCAGTTCTGGGGGAATCTGACACCCTTTTCTGACCTCCTCGAACATTGCATGACATGGGTTGCACTTACATACATGCAGGCAATATACTCATACACATAAATAAAGATATAAATAAATATTAAAAAAGAAAGAAAGAAAAGAATCTGGATTGCCTTATTTGGAAGAGCCATTTGGATAGGCATCTGGATTTCCTAAGCCTATCAAGTTAAGAAAATTTTAAGGAAGATGAGAATATAGCTCTGTAGTAGAGCATTTGCCTAGAATATGTAAAGCTCTGGATTTGACTCAACATCTATAATAAATATAAGCAAGCAAGCAAGACTGGCTGCCAAGAGTTGAATTAGCCAAACCAGAAAACTTAAACAGAGAAGAAGGAGAGGGAGGCCCCATGAAAGGATTTGTTTTTTTTCACTTCTTTTTCTTAATCCATGCTTTCGTACATATATTTTGAACATATCTTTTAGATCTCTTCTGAGAAAGGCTGTATCATAATTTTTTTTTTTTTTTGGTATTTTTGAGACAGGGTCTCCCTTTTAGTCCTAGCTGGCCTGGAGCTTGCTCTGTAGACCAGGCTGGCCTTGAACTCACAGAGATCCACCTGCCTCTGCCTCCTGAGTGCTGGGATTAAAGGCGTGCATCACCACACCCGGCAATTTTTAAGACATTTTATCTTCATCCTGCAATCATTTCATTGGTGGCTGCACGAGTATAACATTCTAGACTGAAAATAATTTTTTAGATTTTGAAAGTAGCACTTTAAGGTTTTCTATCAGATGCTGTTATGAGACCAGATACTGTTCTTATCTTCCCATTTGAAATAGTTTACATATAAATTGTATTTTTAAACATTCTAGAAGTTTAAAGGATTTTCTTTAAAGCTCTCCATTTCTGCAATTTCACAATGGTAAAGCTTTTCATTAATTAATCTGGGATGGAATAAATGGATCAAATTAAAAATGCCTGGACTTCAGTTTGGGGCAGTGGTGTGCGTGGTTCTGTTTGTGACTCTCCAGTCTGTCATCTTGGAGTTCTGTAACTCGGAATGTACATACACTGGACAAATTTATACTTCCTACAAACATTTCCATCTTTTTTTGTTGTTGTTTGTTTTTTTATATAGTCTCCCTGTAGCCCCAGCTGGCCTAGGACTCACTATGTAGACCAGGCTGGCCTCATTCTCACAGAGCTCTCTGCTTCCCTAGTGCTGTGATTAAAGGCATGTGCCACCACAGTTCTTTACTTCTATTTCTGTAAATGGATGAACATATCTTATAGAGCCTCCATATATCTCACAGTTTTTAATAGTCTTTGTATTTGTATAAGAAAGAATAAACTACTGCAAAGACAGAAAGAAGAAATTTGGAAGTTTACAAAGTGATACAACAGGAGAAAATGTGAGCAGAAGACAGGAAATGCACCCAAATAAGGCAAGCAGAGCAGAGTAGAGTGCACCACGTGGCTCAGCAAGAGCGAGCTGTTTTCTCCTCTTTGAGTGGTATTAGGGATTGAATCCCCAATAGGTTAGGCTTTTTAAGAGGGAGATACCAAAATAAAATCAGGAGAGACACTCAAACCAAGAGATATGTAAAAATGAAACACAGAAATGCAAGAAGCATAAAAAGGCAAGACAATATAACTCTTTAAAAAGATCATAAACCCTCAACTGCAAGGTTTTATTTATTTATTTTTTATTTATTTTTGTATGTGTATGAATGTATTGTCTGCATGCAGGTCTGTGCACCCATGTCGTGCAATGCTGCGGAGGTCAGAAGAGGGTCTCAGATTCCCCTGGAACTGGAGTTCTCCTGGAATTGGAGTTACAGACGGTTCTTAGCCGCCATGTGGGTGCTGGGGATCGAACCCTGGTCCTCTGCAAGAGCGTCGGTGCTCTTAACCACTAGGCTATCTCTCCAGCCCCACAAGGTTTTATTTTACTAGTAAAAATTATCCATTGCCTCATAAATTCAATACAGGACTCAGAGAGGAAAGTCAGCCACACAGGAGGAAGGGCTAGCCATGGAGATGAGGAAATGGCTACATGGATGAAAAAGTTAGCAACATGGAAGAAAAACCCACCAAGGAAATTGAGACCTTATTATAAAAAGTAGAAAAGAACAAACAAGGGCAGGGGAGATGGCTCAGTTAATAAAGTGCCTGCTTTGCAAATGCGAGGACCTGAGTTTGATCCTGAGAACGTATGCTTGAACTCCCAGCACTGGGCAGGCAGACAGGTGACCTCTGGGGCTTGCGGCCAGCCAGTATGGCCTGCTTGGCAAATTCTAGGTCAGAGAGACTCCCTTAAAAATAAATAAATAGCTAGATGTAACGGCATACACCTTTAATTCCAGAACTGGGAAAGCAGAGACAGAAAATCTCGTGAGTCTGAGACCAGTATGATCTACATAGCAAGTTCTAGGCCAGAATATATATGTATATATATATGTATATATACATATATATATATATATATATATACATACATGTATATGTGTATATGTATAACATATGTTAAAGTGCACTTGAAGAATGATATCCAAGGTTGTCCTCTGGCCTCCCCATGCATCTGTACACACATGCATGCATACCTACACACACACATATGCACCCCTCCCCATAGAACATGCACACACACACAAATACACATGAAATAAAAGAACAAACAATAAGCCAGTTAACCAGAAAAATAACAAATAAAATTAAAATTACATGGTGTTAGTTACTTGTCTGTTGCTGTGATAAAATGCCATGACCAGCAGCAACTTATGGAACAAAGTTTGCTTTGGCTTACAGTTCCTTAAATGGCGAGGGAGACACAGCAGCAAGAGCAGAAGTGGAGAGACCATGGCTTCAAGCACACTCCACAGCAGGGCAAACTCAAACCGTCCCTGTCTTTCCTTCTCCTGCTGGCATCTGTGGATCCCAGGAGCAGAGAGGACAGACTTGAGGTTAGCCCTAAGATGATTTTCTGTACCAGGCAAGTGTGGAGGGCAAAGTTGGAGCCTGATTAACTGGGGAGTGTGGGAGGAAAAGATTCTCAACCCTCTGCATCATTGTTTATACCTGGGATTCATAGAGGCACAGACACTGAAGCAGAAATAACTTCTGAAAATGTTTTTGCTTTCAAAAGGAATCAATAAAGGGAGAGAAGAGTGAGATCAGGACGGCCACCCCTGACAGGAGGAGATCCCAGCTTTCAGTCCTAGTCTCACTGGGGTTTTCCCAGCTCCTTCATGGGTTACAGAATGCATATGTTAAAGCCTGACCCTCAGGAACCTCAGAATGTGGAGACAGAACCTTTAAAGAGAAGATTAAGTTAAAATGGATGTGGTTTCTCAATTAGAGAGGGTTTAGAACACAGAAGGATGATCCTCTGCGAACAGAGAGAAGGTGGCCATCTGGAAGCTGAGGAGAAAGGCTCAGAGGAAACCAACCCCACAGACACTCTGATTTTGGATTTTTAGCCTCCATGATTGTGAGAAACTTTCTGCTGCTAGAGTGCTAGGTTTGTGATACTTTGCTGTTACAGCCTGCTCTGCTTTGGTCCATGGTGTATGTTCATGATGTGTTCATTCATAAGTTCGTGTCACTGTGTGGCCATGTTGAGTGGTGGTGGAATCTTTATGAGGTGGGGCCTAGTGCAGGATAGTTAATTAGGTCTGGAGACATCACTCTTACAAGAGATTGCCTAGCCTCTGTTTCTCCATCATACTGTAACAAACTTTATCCTTTCCAAGTTGCTGGCAACATGCTGTCTGGGTCATTTACCCAACACAATTACAAGCAAATATAAACAAACCAAAGAGATTTCACCAGAAAATGCTTAGACCTGATGCACATTTTCCACAAAGTTGCAGGATAAAAAAGTCAACAAACACACATTAGTAGGTTTTCTAGACACCAAGATGAACCTGCCAAGAAAAAATTAGGGAAAAAAGGGAATAGTTAAAAAACAAAAATAAAAGTAAAGGCAAGAAAACAAAACAAAAAAATCCCAAGAAATAAAACCATACCAAGGACGGAAAAGACCTCTACAAGGACAATCTCCCATGCTCATGAATTGGCTTAATAGTGAAAATGGCTACATTACTGAAATTGATCAATAGGTTCAGTGCAATCCATATTTGAATTGCAATGATATTCATCACAGAAACAGAAAAACAATCTTAAAATTCATATGAAAAGATGGAAGACCTCAAATAGCTAAAGCAGTCCTGAGACCATAAAGACCCCAAAGTAACCCATAAAGACCGATGCTGGAAGAAGCATCACAATACTGGGTTTAAACTATACTAAACAGCCACAGTAACCAAAAGAGCATCATACCCTAACAGAACCAGATGTGTAGAGGACACAGAAATCAACTCACACAGCTCCAGCCACCTTGCTTCTGACTTAGGGGTAAAAATACAGCTTAGTAAAAAGATAGTCTCTTCAACAACAAAAGGTACTGGGAAAACTGGTTATCCATATGAAGAATGAAACTAGATCTGCATCTCTTACCCTGAACAAAAAGCAACTTAAAATGGACCAAAGTTCTTAATTTAAGACCCCAAACTTTGAAACTGCTAAAAGAGAACAGGGAAGTGCTTTAAGATACAGCACAGGGAAGGACAAAAGAAACACGTGCCTGCCTACCAAATGGTAAAACTTTTGCCAACTACACAACAGATGGGTTAAAATCTAGAATATATAAAGTAATATAAAATTAGATATCAATAAAACATGCCATCCAAAAGTGGAGGGGGGACACTAATGAACTGAATGGACAATTCTCAAAAGAAGAAATATAAATGGTCAAATACATTTGAAAAAAATTGTTCAACATGTTTAGCCAGAGAAATGCAAATTACAACTACACTGAGATTCCATCTTAATTACAATCAGAATGGCATCAAGAAAACAAATGACAGGATGGAGAGATGGCTAAGTGGTTAAGAGCACTGGCTACAGTTGCAGAGGACCCAGGTTCAATCCCCGGCACCCACATGATAGCTAAAAACCATCTATAACTGCAGTTCCAGGGAATCTGATGTCCTCTTCTGACCTCTGTGGGCATCGTACAACACAGGTGCACTTACACACATGTAGTCAATACATTCATATACATAAAAATAACTAACTAACTAACTAACTAACTAACTAAATAAATAAATAAATAAATAAATAAATAGTTGGTGCTGGAGAGATGGCTCAGTAGTTAAGAGCTGTTGCTGTTCTTGCAGAAGACCCAGGACTGAATCCCAGCACCCACATGGTAGCTAACAGTCCTCTGTAACTCCAGGTCCAGTGGTCTGCTGCCCTCTTCTGTCCTCTGCAGGCACTGCATGACTCAGGTACGCTTACATACATGGCAGGCATAACACTCATACACATAAAATAAAAATAAGTAAGTCTTGTTGGGCATGGTAGCACAGGCCTTTAATCCTAGCACTTGGGAGGCAGATGCAGGTGGATCTCTGTGAGTTCAAGACCAACTTGGTCTACATAGTGAGTTCCAGGCCAGCGAGGGCTTCAGGGAGAGAGACCCTATCTCAAAAATACAAAAACAAGGGGCTGGAGAGATGGCTCAGTGGTTAAGAGCACTACTGACTGCTCTTGCAAAGGACCCAGGTTTTTTTCCCATCACCTACATGTTTGCTATCATTTTTCTGTAACTCCAATTCCAGGAGAACTCCGGTTCCAGGGGAATCTGACACCCTCTTCTGACCTCTGCAGCACTGCACGACATGGGTGCACAAACCTGCATGCAGACAGTACATTCATACACACAAAAAATAAATAAAAATTAAAAATATACAAAAATAAAATAAAATAAATAAAAAGGGGAAAAATTAAAAAGAAAAGAAAATAACAAATGCTGGTGAGGATGGTGAAAAGGGAACTTTTATTAATTACACTTTTCCTGGTGGAAATATCAACAGTAGCTGTACCGCTGTAGAAGTCACTGTGGAGGTTTCTCAGAAACTAAACACAGAACCACCTTTTACCCCAGCTATACCTCTCCTAGGTATACGCCTAGAGTCAATACACCACAGAAATACTTGTGCATCTATGTTTATTTCTGAACTTTTCACAATAGCTAAGAAATAAAATTGGCTTAGGTGTCCAAAAAACAAATGAATGATTAAAGGAAATACAGTATCTATATTTATAATGAAATTTCAAAGAAAACATCAAATCATGACATCTGTAGGAAAATAGACAGAACTAGAAAATATCATGCTAAATAAAATAAACCAGACTCAGAAATACAAATACTACAGGTGGTATTTGTGTGTGTGTGTGTGTGTGTGTGTGTGTGTGTGTGTGTGTGTGTGTGATGAAATTACAAAGGAGACCCAGAGAGGGAAGGAAGATATTTTAAGTGGGGGGGGGCAGTGATAGAATATATGTGACACCAGAGCAGAAGGGGGGCTCTTTGGTGATCTAAGGGGACCAGCAAGGGTGGGACAGAGGATGGGGGAGGGCAGGGGGAGTGTGGAATGCATAAGGATAAAACATAACTGCACACAGATGTAGAGATGCTAGAATAAAAATATTACGTACAATAGTATGCTCATTCACTAAAAGATAAAGAGACAAGACTAAAGGGCAGAATAGCAGCCAATGAAAAGAGACCCATGGTGGATTCGGATCTTAGAATTATGAGACATGAATTCTAAAATAGCTTTAATTAATTTAGTAACAAGATAGAGAATTGTATTTCAGGAATAGAAGCTATAAAAAATTTCAAATGAAGCCAGGTGTGGTGGTGCATGCCTTTAATCCTAGCACTTGGGAGGCAGAGGCAGGTGGATCGTGGGGAGTTTAAGGCCAGCCTGGTCTACATAGTTAGTTCCAGGCCAGCTTGGAATACAGAGGACTCTGTCTCAAAAAGACAAAAAATTTCAAATGAAATTCTCAAGTCAACCAATATAGCTGAAAGATGAAAAGTACCTGATCATTCAAATTCTAGCAAACACTCATAAAAGGGCTATTCCTAAAATGTTATAATATATAGTAGTAAGAAGCATCACATTACAGTTAGATACAATAACGCAGATGAAACCATCCATAAACAACACTTTGGGAAAGGATACAGAATGCAGAATAAAAGCACATGTACCATAAGTAAAATTAATCTGACAGACTCCAGGACAGAGGTTGCCTCTTAAGAGAAGGGAGGGGTTACAGTTAGGAGGGGACAGCAGTACTTTTAAGATGCTTTTAACATTCAATTTCTTGAACTGAGTGATGGTTTCAGAAATGTATTTATTCACTTGCTTATAATCTTCCAAAGGGCATACTTAAAGTTTTCACATGTTTCTTTATGAATATAAAAGTTTATAATGGTACCAACACATCAATAGAAGGCTCACTGAAGTGAAGCAGGAATGAATTATTCTTATTCGTATTTTACATATGTATACTCTTATTAACTCTGGGGTTAAAAACAATCCCCAGCCATGTAGAACTACTTCCTGCTGAGTTTGGCCTCTATCATTTCCCAGTTTAGAAGCTCTCTGGTTCAGTATCTCCAGAGAAAACATCTCCTGATAGGTGGTTATATGCAGCCAGGGAGGGGCCTGGACTCTGAAAGCAACCAAAACAAATTTTAAACTACCTTACCAACTTGTAGTCATATTGTTTATCCTACCAGAGCCACAAATTCATAAATTCCTCTGAAATTATTTGCAAACATTTGTGTAAGCTCAAATCAAGGCTTTAGCTTGATTTGCTCTTCTAAGTTACTCCTCACCTTATAGAATGTGTCAACAAAGGTCTATTGTTTTCTCTTCCCCCAAACTGCATCCTGACAGATTAAAAAAAAATATATATGTATATATATATAATTTTTATTCCTGTATAGTTTTGTTGGGGCTTAAATATGGACCAGAGATTAAAATATGCACCTAACATGCCACTTTAATTCACTTTTTCCCATGATCTTATAGATTGCATGTAATTTTTTGTATATTTTGAAGCATTTTATTAGATGGGTTTCATTTTTTGTAATGGTATCTTCTGATTTTCTAGAACTTCACAAGCCAGGCCTCTATTACCTACACCTCTTTCAGCATTATTTTCCAAGCTCTACACTCAATGGCTTTTCCAAGTCAAAGCCCCCAAAACTTTCACGATCCTCTCCAAAACAACTGGCCAGGCCTGCAGCAGCAGCAGCCCACTCTCTGGTACCAACTTCTGCCCTAGTCACTTTCTATTGCCGTGATAAAAATACTGACCATAAACCATCTTGGGGAAGAAAGGGCTTATTTCACCTTCTAGCATAGTTCATCACAGAGGGGAGCCAGAGTAGGAGTGAGCACAGGGCAGGAACCTGGAACACAGACATGAGGAACTCTGCTTACTGGCTTGCTCCCCTGGCCTGTGTGCAGCCTGCTTTCTTAGACAACACAGGACCACCTGCCCAGGGGTGGCACCACCCACAGTGGGCTGGGACCCCCCACATCACTCAACAACCGAGAAAATCCTTCACAGACATGGCCACAGCACAGCCCAACGGATGAAATTCCTCAACTGAAGTTCCCTCTACCCAGATGCGCTGATGAACAGGTACACTTGCTGGTTTGTGATTTCCTTGAGGAACTATTAGTATATAATACACACTGCTATACTTTACTATAAAAAGAAACTTCTAGGCAGCATGTCCTGTGAAAGAGCTACATCTGGGTTGAACCCAAGTCTAAGGTCGACAAGAAATCACCTTTGCCATCTATGTGCAGCTCTGCTCAGAGGTTCTAGAATAATTGATTTTTAATAAAATAAGTCCATTCTTTCCATATTTGTGGTTGTTTCCAACATCTTGGGATTGTGTGTTACTAAATAAATACTAGATAGCTGAGTAATCTGCAAAATAAATTCATCAAATCATAAATGTACATATTTCTAGTCTTTCTACAAATAATGTAAGGAAGAGCTCAACTGTTTTCCATTTTTTTTAACATGAACAAGAGGAAATTATCACTGCTGTCAAATGATTTCAAGAAGTTCATGCAGAGTAAAAAAAATGTGAGGAAACCATAAAGTATTCAGGTGCCCAATGTAATCTACGGACCCTCCGGAATTTAGTGTCCTTCATACACAGAGAGTCTGACTTTGCAAGTCAAAAACCAGGAGGCTGCTTTTACAAACCTCACTGCCTGCACACACCCTAGGCTCTATCCCTGCCATGCCCCATTCAATAGAGAGAAGCATGAAAAGAAGAAACCCGACTCCGGAGAGACTGGCAGGAAGTAGATGAAGCTGTGATGGAAATTCTAGAACCTAGAGCAGAGAACTATGGCTGACTTGGGCAGCCCCTGTGCATAGCGGTACCTGTGCAGAGAGGCATCTCATCCTTAGAGCAGCTGTACAGGAGACGCTAAACTGAACTTGCCCTATGATCCAGTTATACCACTCCTTGGCATATACTCAAAGGACTCATTCCACTGTAGAGCTAACTGTAAATCCATGTTTGTTGCTTGTCTTTTCACAATAGCTAAGAAATGGAAACAACCTAAATGTCCCTCAAATAACGAATGGATAATGAAAACATGGTACTTTACACAATGGAGTTCTACTCAGCACTAAGAAAAGATGAAATTATGAAATTTGCAAGTACATGGGTGGAATGAGAGACTGTTATACTATATGAAGTAACACAAACTCAGAAATGCAAGTGACATATGCTCTCCCTCATTTGCAGACTGTACCCCCAATCCCTTATATGTGAGTATATATCATGATGTACTAGCAAGAGCCAGGAAAATGGAAAGCAAACATGGAGGTAAAGGAAAAGGAAGAACCCGAAAGAGGAGGAGAGTAGGGAAAAGATGCTTCCAGTGGGGAGGTGGGGAAAGTGTGTGTCTGGCTGGGAGGAGAGGAGGGAGGGACCTGCAGTGGGCCATGTGGTGAGGGAGGAGATGGTGCAAGGCTTGTGTTATTGAGGGGAGGGTGGGGATAAGGGGGGTGCTTGGAATGGGAAGGGAGGACGGACTTTGAATGGGGGGCTGAGATGGAGACTGGGGGGCTAGGAAAGCCAGAGCGAAATGTGTTGGCAAGGAAACCCCTTGAGAAATGCACATACAGTGTCTGAACATCAGTGCATGTGTAGATCTTAGGACTGTATGGCAAGGAGCGCAGTACCAGACAGGAGAGACCTCCCCTCAGGTGGCTGGTCACAGCAGTCCAAGAGACTCCCAAAACAACACGCGGTATTTGCTGGAGCTCTTGGTTATCTCTCAAAACTCGAAGACCTTTCTGCTGAAGACAGGACATACTTCAGACATGAGACTTGACTTGTAGCAATGGAGCAGGAACTGACCTGGAAGCCTTCTACTGAAGTTTAGCTGTCAGTTCTAGAGGATATTATACAAGCTGCTAAGGGTTAAAATCAATCAATGATCCAACCCAGCCCTAAAGCCTAATAACCATAATGACTAAGAACAGTTAACTACCTCTATTGATGCAGTAGTGATACTGTTATCCAGGAGACTAGTATACATCACTCATCAAAGAAACTTCTTTTTGCAACAGTTGGAGGTTACTATAGAGTTGCACAACTGGTCACACACAAAGAATATACTTCTGAGAGATGCCCTCCCCTGGGTTACAAATCTACAATGGAACCTCTACACCTAAGGCTCACAGAACATAGTGGAACAGGGAGTGGAAAGAACACTAGCGCATCCCTCAACACTCACCAGTGAAACCTCCTTATGCAACAGAGTGTCATGCACGCAGAAGGCTAAATTTTAGAGAAGAAGAGAGAACAGAGTGTGTGTCCCTGGACAGGACACCTATACTAAACCTCACCCACCCACGGCTCAGGGACCAGTTCAGAAGAGAGGGAAGAAGGACTGTAAGAACCAGGGTTGGCTCATGAACATAGGGAAACAGGCTTTCAGGCACCTGGAAGCTTGCTCACGTGAACTTGTGGCAATGGTGATGTTGAGCCCAATACCCTTGTTGGGGGTTGAGCCCCACCCCCAACAAGGGTTCAGATTGGTGGGGGAGAAATAGGTGGCAGGTCAACCCTAGCCTGAGAACTGCTAGAAATGGATTATGACTGGGTGAGGGAGAGTAGGCCTTCCTTAGGATCTCTAGATAGGCTGACTAGACTCCAGTAGATGAATTTGCCCTGAAGGACATCTGGCTACAAATGCTTGACTGGATAGGAATTGACATGTATGGTGGAACATATGAGGTCTAGTGGGGATGGGGTGGACATGGATGGAGGAGGGGGGGTCTAAATCTGATTAAGAACTATTGTATGGAATGTATGAAAGCTCAATAAAAATTAAGAAAAGAAATAAAGGATTGTAATCTGAAAAAAATCAGCAGCTTTCCTACATACCAATAATGAACACAATGAAGAAGAAACAGAAAGACAATCAATTCACACAATGGCTTAAAAAACAAAACAAAAAGACCTGAAACAGAAACCACCTTCAGGGCTGGAGAGATGGCCTAGCGGTTAAGAGTGCCGACTGCTCTTGCAGGGAACCAGGGTTCGATCCCCAGCACCCACATGGCAGCTGAGAACCGTCTTTGACTCCAGTTCCAGGGGAATCCAATGCCCTCTTCTGACCTCCGAGGCACTGCACAACACGGGTGCACAGACCTGCATGCAGACAGTACATTCATACGCATAAAAGAAATAAATAAAAATTTAAAAAAGAAAGTATTTAAAAAATAACCTTCAGAAGCTCAAGCCAGACAAAAATCTCAGCGCAGAAGTGGGAAAGTGGGTAAGGGAACCTTAGCTGAGGAACTGTGGGTAACTGACGGCTGCTGGGACAGGGAGAGTTGGTTTCTCTTGGGAACTGATGCTAAATAGGTTAAGTAGGCTCACATGATGGACCCACACATATCTGACTTGGCATGTGACAGAATACATGAAATCCAGTGGGGTGGAGCTATAGGAGCAGTGCAGACAGGTGAGGTGCCTAAATATCAAAATATAGCGTGAAATGGGCAGGAATTGAATAAAAATAATTAAAAAGAATTATGGTTTACTTCCACCAGAAAGGTCATCACAGGAAACAACAATGAATGCTGGCAAGAAAGTGGGTAAAGAAGGCGCCCCCTGCTGGGGGCAATGCACATCAGCCTAGCCACCTTAAAAATTGATCTCAACTTAAAAAAAAAAATTTATGTCAGGGCTGGAGAGAAGGTTCAGTGGTTAAGAGCACTGGCTGCTCTTGTAGAGGCTCTAGGTTCGATTCCCAGCACCCACATGGTGGCTAACAATTGTCTGTAACTCTAATTTCAGGGGAATCCAATACCATCTACTGACTTCTGTGGGCATTGCAGAACATGGGTGCACTTACATACATGCAGATAATATATCCCTGCACATAGAATAAAATATTAAATAATTATGTCTATAACTTACATTTTAATTCTAATTTGATATTTGCTGTATTAATAAACCCCAAATAAGAAAAGCAACAAAACCACATCGAAGAACTTTAAACTCTTGAAAGTTAAACATACCATCTTTATCAGCAGTCTCTTGAGGCTTTGATTTTAAAGTGAAGATCTTCCGGAGCTTACAGTTGGCTGAGACAACAATTCCATCCAGTGACTGGAAAACTGCTCCCTTGAATATCTCACTTGTGAATGCAACCAAGTCGATGCACAGATTGCACCACTGTGATCAAGAGAAGCAAAGGCAAGTAAACACCTCCGTATCACAGAAGAGGACAGGTCACAACAGTCGAGAGGCTGGAGGCAGTTTGCTGACTCTACCAGCTCCAACCACTTTTGCCTTTTCTTTATTTTGGCTTAAGGTTTTTTTTTTTAAAGAAAGCGGCCCTGATTCTTCCCCAGAAATCATCATGCTCTGACACGGTTATCTGACTCCAGAGTTCCCAGCATGAGACAATGCTTCGGCAGCCTCAGGAGATAACTCTCCTATCTGTAGGCCTTGTGTTCCTGGGCACTAACTGCAGGTATTCTACATCACTGAAATCCTCAGCCTCAGAGATAAGTAGCCAGTTTATTCTTCGAGGTGACTAATTTGATCACAATTAGCTATTTAGTTTTGATTCTTAAAAGGCAGGGATGAAATTAGAAGCTTGGTCTAAATGATGCCCAGTACTGTCTACTTATAGCCAATTAATCTATTGTACAAAAATAGATTCTTCTAAAAGAATTTGTAATTATGCCTGTATTTGCCAGTTTTAAGGTACTCTTGCCGGTACTAATTTCTACCTATTAAACAATTAGATCTTCAATACTTCATCAAATGAATTTTATGGTCTGACTCAGTAAAAGAAAGAGGGAAAATAATCATTTAGTGAGAAATTAAGACATATTTAAGGCTGTAAATGGAGGAAAATATTGAAATTAAAACAAAAATATTAAAATTCCATGTGCTTCTTTTAAATATAAAGGTCTTAATTTTTTTTAGAATACAGTTCATAAATGAGGTCCATTATGTAATTCTTTTAAAAGGTGAACTCTTTCTAGTTCAGCCTAGTGATTTTAATATGGAGCTGGGCCAGAGGTGTTTTCAGAGCACAGCAATGGAAGAGACTGTATGAGTTCTCGATTAATACATGAAGAGTCCTTTTTGTAGATGTTGCAACAATAATATTATATTCCCAGCCATAAAGATGCTGTGGTCTCATGGGGAGTAAGGAGCCAAGAGAAGGCGAGGCAGGAGGAGGGACTGAGTAGAGCAGGACAAAAATAACCAGCCGGAGGACGGTGGGGGTGGGAGGGAGTCCTGGGGGATGGGAGGGAGTCCTGGGGGATGGCCCCTGAGGTCAGGTTCTGAGGCTCAGGAAGATGACCTGGGATTTTACAAAGCAAGTGTTTTTGTGGTTCTTGGAAGAATAATGTACAAATGCAGGGCAGGGTGCTGGGAGTTAAATCTGGACTAGCCGCAACCAGGAATGTTCTGGGTGACAAAGGACATCTGTGGGGGAAGAGGTAGAGCTGAATCAGAATAAAAAGCACAGAGGTCCACAAAGGACAGGCTAGTGTCTGGAGTCCTTTCCATATGAAGTGGGAAGTCTGCCTGGAAGGCAGACAGGAATGATTACAATGTGAGGTGTTTTTTTTTTTTAATTACTAATATCTAAACATTACTGTTGTTATAAAGATGTAGTTTTTATTCCTAAAAGACTAAATAGCATGCCAAGCTCCAACCATCTAGCTGCTTCCAGTCCCAGGAAACCATTTGTTCTCTCCACAGGCTAAGTACTTGCTAGCTGCTGGGCACTGGCCTTGCGTCTAGGGAAGGAAGGCAGACATGTGGCATCTATGTAATATGCTCACTACAGAGAAGGCTCATGATGTATGGTGGGTTAGTTTAGAAAAATCCACTTGAGCCAGGCGTGGTGGCGCACGCCTTTAATCCTAGCACTCAGGAGGCAGAAGCAGGAGGATTTTTGTGAGTTCAAAGCTAGCCTGGTCTACAGAGTGAGTTCCAGGACAGCTGAGGCTACAGGGAGACCTTCTCTTGAAAAGACCAAAAAATAAAAACAAAAACAAAAACAAAAAAACAAAGAAAAATCCACTTGAAACCAAAACCATTTTTTATCACAGTCATACATGCAAATGAAAGCCATATTCTGTCAAAATTTTATACAAAATAGAACATATTCCTCCGTCACCTTTTCACGCTTCTGATCATCTGTCAACTCAGTTATTTCTTTTCTCTATATTTTTTGCTGTTTTTAGACACTAATACACTTAGTTCACTGATATATCCTATTTCCCAAACCTCATCCTGGAGAATCCTCTTTCATTACTCTTTTCTCCCTTATAATCCATATTCTGTGTTTTTCTTATTGTGATTTGTAAACATTGTACCCAATGAGGCCAAGTGGTATTCTGTGACAACTTTTTCTTCCATTTCTTCTTCTGCACTTGAGGTAATAATTGCTGATTCTATTATTCTGTTTGACACTTAAGTCTTCTTCTATTTCTTTGAAAGCTTAAGATGGTTTTGAAAAACGTTTACCAGGCATACGGAGGCCTGCAAACATGCTCACTGCTGAGTCTCAACGTCCCACTCCTTTATCCCTGAGTAGCAAAGTCCACTGCTGGGTGTATTACCAGCTCTGCTAGGAGATTGGAGCCTACCTCCTTCACAAATGGCATCCCAAGAAACCAGGCCCTTATCCATCACAGTCACGAGGCTTCATTCTCAATGCTTGGACTCTTTCTTTATGGGAAGCACTCAATAGCTAGTGGCCTGCATATGTCTATGCATGACTGTGTGAAGATGTGCAAACATGCTCAACATTCAATAGCTAGTGGCCTGCATGTGTCTATGCATGACTGTGTGACGATATGCAAATATGCTCAACACATATATTCAAACTTTCATTTTAATCTTTTAATCATTCAACAAATAAGGGTCTGAGAACTTCCATCTTTATGCCATGAATCAACCAGTTACAGTAGCAAAAAGCTCCTTATGAGAAATCTGGTCAAGAGAATAAGAATCTGTGGCCTGAGTTGGAACCTTAACTTTACAGTTTCACCGAGTCACCTGGTCTTGGGCACCGCACCCTCCCCCCCAGCTAGAATGGTGGGTTCACCTTAAGTCATGCTAAAGAGCAGGTGGATACCTAGTGCACTAATGAGATGGCGAACTTTTCCTGCCAAGAATCCCTGCCTGCTAGTGCCTATGGGCTAGGCCACAGCTCTCTGTAACTCTGCCCACTTTTCTGAATTCCTCAGGAACGTGTAACCTCTCCTTTTCTTTTTTATATCTCTTTTGTAAGCATACTTTTTTCTAAGCATACTTTTCCTAACCCCTTGGGGTGCTCTAACATTTTGGGCTTTCTTATTCTTTCCTTAGAATTCCACTATGTGTCTGACCTCCAAACTGGCTCTAAACCAGACTTTACATGACGTGTTTTCTCCTTCCCTCAATTTTCCTCCTCAAAGCAGTTGCTGAGATTAACAGCTTGCTTTCCCTGAGGATTTTTCTGTAAATCTTAATAAAATTGGCTGATAGGTTCTGTTCGCATCTGTTCTTAAATTCTTTTACAAATGAGAATGCTGAAAGGGGACCCCATTTTCTCCTGCATCACCACCATAAGGGCAATTCCTTTAAAAAACAGAAAACTTTCACAAATCCCTTTTGGCTAAGGAAAACAGGAATCCTTTTATTTTTTGTTTAGCTGATTTTATAAAGGTTACAATTTTCATAAGCTTCAACAAACAATATTAACATAAATGCTATGATATCTGAAATTTTGAAAAGGAGGATAAACTATCCCTAACAAGGGGATGATCTGAACCATTGTTGATCTTTATAAAACATATCTCTGTATCCTCGTGGTGGCGCACGCCTTTAATCCCAGCACTCAGGAAGCAGAGGCAGGTGGATCTTTGTGAGTTCAAGGCCAACCTGGTCTACAGAGCAAGTTCCAGGACAGCTGGGGCTACAGGGGGACCTTGTCTCAAAAAGACCAAAAAAATAATAAATAATAAAACATATTTTCATTATCCTTGGTGGTATCAGCCATATTTAAAATCCATTTTTTTCTTTTACATTTTTCTTGATCTCTAACTACTTTGTTTTTATGTACAACTCTAGTACAGCCTGAAATAACTTACAATTGTTCATAATTGTGATGTCTTAATATGTCTGCGCCAGAAAAAAATCTGATGGTGAAAATGACAGTCCTGTTTAATATGTTGCTTAGATTAATAACTTGTCTTTTGTTAATTTCCAGCAAGAATTTTGCAAGGAGTTGACAGGCAAAGGCTCACTAAATGATTCAAAGCACAGGGTTTTAGCTTTCACCAACTCAGACACTGGCACTACGGTTTCAGTGTGCTACCAGAGGACGGCGTATTGTGAAGCATCACGTGTGGGAACACACAGTTCCAATGAATGAAAAAGTAAGTTCCCAGTTGTCCTACCACCTTCTGACTGTACATGCTGCTAATCATTATCCTTACTGTAGAAAAGTTCTCAAGGGGCTGGAGAGATGGCCTAGCGGTTAAGAGCGCCGACCGCTCTAACAGAGGACCCGGGTTCGATCCCCAGCACCCACATGGCGGCCGAGAACCGTCTGAAACTCCAATTCCAGGAGAACTCCAGCTCCAGGGGAATCCGAGACCCTCTTCTGNAAAGTAACTACTGTGGGCTGGAGAGATGGCCTAGCAGTTAAGAGGGCCGACCGCTCTTACAGAGGACCCGGGTTCGATCCCCAGCACCCACATGGTGGCCGAGAGCCATCTGAAACTCCAACTTCCAGGAGAACTCCAGCTCCAGGGGAATCCGAGACCCTCTTCTGACCTCCGTGGCATTGCACGACACGGGTACACAGACCTGCATGCAGACAGTACATTGATACACATACAGAAAAAAAAAAAAAAAAAAGTTCTCAAGATAGTCTGGTTTTATTTTGCCAGCGTAGAAAGTTACTAACAACCCTAGGCGACAATTTTTCTAAAAGGAAACAAGAAACTACAAGTTGGCAAACTCAAACCCATATATCCTTGTATAATTTTATTTTATTTTGTATTTTTTAATTAAATTTTCGTGTTTTTCATACAGAACATGCTAATCACCTTTATACCTTCTTCTCCACTGGAACCTCCCCATAATATCCACTGGAATCCACACATTGTGTCATTTATGTTAATGTCTATCATGTCAAGTTAGTATCCCCACATGTCCCTCGGTACAAGTTCACCCACTGAGGTAATCAGCCTGTCTAGAGTCCCTCTCTTTAAGAGGATCAGCTCTTGCTCACCTGCCAGTATTCAGCTACCAATAATTTGTGGGCTATGACTGGAGTCTGTTGCCCATTTCCAGGGATCTGTGGTCCGAGGAGCCAATAGGACTCTTATTTCCATATGGTCATGTAGCACCTCCTTGGCTCTTACAATTTTTCTGCCCTGTCTTCCACAATAGTCCATGAGCCCTGGGTGGGTAGAGTTTAGTCCAGTCCAAGGATCCATACTCTGTAGACTCTTATTCTCTAAGTTTTGGGCATTTGTGTCCTTTTATATTCATGGCCCTCTGTTGCATGAGGACCATCTCTATTTCTATTACTATGTGTCCCTATCTCTCTCTCTATTACTATGTGTCCCTATCTCTATATTAGTATGTGTCCCTATCTCTATCTTTATTAGTATGTGTCCCTATCTCTATCTCTATTACTATGTGTACCTACCTCTATCTCTATTACTATGTGGCCCTATCTCTATTTCTATTAGTATGTGGCCCTATCTCTATCTCTATTACTATGTGTCTCTATCTCTATCTCTATTACTATGTGTCCCTATCTCTATCTCTATTAGTATGTGACTCTATCTCTATCTCTATTACTATGTGTCACTATCTCTACCTCTATTAGTATGTGTCCCTATCTCTATCTCTATTACTATGTGTCCCTATCTCTATCTCTATTATATGTGTCTCTATCTCTATCTCTATTACTATGTATACCTATCTCTATCTCTATTACTATGTGGCCCTATCTCTATCTCTATTACTATGTGGCCCTATCTCTATCTCTATTACTATGTGTCCCTATCTCTATCTCTATTACTATGTGTCTCTATCTCTATCTCTATTACTGTGTGTACCTATCTCTATCTCTATTACTCTTAATGTAAGACTTCAGACTCTGAAACTACTACAGGAAACCACTTCAGGATCCAGGAAGGCCTTTCTGAAAAGATCTCCAGTACCTAAGGGAATGAGACCAAAAACTGACAAATGGGTTCACATGAAAACAAAAAGGCTTCCAAAGTACAAAGAAAATAATTAATTGTGTGAAATGACATCCTGGAGGCAAGGGGAGAAAACTCTTGGCTATAGCTATGCATCTTGTTATACGTGCTCATCAGAGTTCGGAGAGTATCTGCTGGTTTCCAGATTCTCATGATCCAGAACAAAGAGCTTCCTGGTCAGGTGGCCTCCTGTCATGCCCCCCCCCCACCATGAGGAACTCTTATCTCTCTGGTACAGTAAGTCCAACAAACTCTTCCTTCCATTAAGTTCCCTTTGGTTACAGTGTTTTATCATAATAACAGAAAAGTAACTAATACAAAGCCCCTTCCAAGGTCATGTGCTAGGCCAAGGTTGCAACCTAGACCAGGCTGTTTAAATTTGTCAGCAGTGATTACTAGTCTATATTCCTGACAGCGGCACCACTTTCCAGCCTCCACGATTCTGCCCAGGTTGTCCCTTCTGTTTGGGATGCTGGACTTGGCCTGTCTCCCTGTTTACAGCCCTTCCAGTCCACTCCATCGCTGTCTCCTACATGAAGCCTTTCCTCATACAGCAAACAGGAGGATTCTCCCTTTTACAGTCCTTACATCTCTCTACATTGTGCTTCCTTTACAATTTTGGCAACACTGAATTAAAATAATATTCTCTCTCTCTTTTTTTTTTCTTTTTTTGGTCTTTTCGAGACAGGGTCTCCCTGTAGCCCCAGCTGTCCTGGTACTCACTCTGTAGTCCAGGCTGGCCTTGAACTCACAAAGATCCGCCTGCCTCTGCCTCCCAAGTCTAGGACTAAAGGCGTGGGCCACTACGTTAAATAATATTCTTTCATCTAGTAGATTCAGGGGGCGGGAAGGAAGGACATGAGCTTTATTCATTTTTAATACCACTGCGGTACTTAACAAAGGCCCATATGCAGGAGGCCCATGATTAATGTCTAGTAAATTTAGTTTAATAAAATTTTAGGTAACATTCATATGCTACTTACAATTTTACGCTTGATCATGAGGAGTGGGATTTTTGCATGAAGAGGCGTTGAAGACAGTTCCTTATGGACTGTTGATAAATATAATCTTCTTTTGATGTTTCCTAAATCAGTAATGCTAGAAAAAAGAAACAAGAAAGAAGAAAGATTCCCATGAATTTAATATCCACTTCTTTGGATAACCATCAAAATGATATAAATTATCAAATAGGCCCCTTCCAATAGGGAGTTAGAACACAGAGTTTAAGAATTGCCATTTTCTGGGGGGGGGGTATACAGATAGAAATGAAACCTTTTTGTCAAAAACCTTGCAATTCAAATCTTAAAACTAACTACGGGAAAAGATTTGTATGTTCCAACAGGTCAAAATGTCACCAACTTAATGGCTGAGAAAGAAAAGATACAACTTTGCATCGAGTAGGATGTACCAGAAAGTGCCAACAGAAAGGTTGGCCCGTCTGAACATTGAAAGGAAGAAAAGCCTCAGATTGCTACAAACATCAAACCCCTCTGTGGATCCTACATGTAACAACTATGTATAATGAGTCCTAACGAAACTTACCTTCTAGGAGCCACAAAGTTTTAATACGAGAGACTTTCTTACCTCCCCCTTCCCCCATAGAACAAGGAGAAATATGATGATGATGTCGTTCTCCAACTGTAAATTGGAGACAACTATTATTATAGAGGTAATCTCTTATAAAACTGGTAAAACTGCCTTCTTGAATTGACCAATAGACATAGGAACTGTGAAAAGGATTATTCTCTATTCAGAACCAAATATAATACTAAAGTCTCCTTAAGCTATGCACTTAAGCAAAATATATTAATGCAGGAGCTCTGACATCAGCAATGGATTATTCTACCAAGGAGATGTTGGCCAGGGGATCCAAGCCCTCACAAGAGGTAAAGGCTCCTTGCCTCTAAACTGGGATACCTGCAAGAAGAGAGGCGATAAGGCCCTGCTGTTCAAGACCTGACGTTAACATGGGAAAGATGTATTGAGACCACACATGCAAGTGTACAGATGGTCTCTGGAATATGCCTGTATATCCCAAATCTAATTGGCTATTGGCTCTCTCCTTGGAGGAATAACCCATGGCGGATGCCACAAGCTTACATCCTCTACAGGTTAGGAGATGTTATAAGCCACAGTAAGACCCTGTCATATTTAACAGGGGAAAAATGCAATTCATGGATTAACATATCATCCAAACATATGTGTCTATACCAAAGTAACCTACAATAACAATACTGTTTAAATACCTATACATCTAATTGCTTGTGCTTCATTAGTAGGATTGAAAGGTTATTCCTGGACAAACTGTCAGCCCATGAAAGAAAACAGCCAGAATTGACCAGAGTCCAAGACAACAGCTCCAGAGGAAATAGACTGTTTTGCTTCTCATCCATCTGTGCCCCTTGTCTAAGCCTAGGGAAAAATCTGCAGAAGAGGGGGCATGGTAGAATGTAAGGGCTATGATTAGGGTGAACGGTGAAACTACAGCAATATAGCCCGGACACTCATTTGATCAACTTGATTGAACATACAAGCCCCCCCCCCCCTGCTGGATGATGGGACCAAGGGGCTGTGTGGGTTTGGGCACAACTGCTTGCAAATTGGTTTTACATGAAGGATGCTTGTACTCATAAATTATCACTTATTGCTAAAAAATGAAAAAAAAACTGAGAGAAAGATGCAGGACAGTTATGGCAGAATGCATGATCTGGGATGGGGTGGGGTGGGATGGGAGGAAGGGAAGGGGAAATATGCCTGAACTGAATTGGAAAATGATGTATGAAATACATAAAGCATCAATAAAAAAAAAAGGTATTATAGACTTGCAAACTGGAAACCAAGAAGATGTTGAAGTTTTCATTTCTGAAAGCCTAAATGTTCATCTCCACAGCCCACCTCAGCCAGACGTTCTGAGTCCTTCCTGTGACTGTGAGCTCTGCCCAGATGTGATTGGTCCATGTCCTCTATGACGTCAGAAGGAGGGTCATTGTGAAGTCTCAGCCAGCAGATATAAGGGAGTGTAGAGCAGGCTGGTTTCTTGAGCAGGTGCTTTCAGTAGTGTGGTGGTTTGGTGGTTTGGTGGTTGGTGGTATTTTCGAGTTCTGTGTGCTTTTGTGTGTCTGGGTTTTTTTATTTTTGCATTTGGTTTGTTTTTTTCCGATTTTGAGAGTGTGACTGTGTGTGTGTGTGTGTGTGTGTGTGTGTGTGTATTTAACTTTTTGGTTTAGTTTTCTGTTTTTTTTTTGGTGGTGGTGGTGGCCTTGCTACCTGTGATGTGTGGCCCGAAGGGTGAAGTGACAGTATGGCCCATCCCTGGGGTCATTCTCTCAGATGAGCACCTCAGAGCACAGTATGTTATCTTGAAGACCTTGGGCCGGGGTGGCTGTGCCCAGGTGAAGTTGGCCCACCACCGCCTTACCGGCATTCCTGTGGCCATAAAAGTCCTGCAGAAGGAGATGGAGCTGTTCTACCCAGTCAGGTCTGAGGTGGAGATATTGCAGATTATGGATCATCCCAACATCGTCTCCTTGATCCAGATCATTGAAACAAAGGACAACATCTATCTCGTCCAAGAGCTGGCTGAGGGGAAAGACCTGTGGAAATGGATCCACCAGGATGGCTACATGCAAGAGAACACCTGCCGGAAAATATTCAAGCAACTATTACAGGCCATGCAGTACTGCCACGACCGAGGCATAATTCACAGGGATCTCAAGCCAGACAGCATCATGGTAGACAGCACTGGCAGGGTGAAGATCATAGATTTTGGACTTGCTGCCCTATTCAGGCCTGGCAGTAAACTCTTCCAGTTCTGTGGTGCTATACAGTTTATGCCCCCAGAATTCTTCCTGAAAAAACTTTACGATGGCCCAAAAGTGGACTGCTGGAGCTTAGGTATTGTTTTGTATTATATGGCAACAGGAACCCTGCCATTTGAAGGGGACAGCGCTGAGAAGGTTCGGCCCAAGGTTCTTCTGGGAAATATGACGTTCCAGCTCACCTTTCTCCAGAGCTGCAGGACATTATCTGCCGGTTACTATCAGTCAAGCCCAAGAAGAGGCCGAGAGTGAAGGACATTATAAGACATCCTTGGCTTCAGCATGATGAAGAGGGTCTTCAGCATGATAAAGAGGGTCTACAAAACCAGACTGAGGTGGCTCCTAGGTGCGTGAACAGTGAAATCCTAGTAGCTATGGAGAAAATAGGGTTTGACCAATATGACATCCTGAAATATTTACTGCACAAATTGTATAACGAGCCTATGGCAACCTACAGGCTCCTACAATGCCAAGCACACCAGAAGGGTGACTCCACCAGCCCAGCTGAGCCAATGTATCCTGGTGTGACACTGTTCCCTTCCCTAGAAGATCCTGCCAATGTCCCTCCACGCCCAAAGAGGGGACTTGATGTACTCACCTCTCAAATCTTTTTATCATCTTCAAACACCAAAACTCCTGAGGACGGCCATCAGGAAGAGAAGGTGAGAAGGGCCACTCCTAAGGTCGGCCAGCAGGAAGAGAAGCTGAGAAGGGCCACTCTTGAGGATGGCCAGCAGGAAGAGAAGGTGAGAAGGGCCACTCCTGAGGACGGCCAGCAGGAAGAGAAGCTGAGAAGGGCCACTCCTGAGGACGGCCAGCAGGAAGAGAAGCTGAGAAGGGCCACTCCTGAGGACGGCCAGCAGGAAGAGAAGCTGAGAAGGGCCACTCCTGAGGACGGCCAGCAGGAAGAGAAGCTGAGAAGGGCCACTCCTGAGGACGGCCAGCAGGAAGAGAAGCTGAGAAGGGCCACTCCTGAGGACGGCCAGCAGGAAGAGAAGCTGAGAAGGGCCACTCCTGAGGACGGCCAGCAGGAAGAGAAGCTGAGAAGGGCCACTCCTGAGGACGGCCAGCAGGAAGAGAAGCTGAGAAGGGCCACTCCTGAGGACGGCCAGCAGGAAGAGAAGCTGAGAAGGGCCACTCCTGAGGACGGCCAGCAGGAAGAGAAGCTGAGAAGGGCCACTCCTGAGGACGGCCAGCAGGAAGAGAAGCTGAGAAGGGCCACTCCTGAGGACGGCCAGCAGGAAGAGAAGCTGAGAAGGGCCACTCCTGAGGACGGCCAGCAGGAAGAGAAGCTGAGAAGGGCCACTCCTGAGGACGGCCAGCAGGAAGAGAAGCTGAGAAGGGCCACTCCTGAGGACGGCCAGCAGGAAGAGAAGCTGAGAAGGGCCACTCCTGAGGACGGCCAGCAGGAAGAGAAGCTGAGAAGGGCCACTCCTGAGGACGGCCAGCAGGAAGAGAAGCTGAGAAGGGCCACTCCTGAGGACGGCCAGCAGGAAGAGAAGCTGAGAAGGGCCACTCCTGAGGACGGCCAGCAGGAAGAGAAGCTGAGAAGGGCCACTCCTGAGGACGGCCAGCAGGAAGAGAAGCTGAGAAGGGCCACTCCTGAGGACGGCCAGCAGGAAGAGAAGCTGAGAAGGGCCACTCCTGAGGACGGCCAGCAGGAAGAGAAGCTGAGAAGGGCCACTCCTGAGGACGGCCAGCAGGAAGAGAAGCTGAGAAGGGCCACTCCTGAGGACGGCCAGCAGGAAGAGAAGCTGAGAAGGGCCACTCCTGAGGACGGCCAGCAGGAAGAGAAGCTGAGAAGGGCCACTCCTGAGGACGGCCAGCAGGAAGAGAAGCTGAGAAGGGCCACTCCTGAGGACGGCCAGCAGGAAGAGAAGCTGAGAAGGGCCACTCCTGAGGACGGCCAGCAGGAAGAGAAGCTGAGAAGGGCCACTCCTGAGGACGGCCAGCAGGAAGAGAAGCTGAGAAGGGCCACTCCTGAGGACGGCCAGCAGGAAGAGAAGCTGAGAAGGGCCACTCCTGAGGACGGCCAGCAGGAAGAGAAGCTGAGAAGGGCCACTCCTGAGGACGGCCAGCAGGAAGAGAAGCTGAGAAGGGCCACTCCTGAGGACGGCCAGCAGGAAGAGAAGCTGAGAAGGGCCACTCCTGAGGACGGCCAGCAGGAAGAGAAGCTGAGAAGGGCCACTCCTGAGGACGGCCAGCAGGAAGAGAAGCTGAGAAGGGCCACTCCTGAGGACGGCCAGCAGGAAGAGAAGCTGAGAAGGGCCACTCCTGAGGACGGCCAGCAGGAAGAGAAGCTGAGAAGGGCCACTCCTGAGGACGGCCAGCAGGAAGAGAAGCTGAGAAGGGCCACTCCTGAGGACGGCCAGCAGGAAGTGAAGCTGAGAAGGGCCACTCCTGAGGACGGCCAGCAGGAAGAGAAGGTGAGAAGGGCCACTCCTGAGGATGGCCAGCAGGAAGAGAAGCTGGGAAGGGCCACTCCTGAGGATGGCCAGCAGGAAGAGATGCTGAGAAGGGCCACTCCTGAGGATGGCCAGCAGGAAGAGAAGCTGAGAAGGGCCACTGAGCCTGTCATTCCTGCCTCCTCTTTGCAGAAGACGGCACCAAATCTGGACAGAGCCCAGGTCCTGTCTTGGGTGCAGGACGACGCTACTACAGAGGAAGTCTGCAGCCCATGTGGGATATGGAGGAGGTGGTCAAGAAGGATTGGGGCGGGGCTAATGGGAGTCTGCTGCTGCTGCTGCTTGCCAGGAAGGGAGAAAATTAAGAGGTTTAATAAAGTGGCACCCGAAGTGGGTAGTGACATTAGAAAGAGACAAGAAACCAGAGGATCGCCAGAGGATGTTTGCCCAGAGGATGTTTGAAGTCTTGTGAATTATGAGGCCATGGTGCTGGATCATGGGGGAGTGGACCTGAATATTCAGCTGCCAGGAGACAGCAACATAGATACCCAGAGGCTTGGCTCCAACCAATGGTCCAGGCTGCTTCAGATGGATCCCAGTGAGTAGGGATGCAGACAAGACACTATCGCTCCAAAGCTTCCCCTGCAGAAGATAAGACCTGAAAACTCACTGGAAGACAGAAGGCCTCTGCCTCCCTAGGATCCTGTCCTACCGTTCTCCCGAGACCCTTCCCCTGCCTTGCCCTCTATGCTTCAATGACTTGGGGTGGAAGACATGGTGCTTCTTACAACTGTCACTAATTTTACAATAAAATTGATAATGAAGGTCAAAAAAAAAAAAAGAATTGCCATTTTCATTCAAGAAGTAATAAAATTTCTTCCTTAAACTCAAAGTGCTCACAGGCCTGGATATATAAATTCACTTAATATGCTAATTTATTTCAGTACTCTACACTAGATTTCCACAGTCCTCCCACCTATGAAAAAATTCAATTTGTATGAACTGAGAAACTGCTACCCTTTAATAACCATGCTTGTTCCAGCCTGTTAAGCCTGTGTTATCTTGGGGCAGACTGTCACCTACTAAATAGGAAAACATTATGGGTTTCTTTCCCTAAAAACGCACCTGTCATTTCATATAGGCTCTCAGTCTGCTTAGAGACAGACACAAAGCACCGACTGTCGGTTTCACTTCCTAAGCACATATCTTCCAACTAGAATTTTAATACACAAGTTTATTGCTCACTATTCAGGTCACCACATAGTGATACCAAGGACACTGAATCTGAACATCTTTAATAGATTTAGACCACAGCCATGATCACAAAGATTAGGTTTGCTTCAAACTGATAGAGGCTCATTTTATGTTCTGCTTCCTTTAGGTCTCAAAGGTAACACAGCAGGCTAAAACCCCACAAATCTGTCTCAGGCTGCTGTGTCCTCAGACTGATGCTTTCTTCAAACCTTTCCTTTTTTATAAGAATAAGTGACTCCTTACCTTTAGCAATTTCTTTTTGGGTAAGCTACATTGCTGATTTTCTATAATTATCAATCACTCAAGGACAAATTTCATTCAAATACATCATTATTAGTTTTTGTAGTATAATGATTCTTAGGAAGCAACACAGTCCTTTCTATAGCTCTTCCGTGCCTCTCCCTGGGTCTCTAATCTGACTACTGCCTCCCTGTAAGACAGTCCACACATCTTATTGTGGAGAAATATCATTTAACAGTAAAAGTATATTCCAGACAAAAACTCTACTCTTCTTCCACTACATAATACCTTAACTCATTTAAAAGGAGGAGAACTTTTCATCCCATCATCAGAGCTAAGGTTTAAAATTCAGCTGTACCAACACCAGTGCAATATTTCACTTACACATTAAATGCAGAATCACATCTACTTCAAGGCAGTGTCTTTAAAGTGCAGTGAGCACATGGGGAAGAGGGCAATATACAACCAATCACTGAAGTGTAGAAAACCAACATTAGAACTTTTGTTTCATCCTTCTAAATGCTGTTTCTGTGCACATTTCATTAAGTAGTAGAGCAACATATGCATGTGTTTTAAAAATAAGTGCACCATGCAGCAGGTATGCCTTACTAATGGCATGCAGGATTTTGGAGATTAGTCTTCAATGCCATCTATAGAATCACCTAGTACAAGGAGACACCCCTGGGTATGTGCAAGGACGTTTCCAGAGAGGATTAATTGAGGAAGAACTTGCTGTGAATGTGGGTAACAACAGTCCTTGGGCAGGGAAACAAATCCATCTGGCAGAGCATTAGCAGTCCCTTATCTGCTTCCTGGCCCAGCATGATGTGAACTGAGCTGCTCCCCATGCCTTCACCGGGACAGACTGAACCTTCTGAAATCATGAGCTAAAATAAACATAGCCTCCTCAAGTTGTTTCTGTTAGGTATTTTGTCAGGAACAGAAAAAGAATTGATGAAGGATCAAATATGTTTCAATGAAGGTATTACCACCAGGGATGCTATTAAGTGTCTTTAATAATAAGCTGTGCTTGGGGGTGGGGGGTAGTATAGTAAGGAGGTGGAGACTAAAGAATCTGGGAAGAAATGGAAGAAAAAGAAGGGACGCATTAAGCAAAGCTCCTTATGTCCCGGTTTAAAAGTTTACTTTAGCCGAGGCGTGGTAGCGCATGCCTTTAATCCTAGCACTTGGGAGGCAGAGGCAGGTGGATCTCTGTGAGTTCAAGGCCAGCCTGGTCTACAAAGTGAGTTCCAGGACAGCCAAAGCTACAGGGAGACCCTGTCTCAAAAAGACAAAAAAAAAAAAAAAAAGTTTACTTTGCTCTGAGGAAAGAAACTATGCAATTTTAATCTAAATGATTAAGGATCCCATTCCAAACAAAGGGATGCTTGCGTTCTGGCCTTCATTGGCACAGGGATATAGGAGTATTCACTTCTTTATGCTCACATTCAGCAAGCACTGAGCCAGGTGACCTGCTGGGAAGATAGCAGATGCAAAGGTGGCAAGGGTAATGTTCCAAGCCTCCTAGAACTTCCATTCTTGTGGAAAAGGCAAGTAAGAAGTAGGAAATGGGGGACTGGAGAGATGGCCCAGTGGTTAAGAACACTGGTTGCTCTTGCCGAGGACCCAGGTTCCATTCCCAGCACCCACATGGCAGCTATCAACAGTTTGTAACTCCAGTTCCAGGGGGATCTGACATCCTCTTCTGACTCAGTGGGCATTGCATGATATGGGTGCACTTACACATGTGCAGGCAATGCACTCATACACATAAAATAGAAAATAATATTTTAAGTTCTTCAACTGATGAGTGGATAGTGAAAACACGGCATATGTACGCAATGGAATTCTATTCAGCTGTAAAGAAAAATGGAATCACAAAATTTGCAGGTAAATGGATGAAACTCAAAAATATATTGAATTAGGTAACCTGGACTCAGAAAGACAAAATACCACATGTTCTCTCTTGTATCCTACCTTGAAATCTTTGGATGTGAGTATATAACCTGAAGCCAGAGGAGCAGAAAAGGGACCATGAGGGGAAGGAGTGGAGGAGATCCAGAGAGGAAGGGTGTGGACAGAGATGCCATGAAGCAGGGAACAGAAACAAGCAGTAGAGGGGGTTCTAGCTGAGGACTGCAGAGGGCAGTGTAGGGGGGAGGGAAGAAGAAAGTAACACTAAGGATGTTTGAGAAGGCAAGAGGGAAATACGTTATTATATAAGGGTACTTAAAAATTCATGTATAGTCTGCATGTAGTTTAAGTGCTCCCTCCAAGAGCCATAGACAATCTAACAGAAACTCCAGTGTCAGGCTTGAGAAACCTCTCTTTGAGTTACTGGTCAAGGGGGGCAAGTGGCTTCTAAAACAGTATAGGCTCTTGCCACTGCCCTTGGTTGCCAACCAGAGTATGAAGGGAAGACCCTATGGCTGAAGATACCACATAGTTTGGATCCAGGACTTAGAGGAATTGAGCTGGAATTAATCTGGAAGCCTCCTTCCCCAAGGACTAGGTCCCATAGTATAAGAAGGTCTTATGCAAGAAGCCCAAGGAAAACTAAATCAATAGTCCAACCCAGCTGTAAAGTCTACTAACCACAATGACTGGCCTGTCAAGATATCTCCAGTGGTGCAATAGTGGCAACTATTGTCTTGGGGGAAACTAACAGTTGTCTAATTGAACTTAAGACCTCTCAACAGAAGAGAATTCACCTGTACTGTAAACCTAGGCAAATACTTGTGGCTGGAGAGGTCCCAGACCCTAGAAGACAGCCTACTACTGCCACTCACTCTTTTTTGTTTCCCCTAAAAGACGTCATGTTTTCCTTAAGTAGGTGCTCCAAGGTTCCTCCTTGGCAATCCCAAACAACCATCAATCCTGCACTTTTGCTCCACATTGGGGTCTTTCCTTCCCATGGTCCCCCAAATGAAGTCCAATAAGCACACATCCTATCTTGATACCCCTGTACTGGCCTCCATGATACAGCCCAGGTAGTCCAACAATGGCAGTCTATATTCTGACAAGGCTGAAATTCCCTTAGCTGTTTAGTACACAAGCTGGGTATCTCAGTAGTCCCCATCTTACTGCCACTGTCTTAAACCAACGTAATTTCTAACTGTATCCTAAATATTTATCCTTATACCCACAGATAAGTAGCTTTCACCACGCATCAAAGAAGCTCCTTTTTGCAGCAAATGGAGGCAACTACAGAGATCTTCAGCTGGTCAAACTCCAGAGAGTAAGTATCTGGCCTGCCTAGCCTTAATTGGTACAGGGACAAGCAGCCCCTAAAACTAAGTCTCAGGGAATATCATGGAAGAAAGAATGGGAGATTGTAAGAGTCAGAGATCAGGATGCCTGCTGCTCCAGACACTACAAGGAAGCTGCACCTGTGGAATCTCAACAGTACGGTTGGCTAGACCAGACCTCATAATGACACTATCAGTCAACATTTGTATACAGATAGGAGAAATGTCACAGGGCTCCACCCCTAGACAAAAAAACTAGAGGCAAACAATGACTGTGGAGAGAGGGAGAATCTGTATTCTGATAAGCCATCCAATCCCAAGTACTTAACCCTAAACGAGTACATAAGAGCAACACTAAATGGTATTGGTGTGTGTGCGTGTGTGTGTGTGTGTGTGTGTGTGTGTGTGTCTATGTGTATGTGTGTAACAATAATTTTAGAAAAAAAGAAGTCGTGAGAGAGTAAAGGACCCACATCCAGGATGGATCAGAGAGCAAAGGTCCCGCCTCCAGGATGTATCAGAGAGTAAAGGACCAGTCTCTAGGATGGATGAAAGAGTAAATAACCCTCCTCCAGGATGGATCAGAGAGCAAAGGACCCATCTCCAGGATGGATGAGAGAGTAAAGGACCCACCTCTAGGACAGATCAGAGAGAAAAGAAAAAAACAACAGAATCAATAGAATGAATATCTATCTATCTATCATCCATCTATCATCTATCTATCTATCTATCTATCTATCTATCTATCTATCTATCTATGTACCTAACTGCATATATATCTGTGTCCTGAGTTACCTCCAGAGAGATATCATTGTGGGAGTCCTCTATAGGACTGATAGTGTTTGGTGGGGATTTCTTATTTGCTTTTCACATGTTCTTGATTTTTCTTTGTGCTTTTGGCATGTGGATTTGACTCCTTTTATTTGTAATCTGACGTGATATTCAAGTGTTTCTTCTTGCAAAAAAATAAAAAAAATCAAAAAATTTTAAAAAAGTAAAGGAAAAAGCTGACCAAAGGTAGCAAAACTTAAAAAAAAAAAAGAAAAAGAAGTCATGAACTTGAGAGGAAGTGGAGGAACATGGGAGGAGTTGGGTGTAAAGTATATAAATATCTGTATTCATGAATGAAATTCTCAAAAAATAAATTTATTAAAAAGGACAAGTATAGAGAGAAAATAACTGAAAGCTATCCAAAATGTAATAAAAGAATCAAGATTCTAAACTAGATGATATCAAGATACTGTCTACTTTAGATGGTAGTGACACCATGGTGTGGGCCTGAGAGGTAAGGGAGGGATAGGAAGAAGTGGAGGCAAGGACAAAATTATACAAAACTGTTAAGCCAAAGGAAGGAGTCCATACACTTATTGTTCAAAACAGTAAGCTATTATAGGGACATACTCTACCCTTAATTATGAATAGTTACAAGCATAGTTATGGTGTCTTTTGCATTTATTGGGTAAAATTTGTACAATTAAAACACAAATTTTGGTGTATAGTTTCCTCACATTGGTAATTGTATGCATTCATGTAACTATCACTCTAATGAAAATGTAGCCATTTCCCTAGTAAGTCCCCTCTGTTACCCTTTAGATAATCAGTGGATTTACTCCTCAAGTTCTATCAACATACGTAAGTCCTATTTGCTTTTTAAATTTCTTATAAATGGAACTACAGTCTTTGTGTCTGATCCCACGAAGTGGAACTGAGGGAGTAGGGAGAGTTGGATGACCGGGGAAGCTCAACAAATACTATCCCTGCCGGCACTGGTCCACCAGGGCCTCTGGGGATGCATACATAAACCCCACAGAACTGACTACCTGAAGCCCCTGATTTCAAACCCCCACAGGATAAAGGATGCCTCTGCAGACCTCAGCATCGCACTATACCAGACTGAGCATGTTACACTAAGCTGTCCAGACTGTTAGCAGAGGGAGGTCCAGACACCATGACATGCGACATTGCACTGACTGTAACAGCTGCAATACCAGCGTGCTTATGCTACTTAAACATATTCATTTTACTATTTTCACAGGACTTACTGTTAGACTCATAGATCAATGTGTCTTTCAACTCTCACCAGAGAAGCTTCCTTATGTAGCAGGTGGTGATTAACACTGAAACCCACAACTGGCCAATACGGGGAATTAGACTTCAGGGTGATGATCCCTGAACAGAACATCCGTATCAAATTTCTGCCTCCAAAGGCTCAGGGAAAAGAGGGGGCAGAGAGACTGTGAGAGTGGAGGCGGCGGGTGACCACAAGGAAACGGTTTTTGAGACAACTGCGGAGTTACTCATATGGACTCACAGCAATAGTGACAGCATCCACCATGTAAACTCGAGCCTGACAAAAGCTCAGCATAGATGTGGGAACTTTTAAGAAACTGCAACCCTACCTGAGGAATTATTGAAAACTGGTGGGTGCTGGAAAGGAAGGAGACATTCTTTTTTAATGGTGTATCTCTTGGTAGGTTAACCGGGCTCCAGTGGATGGATCCACACTAAAGGACATTTGGGGACACAAATTTGACTTCAAAGCCTTATATTTACCAAATAAGAGTACATGAAACTGGAGGTGTATCATGGGGGTGCATACAGGGGAGGATAGCTAAATACAATCAAAATGCACTGCATGAAATTCACAGAAATTCAATTTACAAAGGAAAAAAGTCACATCTTTCTTTGACTTACTTCAGTGTATTTATGAGCTCTATTACCAATGTTTTTCATTCTCCCTTTTGTTCTAGGTCAGTACCCACAGTCCATTTTAGAGGCCATTATTTGATATAAATATGCAAATATTGCCTTTATTTTCAGGTGTGAATCATACACAGTCCCATATGTTGTTTCAGTTTTACCACTTGGCAGTAAAGTTTTGATTGAATTTAAAAGGGCTATAGAGCTGGGGCGTGGTGGTGCACACCTTTAATCCCAGCACTCAGGAAGCAGAGGCAGGCAGATCTCTGTGAGTTCAAGGCCAGCCTGGTTTACACAGTGAGTTCCAGGCCAGCTGGGGCTACAGGGAGACCCTGTCTCAAAAAGACCAAAATAAAAAGGTTATGGAATTTTGCATTATTCTAAAGTTTAAATAATATTCTTGCTTTAACTTCCACAAAGAAGTCTGCTCTGAAGAGATCAGTGGTTTACCTAGTTCCCAGTGTATACGTGTTCAAGCCTAAGAGGGTTAGACTTCTTTAATTTGGGGGAACAAGTCCATAATAAATGCTGGTTTGAGTTGGTTATAGTTTTCAAGTACTAAAAATTTTAGTTTTCAGTTATGATTTCAGACTATTACCAACTGCAGCAGAAATATATCATACTAGGAAGTGGGGAGATACTTAGTAGCTAAAGCGCTTGCTGCTCAAACTTAAGAACGAGTTAGGAACCCTGAGACCCACATAAACACCCAATATCAACACCCACAGGAGAGAAGGAGAGGGAGAGGGGAAAGAGGGAGGATGAGAGAGAGAGAGAGAGAGAGAGAGAGAGAGAGAGAGAGAGAGAGAATAGTTGCCACAGTTTTTCTGAGTAATAATTTTGAAGATTTTCTGATTCAAATCCTAGCTTCCCCATATATTAATCATATGATACTGAGCAAACCATTTAACTGTGGGAGCTTTATGTTCCTATCTGTAAAGTAAGGACAATAATAAGCAGCTGTAAGACTGCTGTAAGGATTCCATTAGTGAATATATGGAAAATGCCTTAGAGTAGCCTGACATAGAGAAAACTTCCCAAGACCTAACCTTCCCCGAGTTGACTGTGGATTATTTAGTGAGCTTTGTGACTCTTGGGTTTTGTATATTGTAGTTACTAAACTTTAAATTTTTATTGAACTTTCAAAATTTAATTTATTTTCTATATTTGTATTATGTATGTAATATATCTATATATTGGTTTCTCTTCAGATTGTATAAATCTTTCACCTTTCACTAATAACTAAGCTTTAAGTGTATCGTTCATGTCTACCAACTCCTCTAACAATAACCTATCCTCCATACTGGGACATGGAAGCAGTTGGGATTACAGGCCATGGCATCTTTTATCCTGCTGTAGTGAGTCATGGTTAAAAAAAATCATGCGGAAGTCATCCTAGACTGCTACCCTCAGTGTGTTTCCTACAGGCCTGAGTGTTGAGACCCGGCTACCATGGTCATTACAAAGATAGTGCAGAGCCTTACAATTAATTAGCAAATGCTTGATGAGCTTTCTGTTTTAAAGCCCCCCATGTTATATGTTTGCTCATCTATTTACTGAGCACCTCCTCAGTGTCAAACACAAGGTAGATACTGAGGATAGCACAGTGAACAATTCAGCATTCCCATCCTTTTGAAGCATGTGTTCTACTGGGGAAAATAAGAATAAATAAATTATATAATGTAGAAGCATCCAATAGGGCTGTGAACATGTAAAGCACAAAAAGGTAGCAGAGAATGATTTAAGTGGAGAGTATCGTTTTAGAGCAGGTAGTTAGGGGAAGGTGTCTCAGAGAAGTTGCCATTTGAGTGAAAAGTTGAAGTACAGGTAGGAATCACACACACACACACACACACACACACACACACACACGCATACACACTCACACACCTGAGGGAAGACCTGTGTCTCTGCTACAGGAGATTTTCCAGTGTACCCAACACAAGTGTTAAGTGAGGTGATTCCCTGGGCTGTGAAGCTCTATAGGATGGGTGCCTGTGAGCCTCAAACTCAGAGGTCAAGGTCTTCCTTACACACAGCAGTTCTGACAGATCCAGCCACTGTGGCTCTGATGTCGAGGAGAATCTCTAAAAACTCATGTGCCAGCTTAGGACTAGGCCTCCATGTGGTAAGAGGGGCATATTCTACTGTCTGCAAAAATCAACATGCAAACCTTCCCATCTCCTAATCAAGAATAGTGGGTATGGAGGAAAACAAATCATGTGCTAAGTTTAAACGGTTTTGAAAGCAAGCTGAGTTGCCACTTAAAAAAAATTAAAATGAGTCATTCATGAGAGAAAGAATATAAATGCCTATATGTGACTACTTCAAAGCTTCATTATGCCAATGTGCTTTTTGGGGGCAATTAAGTTGCTGTGTAGAAGGGTGCTTGTAAAACAGCTCTACTTGTAATACGGGCTTGATTTTCACCACTTAAAACCTCCTGTAACCTAACAAAAAAAGAGAAAAAAGAAATACTGGTATTGTTGCTTTTGAACTTAAGGGTGCACTAAAAAAAAAACATAAATAAGTTAAAACATTGTTACAATCACAAGCGAGCATCCCTATCTAAGGGTCAGCAGCATCACAGACAACGTAACGAGACCATGTTGAGAAAAAGTGGGCAGTCAACAGAAAAATCAACCTCATTCATCATAATATTCCAGAGATCGGCAGGTAGATAGCCCTCTTAGCTATGGTCATTAACGACATTCATTCCAAAGTTAACATCCACATTTGCAAACCACTTGAAAATCGAATTACTTTTCAATTCAATTTTCAATTCATTTTTATATCTTTATCTTTGATTGACATTTTTTTTTTCATGCTGGCAAACTCTGTGAGAATTTGAATAAATGGTTAGCAACCTTCTGAGAGTCTAGATAAGCCATCTATTCAGTTATTGATTCACTTTCCTCTATGTACAATCATTTACAACCATTTGGGAATATTCACTTCAGGTTAGAATGAACTTGCTGAATTGATGTCACACTTCTGATGACTGAAGTCATTTAGCAGAATCATTTGTTCCTGAAGCCAAAATGGTTTTGATTTTTCCATATCATGACCTAAAAATTACCAAATTTGAATGTACATTCTCACTGATGATACCAAATAACTCCAGGTCTAATTAAAAGGAAATAATGAGATTGCAAAATGGCATCTTTTAATATGTTCATGAGGTTTGGCTCTATAGCAACATGATGGATTGAAATTTGAAGGCCAGTACAAAGTGGTTCCATCTTTAGCAACTCCAATGCTTTACAGTTACCATGAGGATTATTATTTATTAGGTTTCTCCTGATACCTTCAGTTCACTGAGCACTCTTTTTTATTTAATAGAAACTTGAAGCAATTCTGCATTCCTGTGCTTTATTGAAATACAAAGAAGCCGTGTTCTTTCTTTTATTTTCATAGTTAACATTTAATAAAATGTATACTTTACATGATTTAAAATTTGTAACATTTTTTAAAAAAGCTTCACTGAAGTGTAATTATTAAATATTTTCACTATTCTGAGGTTGGTCTCCATTTACTTGGTGTCTTTTTTATTTGATCAATATTAAATTGTATTTATTGTTGCAAAACATCATTAGGAGGCTTTAAATTTACAGTGACTCCAATGTGACCAAAATGCTTCATCATCATCTACTACTAAAAATACCAATTTAATACTTTGAGATACAGTTAGACTATCTTATTTCAAGTTGAAATTTACTTCAGTATTTGGTTCTGACATAAAAAACATACTTCAAAAGTTGTAAGTACAAGGGAGAAGGCTCCTGCTTGCTAAAATACGACACAGCTTTCAGCCTATCCTCCAGCCAGGCAAATGTTTGTGTGGATATTAAGCTAAATATTTTTTTGGAAAATTCTTATTGAATTTTTGTGTAATTCATCCAGAACACCTTAATCAACTTTACATCCCCTCCCCCACTGGCGCCTTCCACAGCACCCCCTCCACATGGATTTCATGCATTTTGTCATTTGTGTTAAGGACAAGTCAAGTTAGTGTCCCCTGCTGTCCCTCAGTGCAAGTTCATCTAGAGTCCCTCCCTTTAAGAAGATCAGTTATTCCTTACCCAGCAGCAATAAGCTACAAATAATTCTTCGACTAAGACTGAAGCCTCCCGGCTATTCCAAAGGTTTGTTTTTTTTTTTTTTTTTTTTTTTTTTTTTGAGACAGGGTCCCTCTGTAGCCCCAGCTGTTCTGAAACTCATTGTGTAGACCAAGCTGGCCTTGAACTCACAGAGATCTACCTGCCTCTGCCTCCCATGTGCTGGGATTAAAGGCGTGCGCCACCATGCTCAGCTCCATTTCCACAGTTCTGTGCTGGGTTTTTGTCTGCTTGAGTTTGCATGGCTCGTGTGCATGCTGAAGGCATTGCTGTTATGCTCATATAAGCAGGGTCCCAGGAGCTTGTAGGATTCTATTTCTTATGGACATGCACCTCTTCCCTGGCTCTTGCAATCTTTCTGCCCCCTCTTCTGCAATGGTCCCTGAGCCCTGGGTGGGTGAAGTTTAATACAGGAGACCTGTCCAAGGACCTGCACTCTGCAGACTCTTATTTGGTAGGTTTTTGAAGTATTAGGATTCCCTTTGGTTTTCACATTAGCTAGGCATTATTTATCTCTTCTCTCTCAATATTAAATTTTCAAAAGCACTCTTTCTGTTTATTTAAATCTTTTAATTGCTTTTGAAGTTTTATAATTTTAGCACACTAATCTTTAGTCACTATTGTTAAATTGATCCCCATTTTTATATTACTGTTATGAATGGATTTGTTTTCTTAATTTCATTTTAGTTGCTCTTTATCACTAAAATGCTTCTGTTGATTTTTATGTTCTTCTCTCTGTTGAACTCATTTACTCTTATTTAGTATCTTTGTTTTTGTGGATTCTAATGGCTTTCCTACAGTTATTCGTGTTGTAAATAAACTATCTTTGCCTTTTCTCTCCAAAATAGATGCCTTACTTTCATTTCTTTTCTTTGCTATCATACAAGGAATGATGAATTAAAAATGGTGAGGGAAAAAAAAAAAAACCCTTGTTCCTGGATGTAAGGGAGAGCTTTTAATCTTTCGCTATTCAGTCTGACATACGAAGTTTGCCAAGATCACCTTTTCCTAGTTTGTGGAGCCTATCAGGAATAGGTGCTGAATTATGTCACACAGTCTATCTGTCCACATGAAAGTAATCATAGTTTTCTTCTTTAATTCTATGAATAGGGCTTGCCTAACTTATATAAGCTATTGTCATGTGTCAAGAAGAATAACAACAATAACCGCAGAGTGCGTTGGGATGGTAAACTAATATGTACCCATAAGTTAATCAGGAGAAGAGGAAACAAATAAAGGAAAGAAATGCTGCTTGAAGAAGTAATGGCCCCAATTCTACCAAGTGTGACTAAAACCATTAACAAATGCACGTGTTAAAAGAGCAAAAAACTAACACTAACTTGACATGATAGGCCTTAACACAAATGACAAAGTGTATGAATTCCAGTGGGGGTCTTACAGGAGGGTGCCGACGGGAAGGGGCATAAAGATGATTAAGATGTTCTATATGAAATATGCAAACATTCAATAAAAATATTAAAAAAGTAAGTTAAACTACCATTAAAAAATCCATGTATAATCAAGCATAATGCATTAACAATGCTGCCTAGAAGGACTGTAAACAAACTATGGAGAGCCAAATACAAAGAGAATATGGAAAGTAGCAAGACTAGAGTGGATCACTGTGTGGAATGGATATGCAATAAGACTGATATTGATTTCTCCCCAGAAACCAGAGAAAGCAGAAGACATAGGAGGATATATTCAAAGTGTTGAAAATCTCTCAAGTTCAGATTCTAAATTCAGCAAACATACAGAAATAAAAAAGAAATTAAGACTTTAAGTAAGTGATAATTGTGAGAATGCATTGCTAGCAAACCCAACTTAAACAGTCCAGGCAGTTGTGATAGTTCACATTCAGTGTCAAGTTGGTGGGTGTGGTGGCTTGAATGAGACATGTCCCAGAAGGCTCAGGTGTTTGGGGACAGGTGGGGAGGTTGAGGAGGTGCAGCCGTGCTGGAGCAAGAATGTCCCTAGGGTGAGTTTTGAGGGTTCATAACCTTGACCCGCTTCCAGTTTTCCCTCTCTACCTTGTTGCTGTGCCTGAAGACGGGGGCATTGGGCTTCTGGCCCCTGACACCATGCCTGCTGCTTGCTGCCATGCTTCTACACCATTACAGAGTCCCTGACTGGAACCATGAGCCAAAACACACTCTTCCTTCTACCAGTGACTTGTGGTCATGGTGCTCTATCACAGCAACAGACAAGCACCTTTGATGGTGGGATTTTTTTTTTATTTTATTAATTTTATTTATTTCTGTATGTGTACGAATGCACTGTCCGCATGCAAGTCTGTGCACCCGTGTCGTGCAATGCCGCGGAGGTCAGAAGTGGGCGTCGGATTCCCCTGGAGCTGGAGTTCTCCTGGAGTTGGAGTTTCAGACGGTTCTCAGCCGCCATGTGGGTGCTGGGGATTGAACCCGGGTCCTCTGCAAGAGCGGTCGGCGCTCTTAACCGCTAGGCCATCTCTCCAGCCCTGATGGTGGGATTTTGAACCATCATGAAAATGAACTGTTAGGGAGTTTCCAGATTAATGTGCCTGAGGTGGGAAGACCCGCCCTAGAGCTGCTTGGTGCCATTTCACCAGCTGTGGTCCCAGATTTAATAGAAAGGAGAAAGGGCTCAGCAGCAGTCATCTCTCTCTGCTTCCTGACTGTGGACACACGTCGCCAGCTGCCCTGTGCTCCTGCTGCCACGAGTTCTCCACCATGGTCACTGGATGCTCGGACTGTGAGCCAAAATAAACCCTTCTTTCTTTAAGTTCCTTCTGTCAGGTATTTGATCACAACAAGAAGAGTAAGTAATTCCTTCAGGCTGAGATGAAAAGACTGTACATAGTAATTCATACCTCGATGATAATATAAGGAAACAAAGACATATAAATAAATACATAAACATAAAAAGCAGCATAAATATATTTTTGTTTATAACTTTCTCCTAGACAATCTTATTTAAAACCATAAAGCAGCTGTGTATGGCGGTTACATGTCTGTAACACCAGCACTCAGGGCGCTGAGGCAGGAGGATAAAAGTTTAAGGTAATAAGCAAATGGAGAGTTATTAACATTAACTACCAATGGGGAAATGTACATCATTTGTACACAAAAGCATGGATTACAAAAACACTGAAAGGCCAGGCATAGTGGCACACGCCTTTAATCCCAGCACTTGGGTGGCAGAGGCAGGCAGATCTCTTCGAGTTCAAGGCCAGCCTCCTGGTCTACATATTGAGCTCCAGGCCAGCTGGGACTAAAGGGAGACTCTGTCTCAAACAACGACAACAACCCACCAACAACAAACAAACACAAAAACAAAAAAAACACACACACAAACACAAAACCACTGACAATAACAGTGTTGGAGAAGATGTGGATAAATTCCCATATGTTGCTTATGGGAAGAAAAATATAGTGCTCTGTCACTCTGGAAACAATTTTTAAATATGTAGAATTTGTTAGTCCCCTTAGCAATTTCACTTCTTGTTATATGCCCAAGATACCTCAAAAAAGTATGTCCATATAAAACCATGCACATAAATATTAATGGCAATATTATTAATAGTAGTCAAAATGGAAATAATCTAAATGTTCACCAGTTGATAAGTGAATTAACAAAATATAATATATTCACATAGTGGAATACTATCCGTATCTCAAAAGGAACCAATCACTGATAAATGGTACAACCAGGATAAACCCTGAAAACATTATGCTAACTGAAAGCCAGGGAGAAAGATTGCATATCGCTTTCTACATATGAAACACTGCCCAGAATGGGAAGAGCTGGGAGTATTAAGGGAATGAAGGCAGCCGCTAATGGTGCAGGCACTTCCTGTACACGTGTACTGGTTGGGGCTGGAGAGATAGCTCAGTGGTTAAGAACACTTACTATTCTTCCTGAGGACCCAGGTTTGATTCCCACCACCCACATGGCAGCTAACAATCATATGTAACTCCAGTTCCAGGGGCTCTGACACCCTCTTCTGGCCTCTGTGGGTACTGCATGCATGAGGCACACATACATGCATAAGAGGTAAAATACTCATACACTTAAAATAATAAAATATTTTAAAAATCACATAGTGGTGATGGTTGTTAACAATTGGAAATTAAAGTGAAAGCAATGATTCATACACTTCACAAAGGTGAATTTACTTTGCACAATATGTGAGTTCCATCTCGATTGAAAAAGGGTGGTGTTTCTAATCCAATCACTTATTGCTAATTGGGTAATGGTATTTTAAAACAAAGGCATAGGCAAAAAATAAGAGGTATTATTTTTAGTCTACTTCTATGAAACACACAAGTTTATTGATAATACATTTGCTCTGGGACTCTGAGCCATTGCTGTGGATTGACTGTTGGCCTTTGTCCCTCAAAAAAAAAAGCAATAATTAAGTCCTACCCCTGGGTACCTGTGACTGTAACTTTGCAAATATAACCAAATTAATGTAAAGGTGCTGGAGTAGGGTGGGATGTAATTCAATGACTGCTATCTTTATAGTAAGAGAGAAATTTGGACAAAGACACAGAGAGAAGACTGTACGTGAGAACACATTCAGAGACCTGAGATACACATCCAGAAGTCAAAGGAAGAAGTCAGGACAGAGGCCTGGTATGGATTCTCCCCTAGTGCCTTCAGAGGACACCAAGCCTCCTGACAGCTTCATTTGGGGCTTGTATCTTCGAAAAACAGTAAGTTCCTCTGTTTTTCTTGTTTGTTTTTCAGTACTTGATAAGACCCGGTAATCTCCCTTTTATTTCATTTTAATTGAATTTTTGCAACTTTCATACAATATATTTTGATTATATTTAGATCCCTTCCCCTCTGCACATGCCTTATTGCTCCCTGTGGTGGTTTGAATGAGTGTCCCCCATAGGCTGTAAGTATTCAGACATTTGTCTCCAGTTGGTGGCACTGTTTTTGGAGGTCTTAGAAGGTGTGGCTGTGCTAGAGGAAGTACGTTATTGGGGGCAGGCTTAGTGAGTTAAACAAGCCTCGTGGTCTACAGTTGCTCTCTCTCTGCTTCCTGTGCTCTTTGCAAGATGTGACCTTTGGTTTGCTGCTCCAGTCTCCAGCCACCATGCCTTCTGCCACAATGGACTCTAATTCCCTGGAACCATCAATTGTAAGCTCAAATAAACTCTTCCTTTTATAAGTTCCTTGGTCATGGTGTTTTATCACAGCAACAGAAAAGTGACTAATACACTCCTCATCCAACTTAATGTACTCTAGTACATATACATATATACATATGTGTGAGCATGTGTGCATGTGTGTGTGTGCGCGTGCGTGTGTGTGTGTGTGTGTGTGTGTGTGTGTGTGTATAATATGGCCTACAGAGTCTAATTTGCATCCACAAATGTCCTTCAGTGTAGGTCTATCCATTGAAGCCGGGTTAATCTACCTACTAAGAGTCACATCCTTGAATGAGACGGACTCTCCCCTTCCCAGCAACTGCCAATACTTTGGGGTTCTTCCCCACTTCCCCACACCTGTGCTTGGATACATTTCTGTTGTATTAATCTATTCTATTTCTGGTTACTTATTATCACAACCCTAGGAGACCAAGATAACAGGTTTCACATTGCTATATATTAAAACAAAAGTTAGAGAAACTCCATTTCCTAACATACATTAGGGCTATAACATGGCATTCATTGTACTTTAAAACTGGGCAGGAAAGCACTAGAAACATGTGAGCTATATTATGGAACTAGGATATTACTCCCCAAGACTGCAGGTTTGTGCACCTGTGTCGTGCATTGCCCCGCGGGTCAGAAGAGGGTGTCAGATTCCCCTGGAACTGGAGTTAAAGATGGTTCTCAGCTGCCATGTTTTTCATTGGTTTATTAGCATTAGTTTATTGGCTTTTCTCTTCGATTTTCTATAAAAACACTTATTTTCAAAGAACACTCACTTTTCTTAGAGAAGTGAGAGTTGTGATATAATTTGCCTACTTAAAAAAAATCTCTTCTTCGGGAGCTGGAGAGATAGCCTAGCGGTTAAGAGCACCGACTGCTCTTGCAGAGGACCTGGGTTCAATCCCCAGCACCCCCATGGCAGCTAAGAACCGTCTGTAACTCCAATTCCAGGAGAACTCCGGTCCCAGGGGAATCCGAGACCCTCTTCTGACCTCAGTGGCATTGCATGACACGGGTGCACAGACCTACATGCAGACAGTACACTCATACACATACAAAAATAAATTAAAAAATTAAAAAAAAACTTAAAAAAATCTCTTCTTCAAAAGAATTTAATTCTATAAATTTATACCGCACACTCTCTTCCCTTCCAAACCTAGTTTTTTCGTGACCTGCCAACGACTTAGCCTTTAAATCTATTTCTCTAACCTTTTGTTCATATGCAGAATCAGGAAATTGCTTGTTCCACTTAATTGACTATTTTGTTGATCTGAACAGTACACTTTAAATGCCCACTTTGCAAAATTTATAATAAAATGGTATTTGATAACAAATGTTTATTTTTTTAACAAATCAAAATTCAATGAAATATTCTCAATTATCAATATAAAATACTATACAAACTGATTATTAAAGATCTCTAAATAGAGTCAAGAAAATTTAAAAATTTGTTGTTTCCTATCAGTGGAAATCTGACAATATCCAGCAGGGTAAAAAAAAATCTGTGAACTATCCTTAAATATTGTCAATATTTGCTGTTTGGATATTTCTATTCCTTCTCATTCTGCTCTCCTGAATGTACTGCTGTAACTACAGATAATTTTCATGCCTTATACAGTCTCTTGTTTGATTTTTACATGTTAATCTCATAATTCTTAAAACTTTTTTTTAAATTTATTTTGTATGTGTATTAATGTACTGTCTGCATGCAGGTTTGTGCACCTGTGTCGTGCAATGCTCCGCGGGTCAGAAGAGGGTGTCAGATTCCCCTGGAACTGGAGTTAAAGATGGTTCTCAACTGCCATGTGGGTGCTGGGGATCGAACCCGAGTCCTCTGCAAGAGCAGTTGGTGCTCTTAACTGCTAGGCCATCTCTCCAGCTCTAATCTAATAATTCTTTAAGTGGATGATGTGTCACAAGTACAAAGACATACACATATGTGAATGTTTATTATAACACATACATTATAACACCTACAAAACAAGGAAAACTTAGAGGATACCATAAGAACCTAAATAAGCAGAATTAAGCTATGGTCATGTGTATACACGGCAGCTATTAAAGAGACAGGTGGTCTCATGTAGTCCATGGAAAGGTCTCACAATAGGTAAAGTTAAAAAGTGTCACTGTCACCACCAAACCAATCACCAGAATATGAAAGTTAGGATTCTATTTGTAGAAAGAAGGGAAAATATCAAATACACACATAATTAATCTCTGGGGCAGTTCACAGAAATACTAATACCTGTTCTTTTGGAAAGTGATTCCAAATTTCCTTATTGTAGACATGCATCAATCTGTTACATAATGTAATATGAACTGGAATGCTCTCAGCTCATAAAAGCAAAACAATTATTAGAAGCTAAGTATTTATTTGAAATAAGTTAAGAATATACATGGTACTAACAATCAATGTTAAAAGGGTTTCTTTGCTGAGACATCAGGGAAGATACTGCAACACTTTACAGGTCCCAGGAGGACCTGCAGAGAGGGCCCCTCTGCCAGGCTCAGAGTCATGTGGGGAATCAATAGACTATCCTTCAAGCTAGGAACACAACAGTTTACTTACAGTGGTTTATCGAGTACTTAGTTCAATGGAAGTGGACAGTTTGTCAATAGCATTCTAATGGATGCTTTGGAGGACACTCAGTACTGTCATATACAAACTGGAAGGCCATATGATAAAATCTACGTCCCTGGAGTCAGAGATGATCATTTGCAGAGGATCTACCAGAACAGGAAGGCGTGTCTTCCTGCAGGGTCTAATGAAGGTTTGGGTTATTACACATTATGTGAATGGTAACAAACTGGTGACATTTTATATATTCTTTTATTTTATAATTTTCTAGAAAATGAAAGGTGAAATTAGAAAGCTTTCTTTTTAATCTAAGTTAGCCTGCAAACTTATCAATGCAAACACATTTCCCAATTAAGTTAGACATTATGAAAAACTCACTACTTGAGAAAAATCCTACTGGCCTGAAATATGCTTGAAAGGTAGAGGCAAATTAAGTCCTTCAGTTCTGAGGTCGATTCCTGTTTTCAGGCTAAGGCTAAAGTGCCTTCAGGAGCTATCACTGTGCCAGCATCTACGGCATAATGTAATACTCCTTAAAAATGTTCATAAGGTGTCAAGTTTACTTTATGGACAGAACTCTGAACAACATCTTCAAACTGGATTTCTGAAGAATTCCCTACTTTCTCTTTCCTTTTGTCTGAGATTGGATTTCCAAGTTATTATTACAATATTATGGGAGAAATTAAAATGTACACTCAAATAGCTTCTAAACATCTTTAAATACTAAGAACTAAAAGGTTCTCGAAAGATGCAGGACAGTTATGGCAGAATGCATGATCTGGGGTGGTGTAGGGAGGAAGGGAAAGAGGAATATGAAAAGAATTTTAAAAAGAAATGAAATATGCATTAAAAAAGGTTCTTTTCTCTTGAGTACAACAAAAACATTAAGCCATTCACTGCAAGTGGGATTTATTTATTTATTTATTTATTTATTTATTTATTTATTTATTTATATGTGTATGAGTGTACTGTCTGCATGTAGGTTGGTGCACTTGTGTCATGCAATGCCGTGGAGGTCAGAAGAGAGCGTCAGATTCCCCTGGAACTAGAGTTAAAGACAGTTCTTAGCCACCATGTGGGTGCTGGGAATTGAACCTGGGTCCTCTGCAAGAGCAGTGGGCGCTCTTAACCACTGAGCCATCTCTCCAGCTCCTCAAGTTAGATTTCTAAATCTGATTTATTTCATGAACTCTAACCTGCTTTCTTGCTACTTTTCCTGGATAATCTGTAGATATGTCAAATGAAATCAATTAAAATAAGAAAATTCTTACCCACACTCATGCCTTCTGGTGTGGCTTAGGCTGGATTCAAATTTCCTCTGTGGAAGTCCATCAGTTCCAGCCTGAACCCTTCATTACTCTACCTCAGGCCCAGGTACCCGGCTCCTTGCCAACATAGCTGCCAGCTGGTCTCCCTTTCCCACATTACCAGCCTTCAGAGTATCCAAACTGAGCAACTTAAATGAGCACCACATTAGATGGGCAGATTCCAATGCCAGCTTCACATAGCCAGGAGAACAACATTAAAACTCTAGCTCACAGGGGCCTTAAGCTGCCTGGCCTCACTCAGTAGGCCTTCTCCTCTACAGTCAGGGACCTAAAAGGAACAGAATTCTCTTCCCATGGTTCAAATGAAGACGTTATCATGAACTAATTTATTGCAAATATAGGGGGCAGGGCTGACAAAAATGAAGAAGAGTGAGACAATAGTGTCCCTCCCAGACAACAGTGTCAGCCACTGCCATTCCCTACTGCAGAGGGGCCAGCACAGGTGCTAGAGCCAGAGCAACTGGGTCCTCCTAGAAGGGACTGTGTAATGATACTCTGACTCCTTTTTTTCCCTTGACTTCTGACCTCTTAGTCTAATTTTGGGGGGTTGGGATGCTGGGGATTGAGCTGAGGGTCTTGCTCATGTAAGGCTGGTGCTCTACCATTGAGCTATACTGTCAACCACTGACACTTCACTTTGGCCCAAGGTCAGATTCTCTGTGAGTGATAAGGTAGAAAGTGCCTAGGACACAGGCAGTGAGAAGGGAGCCTGGATGTCTGGGGTGGAAGGGACACGACCAGCGTGGACAGCGGCCTCGTTCCCAGGCCCGCCCTTCCTCCCTGCTCTCCAGGTCCACTCCCAATGTGTTCTTATAACAAGAAGGTGCCCAAGCTGTACTTTGTGTGGGTACCTTCTGCTGTCCACTCATATAGTTAGTTCTTCATGATGCTTCAAGTCTTGTTTTGTTTTGTGATAGGGTCTTTTATATCCCAATCTGGCCCCAAACTTACTATATAGGCAAGGATGGCCTTAAACTCTTGAACAGACTTCCTCTACCTCCTGCATACTGGGGGTTACAGGTCTGTACTGTCATGCCTGGATTCCCTCCAAGTCTTAATTTAAATATTTGTATATCTAAGGAGTACCTCCTTGTTTCATCTTTGCCTGTTTTCTTTAGAGTATTCACTACAACTTGTAACTACGAGTTTCCTCACTTTTCTATTTTCTTTATAGAATTTTCCGGGCAGTGACAATCTATACAGCAAATGCCTGCCATTTAGTAAGTGCTGTAAACATCAACTCAACCAATGGTACCCAGATCATATGGCGGAACTGTAACATTAGTAAGTACTGTAAACATCAACTGAACCAATGGTACCCAGATCATATGGCGGAACTGTAACATTAGTAAGTACTGTAAACATCCACTGAACCAATGGTACCCAGATCATATGGCGGAACTGTAACATTGTCTGAAGACAATGCATTTAAAGAAAGATCTGTATAACTCTAAATTGGGGCAGTATTTAAGAAAGCTCACTTAATCTTTACTCTTTTATACAACATTTTAGCTGGGGGAAAAAAACCCTAAGACTTTATGTAAGGAATATAATTGCATTGACGGATATTCCATCTTTTGTTTATTTAAAAGGAAAAGGTGTATTAGAGTACCAAGTGGTCTAAAACTGAATAACTGAATCACCTGAAAGCAAGGTTTCTGCTCATTTCTTTTGCTGCTGTTTCTATAGCAAAAGTATAAAAATCACCTGTTTGAATCTGTGATGGTCTTGGTACTAGAATATTAGTTATTTTGAGAACTTGTTTTTAATTGAAGAAAGAGAACAAAGGAATGGGAATACCCTGGAATGTAGGACACGGGGCGGTGAGAAGCATGTTTCAGAGGAGGGATGGCGACCGAGAAGCACAATGTACAGTGGCAGCACTTCCACACAGCTGTATTTAAATGCCCACCTGCTTCTCCCACTTCTCAGAGCACTTTAATCAGAAGTGTGTGTGTGTGTGGGGTGGGGGGCGGCTGAGGAAATTGAATAGCGAGGGCCTCCTTGCTTCTGTCCAATCAGTCTTTTAAAAAAGAGCAACCTTTGTCTTCATTTGTATACTGCCTATTTTAAAGACAAATCACGTTTGTAGTGGGAAATTTCTACTTAAGGTCCATTCTGTAAGCCATACCTCATCATCTAAGCACAAACAAGATTAAGATCAATTTTGTGGAAAGGGAAGGCCAGGAGGTGCCCTAATTCCAGAAGGAGGTGGACGTCAAGGTAACAGATGAGGAGATAAGAGGAAGGTGGAGAAAGGACCGGAGGCCTAAAATGTTGATCACTGAGACCCTGGGTCACTGCGCACAGTGAGGATGAAGCCAGGGCTGCTGCATGGAACACTGCTGCATGGAACACTGCTGCATGGAACACTGCTACAGGAAGGAAGCTGCACTTTACCTTGACTACTATCATCATGTGCTATGAGCACTCAGTCCCTGTTAACAGTCTGGCTTGGCTGTAAATCCTGGCTCTGAGCTGAATGTCTGGAAAAACTTGAACAAGTCATTAATTATCAGTCATTGCTTTCTTCATCTGTAAAATGGACTAATTACTAAGCTGGCTGTTTATTGTGAAGACAAGACGAGCCTCTTTTATATTTGTTCCCAGGCCCAACTATTTTTGTTGCTGACTTATCTTTGAAACATTCAGGAACCAAAGCTCCTTTGTATCAGTCTTGCAGCTGAGAATATGCACATGAATGAGTGAAGGGTTACATTCAGAACTGACAAAGATAGGTGAGGGGCTGGAGAGATGGCTTAGTGGTTAAGAGCACTGACTGCTCTTGGAGAGGGCTCAGGTTTGGTTCTCAGCACTCACATGGTGACTCATATAGTCTGTAACTCCCATTCCAAAAGATCCCTCTTCTGACCTTCGTGGGCCCCAGGCATACGTGAGGCACACATATGTACATGAAAGCATAATACTCATACGCATAAAATGAAAATGAATAAATCTTATGAAAAATTAAATAGGTAAGTGTTTTCCATGAGTATTAATCATACGACACAGAATAACTTCTGCATAAAGATGCCAGTCATCACAGATAGCACCAAAGTAAGCCTGGCTGCATTTAGGAGCTGTCCTGGGCTCGTAGCTGGCACATATGGCGAATACACTCTAACCGTATGGCCATCCTATGCCTCACAAACAGGGCTCTTAGATAGAACAAGGAGAAATATGACAATGATGAGGTCGCTCCCCAACTGTAAATTGGAGACAACTATTGTAGAGGTAATCTCTTATAAAACCGGTAAAACTGCTTTCTTTAATTGACTACTAGACATGGGAACTGTGGAAGGGATTACTCTCTGTTCAGAACCAAATATAATACTAAAGTCCTAGGGCTATGCACTCAGGCAAAATATATTAATACAGGAGCTCTGACATCAGCAATGGATTGTTCTACCAGGTGGATGTTGGCCAGGGGATCCAAGGCCCCACAAAAGGTAAGGGCTCCTTGCCTCTAAGTTGGGATACCTACAGGAGGAGAGGCAATAAGACCCTGCTGCCAAAGACCTGACGTTAACATGGGAGGGATGTATTGAGACCACACATGCAAGTGTACAGATGGCCTCTGGAATGCCAGAGAGTGTTACCAAAGGCCACTAAACCAATAAAGCAAATATGGGTCTCCCTGAGTCAAGCAAGACTCCACCATCAGCACCAGCTACACCTCACCTGCCTGGAAATACTGTGCAGCAGAGGCAGCCATGTGCCTGTATATCCCAAATCTAATTGGCTATTGGCTCTCCCCTTGGAGAAATAACCCATGGCTGATGCCACAAGCTTACATCCTCTACAGGTTAGGAGATGTTATAAGCCACAGTAAGACCCTGTCATATTTAACAGGGGGGAAAATTGTAATTCATGGATTAACATATCCAAACATATGTCTATGCTAAAGTAACCTACCATAACTATTAGTGCTGCTTAAATACCTATATATCTAATTGCTTGTTCTTCATTAGTAGGATCGAAAGGTTATTCCTGGACAAACTGTCAGCCCATGAAAGGAAACAGCCAGAATTGACCAGAGTCCAAGTCAACAGCTCCAGAGAGAGTGGACTGTTTTACCTCTCATCCACCTGTGCCCCTTTTCTAAGCCTAGGGAACAACCTGCGGAAGAGGGGGCGTGGTAGAATGTAAGGGCTGTGATTGGGGTGATTGGTGAAACTACAGCAATGTAGTCTGGACACTCATTTGATCAACTTGATTGAACAAACAACCTGTCACCCCCCACTGGATGGTGGGGCTGTAGGTGTTTGGGCACAACAGCCTGCAGATAGGTTTTGCATGAAGGATGCTTGTACTCATGGATTATCACTTATAGCTAAAAATGAAAAAAAAAAAACTGAGAGAAAGATGCAGGACAGTTATGGCAGAATGCATGATCTGGGATGGGGTGGGGGTGGGGGGGGAGGGAAAGGGAAATAAGCCTGAACTGAATTGGAAAAATGTATGAAATGCACAAAGCATCAATAAAAACTAATTTAAAAAAAAAAAAGAAAGGAAACACTTAGTGAGGACTGACTTTCTACTGGAAAGACTCTAAGTGTATACAGATTCTGGACAGACTGTTCCCTGGTACAGGTTTTGCAGCTTCTTTGTCAGTTGACCGGGTGGTAAAGAAAAAAAGCGCAGTGGGACGAAAGGAAGCCGCTCCCTGGAGGAGTGCAGGAACCAATTTAAAACAAGAACTGGGCAAGGAGGTGCTGCCTCAGGCTGCCCCTTCCACATCTCTCTACTCCGCCTGGAACCCAGGACAGTATCTACAGATGAACTGAATGTAGATGAATGTAGATGCTAAGGGCAGGACCTGTTAGGGGTGCAGTTCTGCCTGGGCAAGATGAGCCCAAGGGCAGGCGAGAGGTGGTTCAAGCCTTCCATTCCTGTCACCTAAGAAAGAATCCAGAGGTAGCTCATTGTTCTGGGGAGGAGTAAGGAAAGCCTCCCTCCCCAAAGAAAGGATCACAAGGCAACTTAAAAATATTTTGTATATTATTTTTATTTGATGTGTTTAAGTGTTTTGCCTGCATGTATGTAAGTGCCCGAAGAAGGTGTTGCATCCCCTGGAACTGGAGTTATGGATGGTTCTTAGCTGCCATGCAGATGCTGGGGACAGAACTCAAGTCCTCTGGAAGAATAGCAGGTGTTCTTAACCTCTGAGCCTCTCTGTATCCCAAGGCAGCTTCACAAGGACCCTCACATTCACCTTCCTTCAAGCAGCTTCTCAAAGTTCTTACGCTGCTTCTGGCTTGCTGACTTTAGACACCATAGGGTTTTAATTTTCTCACTTTTAACTTCAGTTTGAAAGTACACTTTACCTTGTAGGATTACTTAGAACGTTGAATGTGATGACACTTAGCACAGTCTAAACTCCCATTGACTGTGATAGTTTGAATGCTGACTATACCCAAAGGTCTCTAAGTGGTGGAATCTTTGAGATTCAGCTGTAGGAGAAGGTCCTTGGGCCATTTGGAGGCATGATCTCAGAAGAGATGGTGAGACCCATCTCTCCCTCTGACCCTGCTTCCGGGCTCACAGTGTGAGGACTTTGCTCCTATGTTTATTCCCATCATGATATGCCAACGCCATGAGGCTGCCTGACCTTGATTTTCTTTTTTTTTTTTTTAATTTTTTTTTTTTTATTTATTTCTGTATGTGTATGAATGTACTGTCAGCATGCAGGTCTGTGCTGCACCCGTGTCGTGCAAGCCGCGGAGGTCAGAAGAGGGTCTCGGACTCCCCTGGAACTGGAGTTCTCCTGGAACCGGAGCTTCAGACGGTTCTCAGCCGCCCTGTGGGTGCTGGGGAACGAACCCGGTCCTCTGCAAGAGCGTCGGCGCTCTTAGCCGCTAGCCATACTCTCCAGCCCCGACCTTGATTTTCTAAAAACCATGAGGACTTTTATATTGTCAATTGCCTTCAATATACCAGTACAGCATAGAGTGACTAATCACTGAGTAAGTTTTGTTTATATTTAATAACTTTGAGAATTAAGTATTATGTAAGTGCTTAAGCATATTCAAGCTCCTAAGTAATGAGCTACTTTTGCTAATCTAACTTTGCACCAAAAAAGGGGAAAAAAGCACGGTGTGGCTTTCAACCTTACGAGACTAAAATCTGGTTCTGAAAGTCCATGAAGAATGTCAATGCTGCTTCCAGCCTGGTATCTAAAGTGTATCGATCCTATCTTAAGCAAAAGCACTTCGACACTTGAGAAAAATTTCAACTATCCCTGACTGAGTCTATCACTTGCCAAAGGCTTGCTTGAGAGTCTGATATTCGAAGTCATATTATATTTTCTCCCTAGAGAAATGCCTTCACAGAGTTGAGATTTAATGTTTTGTCCTCGGTTTTTCTTCTTTTTTTTTTTTTGGAGAATCAATATCAGAAAAAAATACATTTGAAGAAAACTTTATCTTTTGCAAAAGTCATAATCCTGGACAGCAAATAGGTTCCATCCTAAGTCTTAGCATGAAATGATTGGTGGAGATGGTCTGGAGTACTCTGTTAAAAAGGACTTAAAAAGGACTTCAGGGTTGCCATAATTTATTAGCAGTCTGCCAAGGATGTCCACAAAGACTGTGGAGTTTTGTGATACACATACACATCTGCCACATGAAAGCATGGCAATATGCTGAGCCTAACGAATGGTAGCCAAACTGTTTATTCTTTCTTAAATCCAGAGGCAGAAACCTCTTACCACTGAGTCTAGTCCATTCAGTCTTTCTTCCTGAGTTGTCTTCCCCCTATAGTCAAGTAGCTCTCAGGGCCTCGAAGATATGGTTATCCTAGAAGACGCCAGAATAAATGCATGAACGGTGAGAGTGGAAGATACAATGCTCCTCCTCACACCAAAGCAAGACATTCAGGGCAGCCCAAATAATGGAACGCAGGCTTGACTAGTGGGAGTAGCACGTACAAATAGAAGAGGAGAGCAGAACGGAACAAGGAAGTGGAGAGCTAAAGCTGAAGACACAGTATTTGAGGAAAACCACGCCGACCATGGCCATTAAGATCATCACATTGCTTCCGGCAGCTCAAAATCAAAATCAGAATACTGTGTTTTATATAATTCTTTGCCAGAACCATTTTAGTGACATTAAATGGCTTAAGTGGCCATTTGTGGAGCAGCCCAGCAACTGGGTGGGTTTTATGGACCAGTCTGTTATAGTCNTCATTTAAAAATGTTCATAAGGTGTCAAGTTTACTTTATGGACAGAACTCTGAACAACATCTTCAAACTGGATTTCTGAAGAATTCCCTACTTTCTCTTTCCTTTTGTCTGAGATTGGATTTCCAAGTTATTATTACAATATTATGGGAGAAATTAAAATGTACACTCAAATAGCTTCTAAACATCTTTAAATACTAAGAACTAAAAGGTTCTCGAAAGATGCAGGACGTTAGTTGCAGAATGCATGATTGATCTGGGTGGTGTTGTAGGGAGGAAGGGAAGAGGAATATGAACAGAATTTTAAAAAGAAATGAAATATTGCATTAAAAAAGTTCTTTTCTCTTGAGTACACACAAAAACATTAGCCATTCACTGCAAGTGAGGATTATTATTTATTATTTTATTTATTTATTTATTATTTATTTTTATATAGTGTATGAGTGTACTGTCTGCATGTAGGTGGTTGCACTTGTGTCATGCAAAATGCCGTGGCGGTCAGATAGAGAGGTCAGTTCCCCTGGAACTAATGTTATGTTAAAGACAGTTCTTAGCCCTGTGGGTGCTGGGAATTGAATCCTGGTCCTCTGCACAAGCAAGTGGGCGCTCTTTTTAACACTGACCATTCTCTCAGCCCTCAAGTTCATTTCTAAATCTGATTTATTTCATGAACTCTAACCTGCTTTCTTGCTACTTTTCCTGGATAATCTGTAGATATGTCAAATGAAAAACATTAATTAAAATAAGAAAAATGTCTTACCCACACTCATGCCTTCTGTGTGGCTTAGGCTGGATTCAAATTTCCTCTGTGGAAGTCCATCAGTTCCAGCCTGAACCCTTCATTACTCTACCTCAGGCCCAGGTACCCGGCTCCTTGCCAACATAGCTGCCAGCTGGTCTCCCTTTCCCACATTACCAGCCTTCAGAGTATCCAAACTGAGCAACTTAAATGAGCACCACATTAGATGGGCAGATTCCAATGCCAGCTTCACATAGCCAGGAGAACAACATTAAAACTCTAGCTCACAGGGGCCTTAAGCTGCCTGGCCTCACTCAGTAGGCCTTCTCCTCTACAGTCAGGGACCTAAAAGGAACAGAATTCTCTTCCCATGGTTCAAATGAAGACGTTATCATGAACTAATTTATTGCAAATATAGGGGGCAGGGCTGACAAAAATGAAGAAGAGTGAGACAATAGTGTCCCTCCCAGACAACAGTGTCAGCCACTGCCATTCCCTACTGCAGAGGGGCCAGCACAGGTGCTAGAGCCAGAGCAACTGGGTCCTCCTAGAAGGGACTGTGTAATGATACTCTGACTCCTTTTTTTCCCTTGACTTCTGACCTCTTAGTCTAATTTTGGGGGGTTGGGATGCTGGGGATTGAGCTGAGGGCTTGCCATGCTAAGGCTGGTGCTCTACCATTGAGCTATACTGTCAACCACTGACACTTCACTTTGGCCCAAGGTCAGATTCTCTGTGAGTGATAAGGTAGAAAGTGCCTAGGCACAGCAGAGCAGTGAGAAGGGAGCCTGGATGTCTGGGGTGGAAGGGACACGACCAGCGTGGACAGCGGCCTCGTTCCAGGCCCCGCCCTTCCTCCCTGCTTCTCCAGGTCCACTCCCAATTTTGTTTTATAACAAGAGGTGCCCAAGCTGTACTTTGTGTGGGTACCTTCTGCTGTCCACTCATATAGTTAGTTCTTCATGATGCTTCAAGTCTTGTTTTGTTTTGTGCTAGGGTCTTTATATCCAATCTGGCCCCAAACTTACTATCTAGGCAAGGAGTCCTTAAACTCTTGAACAGACTTCCTCTACCTCCAACTGGGTGTTACAGTTGTTCTGTATGTCATGCCTGGATTCCCTCCAACGTCTTAATTTAAATTTGTATATCTAAGGAGTACCTCCTTGTTTCATCTTTGCCTGTTTTCTTTTAGAGTATTCCACTACAACTTGTAACTACGAGTTTCCTCACTTTTCTATTTTCTTTATAGAATTTTCGGGGCAGTGACAATCTATACACGCAAATGCCTGCCATTTAGTATCAGTGCTGAATCATCAACTCACCAACTGTACCACGATTCATAGCGTGGCGGAACTGTAACATTAGTAAGTACTGTAAACATCAACTGAACCAATGGTACCCAGATCATATGGCGGAACTGTAACATTAGTAAGTACTGTAACATCACTGAACCAATGGTACCCAGATCATATGGCGGAACTGTAACATTGTCTGAAGACAATGCATTTAAAGAAAGATCTGTATAACTCTAAATTGGGGCAGTATTTAAGAAAGCTCACTTAATCTTTACTCTTTTATACAACATTTTAGCTGGGGGAAAAAAACCCTAAGACTTTATGTAAGGAATATAATTGCATTGACGGAGATTCCTCTTTTGTTTATTATTTAAAAGGAAAAGGTAGTGTATTAGAGTACAAGTGGTCTAAAACTGAATAACTGAATCACCTGAAAGCAAGGTTTCTGCTCATTTCTTTGCTGCTGTTTCTATAGCAAAGTATAAAAATCACCTGTTTGAATCTGTGATGGTCTTGGTACTAGATATTAGTTATTTTGAGAACTTGTTTTTAATTGAAGAAGGAACAAAGGAATGGGAATACCCTGGAATGTAGGACACGGTAGAAGGGCGGTGAGAAGCATGTTCAGAGGAGGGATGGCGACCGAGAAGCACAATGTACAGTGGCAGCACTTCCACACAGCTGTATTTAAATGCCCACCTGCTTCTCCCACTTCTCAGAGCAGCTTAATCAGAAGTTGTTGTGTGTGCGTGTGTGTGTGTGTGGGGGGCTGGCGAGGACGCAGCTTGTTAGGAATGAATAGCGAGGGCCTCCTTTCTTTGTCCAATCAGTCTTTTAAAAAAGAGCAACCTTTGTCTTCATTTGTATACTGCCTATTTTAAAGACAAATCACGTTTGTAGTGGGAAATTTCTACTTAAGGTCCATTCTGTAAGCCATACCTCATCATCTAAGCACAAACAAGATTAAGATCAATTTTGTGGAAAGGGAAGGCCAGGAGGTGCCCTAATTCCAGAAGGAGGTGGACGTCAAGGTAACGAGAATAGAGGAGATAAGAGAAGGTGGAGAAAGGACCGAGAGCCTAAAATGTTGATTACTGAGCCCTGGGTCACTGCGCACAGTGAGGATGAAGCCAGGGCTGCTGCATGGAACATGTCATGGAACCTGCTGCATGGACACGCACAGGAAGGAAGCTGCACTTTACTTGACTACTATCATCATGTGCTATGAGCACTCAGTCCCTGTTAACAGTCTGGCTTGGCTGTAAATCCTGGCTCTGAGCTGAATGTCTGGAAAAACTTGAACAAGTCATTAATTATCAGTCATTGCTTTCTTCATCTGTAAATGGACTAATTACTAAGCTGGCTGTTTATTGTGAAGACAAGACGAGCCTCTTTTATATTTGTTCCCAGGCCCAACTATTTTTGTTGCTGACTTATCTTTGAAACATTCAGGAACCAAAGCTCCTTTGTATCAGTCTTGCAGCTGAGAATATGCACATGAATGAGTGAAGGGTTACATTCAGAACTGACAAAGATAGGTGAGGGCTGGAGAGATGCTTAGTGGTTAAGAAGCACCAACTGCTCTTGGAGAGGCTGGGTTTGGTTCTCAGCACTCAATGTGATTCCCAAAATAGTCGTACTCCATCCAAAAGATCCCTCTTCTGACCTTCGTGCAGCCGCACAGTACCACACACATATGACATGAAAGCATAATACTCATCGCATAATAAAAAATGAAAATGAATAATTTATGAAAAATAAATAGGTAAGTGTTTTCTCATGAGTATTAATCATACGACACAGAATAACTTCTGCATAAAGATGCCAGTCATCACAGATAGCACCAAAGTAAGCCTGGCTGCATTTAGGAGCTGTCCTGGGCTCGTAGCTGGCACATATGGCGAATACACTCTAACCGTATGGCCATCCTATGCCTCACAAACAGGGCTCTTAGATAGAACAAGGAGAAATATGACAATGATGGTCGCTCCCCAACTGTAAAATGGAGACAACTATTGAGAGGTAATCTCTTATAAAACGGTATAAAACTGCTTTCTTTAATTGATACTACTAGACATGGGAACTGTGGAAGGGATTACTCTTTGTTCAGAACAAATATAAACTAAAGTCCTAGGGCTATATGCACTCAGGCAAAATATATAATACCGGGCTCTGACATCAGCAATGGATTTTCTACCAGGTGGATGTTGGCCAGGGGATCCAAGGCCCCACAAAAGGTAAGGGCTCCTTGCCTCTAAGTTGGATACCTACAGGAGGAGGCGAATAAGACCCTGCTGCCAAAGACCTGACGTTACATGGGAGGAGTTATTGAGACCACACATGCAAGGTACAGATGGCCTCTGAATCAGAGAGTTACCAAAGCCACTAAACAACAAAGCAAAATATGGTCTCCTGAGTCAAGCAAGACTCCCATCAGTCAAGCACAGCTACACCTCACTGCCTGAATACTGTGCAGCAGAGGCAGCCATGTGCCATGTATATCCCAAATCTAATTGGCTATTGGCTCTCCTCTGGAGAAATCCATGGCTGATGCCACAAGCTTACATCCTCTATATGGTTAGGAGATGTTATAAGCCACAGTAAGACCCTGTCATATTTAACAGGGGGAAAATGTAATTCATGATTAAACATACCAACATATGTCTATGCTAAAGTAACCTACATAACATTAGGCTGCTTAAATACCTATATATCTAATTGCTTGTTCTTCATAGTGGATTCGAGGTTTATTCCTGGACAAAACTGCAGCCCATGAAGGAAACAGCCAAATTGACAGAGTCCAAGTCAACAGCTCCAGAGGAGTGGACTGTTTTACCTCTATCCACCTGTGCCCCTTTCTAAGCCTAGGGAACAACCTGCGGAAGAGGGTGCGTGGTAGAGAGGGCGTTGGGTAGGTAGATAGCAATGTAAGGGCTGTGTGATTGGTGGTGATGGGAAACTACGACTGTAGTCTGGACACATTTGTCAACTTGATTGAACAAACAACCTGTCACCCCCCACTGGATGGTGGGGCTTGTGTGTGTTGGGCACAACAGCCTGCAGATAGGTTTTGCATGAAGGATGCTTGTTATCATGGATTATCACTTATAGCTAAAAATGAAAAAAAAAAAAACTGAGAGAAAGATGCAGGACGTTATGGCAGAATGCAGACTGATTTGGGGTGGGGTGGGGGAGTGGGGGGGAGGAGGAATAGAGGCGAACATGGGGGGAAAGGAATAAGCTGAACTGAATTGGAAAAATTATGAAATGCACCAGTAATAAAAAACTAATATTAATTTAAAAAAAAAAAAAGAAAGGAAACACTTAGTGAGGACTGACTTTCTACTGGAAAGACTCTAAGTGTATACAGATTCTGGACAGACTGTTCCCTGGTACAGGTTTTGCAGCTTCTTTGTCAGTTGACCGGGTGGTAAAGAAAAAAAGCGCAGTGGGACGAAAGGAAGCCGCTCCCTGGAGGAGTGCAGGAACCAATTTAAAACAAGAACTGGGCAAGGAGGTGCTGCCTCAGGCTGCCCCTTCCACATCTCTCTACTCCGCCTGGAACCCAGGACAGTATCTACAGATGAACTGAATGTAGATGAATGTAGATGCTAAGGGCAGGACCTGTTAGGGGTGCAGTTCTGCCTGGGCAAGATGAGCCCAAGGGCAGGCGAGAGGTGGTTCAAGCCTTCCATTCCTGTCACCTAAGAAAGAATCCAGAGTAGGTAGCTCATTGTTCTGGGGAGGAGTAAGGAAAGCCTCCCTCCCCAAAGAAAGATCACAAGGCAAACTTTAAAATATTTTGTATTTATTTTTATTTGATGTGTTAGTGTTTTGCCTGCATGTATGTAAGTGCGATAGAAGAGAGTGTTGCATCCCTGGAACTGGAGTTATGGGATGGTTCTCTAAGCTGCCATGCAGATGCTGGGACAGAACCAAGTCCCTGAAGAATAGCAGGTGTTCTTACCTCTGAGCCTCTCTGTATCCCAAGGCAGCTTCACAAGGACCCTCACATTCACCTTCCTTCAAGCAGCTTCTCAAAGTTCTTACGCTGCTTCTGGCTTGCTGACTTTAGACACCATAGGGTTTTAATTTTCTCACTTTTTAACTTCAGTTTGAAAGTACACTTTACCTTGTAGGATTACTTAGAACGTTGAATGTGATGACACTTAGCACAGTCTAAACTCCCATTGACTGTGATAGTTTGAATGCTGACTATACCCAAAGGTCTCTAAGTGGTGGAATCTTTGAGATTCAGCTGTAGGAGAAGGTCCTTGGGCCATTTGGAGGCATGATCTCAGAAGAGATGGTGAGACCCATCTCTCCCTCTGACCCTGCTTCCGGGCTCACAGTGTGAGGACTTTGCTCCTATGTTTATTCCCATCATGATATGCCAACGCCATGAGGCTGCCTGACCTTGATTTTCTTTTTTTTTTTTTTTAATTTTTTTTTTTTTTATTTATTTCTGTATGTGTATGAATGTACTGTCAGCATGCAGGTCTGTGCACCCGTGTCGTGCAACGCCGCGGAGGTCAGAAGAGGGTCTCGGACTCCCCTGGAACTGGAGTTCTCCTGGAACCGGAGCTTCAGACGGTTCTCAGCCGCCATGTGGGTGCTGGGGATCGAACCCGGGTCCTCTGCAAGAGCGGTCGGCGCTCTTAGCCGCTAGGCCATCTCTCCAGCCCCGACCTTGATTTTCTAAAACCATGAGGACTTTTATATGTCAATTGCCTTCAATATACCAGTACAGCAATAAGAAGTTGACTAATACACTGAGTAAGTTTTGTTTATATTTAATAACTTTGAGAATTAAGTATTTATGTAAGTGCTTAAGCATATTCAAGCTCCTAAGTAATGAGCTACTTTTGCTAATCTAACTTTGCACCAAAAAAGGGGAAAAAAGCACGGTGTGGCTTTCAACCTTACGAGACTAAAATCTGGTTCTGAAAGTCCATGAAGAATGTCAATGCTGCTTCCAGCCTGGTATCTAAAGTGTATCGATCCTATCTTAAGCAAAAGCACTTCAGACACTTGAGAAAAATTTCAACTATCCACTGACTGAGTCTAGCACTTGCCAAAGGCTTGCTTGAGATGTCTGATATTCGAAGTCATATTATATTTTCTCCCTAGAGAAATGCCTTCACAGAGTTGAGATTTAATGTTTTGTCCTCGGGTTTTTCTTTCTTTTTTTTTTTTTATGGAGAATCAATATCAGAAAAAAATACATTTGAAGAAAACTTTATCTTTTGCAAAAGTCATAATCCTGGACAGCAAATAGGTTCCATCCTAAGTCTTAGCATGAAATGATTGGTGGAGATGGTCTGGAGTACTCTGTTAAAAAGGACTTAAAAAGGACTTCAGGGTTGCCATAATTTATTAGCAGTCTGCCAAGGATGTCCACAAAGACTGTGGAGTTTTGTGATACACATACACATCTGCCACATGAAAGCATGGCAATATGCTGAGCCTAACGAATGGGTAGCCAAACTGTTTATTCTTTCTTAAATCCAGAGGCAGAAACCTCTTACCACTGAGTCTAGTCCATTCAGTCTTTCTTCCTGAGTTGTCTTCCCCCTATAGTCAAGTAGCTCTCAGGGCCTCGAAGATATGGTTATCCTAGAAGACGCCAGAATAAATGCATGAACGGTGAGAGTGGAAGATACAATGCTCCTCCTCACACCAAAGCAAGACATTCAGGGCAGCCCAAATAATGGAACGCAGGCTTGACTAGTGGGAGTAGCACGTACAAATAGAAGAGGAGAGCAGAACGGAACAAGGAAGTGGAGAGCTAAAGCTGAAGACACAGTATTTGAGGAAAACCACGCCGACCATGGCCATTAAGATCATCACATTGCTTCCGGCAGCTCAAAATCAAAATCAGAATACTGTGTTTTATATAATTCTTTGCCAGAACCATTTTAGTGACATTAAATGGCTTAAGTGGCCATTTGTGGAGCAGCCCAGCAACTGGGTGGGTTTTATGGACCAGTCTGTTATAGTCACTAAAATAGTTATACCTGCTACATGGAAGCCATTCTCGACACTGCTTTCCAGTCATGATTTTGCTAATCCTGTCTTTTTGTCATTTTAATTCTTTTTTTTTTTTTTTTTTTTTTTTTTTTTTTTTGTTTTTTTTTTGGGTCTTTTCGAGATCATGGGTCTCCTGTAGCCCCATGCTGTCCAGGGAACTCACATTGTAGACCGGCTGGCCTGTAACTCACAAAGATCCGCGCTGCCTCTGCCTCTGCCTCCCAAGTGCCAAGGATTGAAAGGGCGGTGCACCACCAACACCCGGCCCATTTTAATGTCTTTACATTAAAACCAAGAAGAATGTGGTATATACAAACTGCTGTTCCGAATTTAATCTAAGAAAAAAACTTGCAAAAAAAAATCAGATTTTTGGTTATTGTAACTTAGTTTTAGGTCTTTTCTGTTTGAAGCATTTATGCAGAGCAGGGCATGGGGCTTCATGCCTGAATGTCACTACTTGAGAAGCTGAGGTCAGCCAGGTTTATGTAGTGATACCCTGCCTGAAAAGGAAGATTCATTAAAAAAAAAAAAAAAAACCCAAACAGAGCAAATACCACAATGGGTAAGCAGAAGAGGGATTATTTTTTTGTTTTCTACCCAAAGATTTGATTATTAGAAATACCGATAATAAACATATTGGGCTTACCCTGTGCCAGACACACTGTTCCCACTGTTCCCACCAATACCTTCTCAGTATCATACAATACTGAACACTCTGGGATGTGTACCACTATCTCTGTTATAGATATGTGGAAACTGAGGCACTAGCCTTGGTTCACATGGCCAGTGAGCTGGAAGCAGGATGTGAACCCAAGCATTCCATCCAGTTCTAGCACATCTCTAAAATAGGGGAATGTAAACACATCCTGTCTTTAACTTAACTTTCTAATGTAACATCTGTGAGGCCTTGCTTCAGGGGTGGCTCCAGGCTATTCCTGAACATTAAAATTGTGTGTTCATATTTCTTTGGCTCAATATTAATCTTTAAGGGGAATGGAGGGGAATGTATGTGTTTGACTGGGTGAGGAAAGCTCTGGCTGTCAGAACATATTGGTGATGGTCTTCCCTCCTGCCCAATATGATTAGATCTTCTCTCCTTATATAAGACCTGTTTCTTTGTTGTTTTTGAAAGAGCCTAAAAGAACTTCACCTACAATACACCATCAGTAACTGTTATTGGCTTCCTTCCATTCAAAAAAAATTATAGTGACACTATTTGTCAGAATACTGTCTTTTAAACTGTGAAGTAAATCCATGATTGAGTATAGCTTCTCCATTAGTTTTTAGTAACTTTAAAGGAGAGTCTTGGGAATGATTACTACCCTTACTTCCAATTGCCTGACCCAAGGCCAGGTCAACATGTGCAGATGCAGTGGGGGAGAATCCACATATGGCGAAGACAGATGCAGCCTTAGCACATGGAAAGAGATGCCAAAGCATTTTCAAGTTTAGAGGGGCCAGCCTTGAAATTTTTAATTAGCTTACAGTTGAAAAGTAGTCTGAAGTTTCAAATTATAGTTATTTAGAGATTTGAGTTACTTATTATTTCACTTTATAAAACTACAATATGAGGCAGAGTTTCATGAAAAAACTGTCTCAAAAATTTTAAGAATCTATGCAGAGAGGCAAAAACAAAAAACCAAAAATCGGTTTGGGAACAGCAGCCCTAGGATGTGGCTCCACAGATATGATGTTGAAACAGCCTGCATTTCCTTGAATCTGCATTCTGATGACGTTTTATGGAGTTGTGAGAGTTAACGGAACTTGTCAAGGGGCCTGGGATGCTATCCTTGCTCCATAGTTTTGATCCCTGTATGTTAGCTCTGAAAATTTTCTCTGACAGATTCCATTTCTGATATCTCCTTTGTCTTTATTTCTCTTGCTGTTCAAAACCCAGCACTCCTGGCCTGTCTGACTGTACAACCTCCTAACTCAACTCACTTTTTCTAGCTTTCCTTTTTCTTTTTTTAAAGCCTTTTTAAAAATTTTTATTTATTTATTTATGTGTATGAATGTACTGTCCGCATGCAGGTCTGCCTTTTTCTAAGCAAGTTAATACGTTAGAAAAATAACCAGTAATGTTTTATTCCTCCTAGTTTATAAAAAGCATGAATCTATTGCCTATAGAATTAAAAAATTGCCCAATTTATCTAAGTTAAGCTACCACTATGTCTGGACCTGATAATTTTTTTCCCCAGCCATGTCAATGTTTCACACTAGTAGCAGACGACCTTCACACCCACTTCCCCTCTCGCCCTAAAATGTCCTCTTACCTTTTTTTATTTTTTATTTTTTTATTTTATTGAGGCCCTGTGCATTGCCTACAAAATTACATTACAAATCACATCTAGACCCGTGCTCCCCTCCCTGCTCCCCGACCCCACCAGACCTCATGCATTCTGCCAAACATAGTTTTCATCTTTTTCTCAGTCTTTCTCAAAATTCTCGATGCAGAAGTTTACTGTTTTGAGCAGAAGTTCACCGTTTCAGTCAGTTCTTTGGCACAGTCTTTTCTGTTGTTGTTGTTATTCCTTCCAATATGCATCACTCCAAAATATGCACATATGCATGCCATATATATCATAGGGTTTTAGCATCTTCAGCTTATGATTTTTTTTTTTTATTAGGCTGAAAGATGTCATGTTTGAAGGCTCCGCCATCAGTTCTGCCCTTGTGTTCCACACTGGGGTTTTCCCTTCCCATGGTTACCAAATGAGGTCCAATAAGCACCATGTCCTGTCTTAATCTTCCTGTACTGGTCTCCATAATACAGCGTGGGTAGTCCAACAATGGCACTCTATACTCTGAAGAGCTGGAAACCCCAGTAGTAGCTCAGTCCATAAGTTGGATTTCTCAGCAGTCCCCATGTGGCACTGAAGGTTTGGAGGATTCCTGGAGAGATATGAGTCCTCAGTCCATACTGGAAGGTTGAAAAGCTGTGTCTTCTCATGTCTTTGAAGGATGGCAAAAGCAGTGGCAGCCACAGGGTAGCTGCACTTGCCAGAAAGACAGGCAAAACAACTGTGCCTTTTTTTTTTTTTAACACTTTTTGACTTTTTACTAAGATCTGAAGTTTTATACCTGAAGTACAATTTCTCAGGCCTTACTATTTATTTATTTCTGGTTATACTTTTCTTTTTTTTAATTTTTTTTTAATTTTATTTATTTCTGTATGTGTATGAATGTACTGTCTGCATGCAAGTTTGTGCACCCGTGTCATGTAACACTGCAGAGGTCAGAAGAGGATGTCGGATTCCCCTGGAACTGGAGTTCTCCTGGAATTGGAGTTTCAGACGGTTCTCAGCTGCCACGTGGGTGCTGGGGATCAAACCCGGGTCCTCTGTAAGAGCGGTCATTGCTCTTAACTGCTAGGCCATCTCTCCAGCCCCTCTGGTTATACTTTTCTTTTGGATGTTTAAGGCCACACAGCCCAGATTAACCAAGGTTTTTGTTTTCTCAAGGTCACATGAGGATCTGGTCCTCAAGCCTCTTACCTTTTGTGAACACTTACTTTTTCTAAAAGACCTTTCAGAAATGTCCTCTATTCTATCAATATATCTCTAATAAGAGGCCAAAATAAGAGCTGTGTTTGCTCTACAGCAGCATAGAAGCAGTTCTTCCTTTGAGTTCCATTGCTCCATATCACTGTCTATGACGGTAGCTTTCTTCTTAATCTCCTTAAAGAAAGGAAGTGAACCTTATTCTCTTTGAATCTTTATTCTTCTGGCAGCTTCTGTGTCACACATTGAACAGATATTGATGAGAAAATATTCTGGTATTTTCCCCAAGGGTCCACTCTCAACTCCATCAACTTATCAACCAAGAACCATTATTACATTCTACATTTTGGTTCACTATAATATTTTCTTTTATAAAATGAGGGATTTTACTAATACATAGTTTAGAAAACTATAAGAAATGTAACATTTATGGGGCTGGAGAGATGGCTCCGTGTCTAAGAGCACTGACTGCTCTTGCAGAAGACCAGGGTTCAAATCCCACACGGCAGCTAACAACTGTCTGTAACTCTAGTTCCCTGGATCTGATGCCCACTTCTGACCTCTTAGGGCATTGCACAGCTCATGTGCATTCACATATATACAGGCTCTACACTCATACACATAAAATAAAAATAATAAAATACTTTGAAAAGAAACAAAGTTTAAACGTAACCACAACCTAAGTCTACTTGAATGTTATAAATAGTTAGACTGAAACAACATGAGTGATTTAAAAAAATCTCCCCAAACTTCAGGGCTTGTGAGATGGCTCAATAGGTAAAAGCATTTGCCACCAACCCTGATGACCTGAGTTCTATCCCAGGAAGAATGACTTCCTCAAGTTATCCTCTGACTCCAAACATGCGCCATGGCACAGCACCCCTCCCTGGATAGATAGCAATAAATATTGAAAAACTCACATTCTAATGGGATCATGATTTCTCTGGCACCCAGTTGAAATATGTTGTGTAAGATGGATGGGGTTTTTCACTTGCTAATAGAGGACATTAAGTAGGGGGTGGGTGGCTGAGGGTGGGGACTGGGGGTGGTGGTTAGATGAGATGGGTCTGAATATGATTGAAATACAGTGTATGAAATTCTTGAGTCAATAACTTTTTTTTTTGTCCAGAGTTTAGTACTTTTAATTTGTCCTAAAGTCACTGAAGCAAAAATCATGATAAAACATTCTTTTACAACCCCCAACGCAAAAAACAAAAAACTATTTGTAGGAAAAAAATAGTTTTGTACATGGGATGAAACAATATAAATTCAAAACTTACAGATAAGGGTTAGCTCTATCACTCATCTCTTTAAAAAGTTTATATGAATGTCCAGTCAAAGCCAACAGGGTATCTATCTTGAAATGTTATCTATGTGGATTCCAAGTAGGCTGCAGGACTGCATACTGTCATGGAATGTCCTCAGAAGGCTCTGCCATTGAACAGGTAACAGAGTAAAAACCCCAGAGTCCTTTCTTTCAAATGGAAGAAGGAAAGACAGGAACAGAAGAAATTACTCAAGTTTCGTCTTCTTTCCTTGTGGTTTGAAGTCTCCTCCTCCTTCCCTTCCTCCTCTAAAGCCTCCTCGACCTCCAAAACCTCCCTGGCCTCTGCCTCCACCCTCGTCCTCCAAATCCTCCTCTTCCTCCACCATGGTGACCTAAGCCACCTTCACCCTTAGGCTTGGCGCAATCCAAGGTAACTTAGTTTCCATCAATGTCACCATCTTCCATGGCCTCCTTGGCAGCTTTGGCATCTTCTTCACTATTAAAGTCTACAAAACCAAACCCTTTGGAGGACCTGGTTTCCCGATCAGTGACTATTCTTTCACAAACAGAGCCCTCAAATGATTCTTTTAATGTTTATTCAGTGGTATCCTCAGAGAGAACTTTGACAAACAGAGCTCTGGACAGCTGACTTCTGGCATTAGGCGATCCCCCTGGGTCCTTGCAACTCCAGTCTGATTATTCTGCCCTTAAGTTTGGATTCACCACTCTAAGCGCTGTTCTTTCCGGCTCTCTCCAGTGTAGTGTAGTGAAACAGATCACCCATCGATTTCTGCCCCCTGCTTTTCTTCAACGTTTTCTTGGCATCTGCTTCTGTCTTAAATTCAATATAAACAATCCCTTTACTCTTCCCGTCCTGGCTAACCAATCTCATCTCCATGGCATCTTCAAACACTTCTTTTAATTCATCCTCAGTGACACTGAAAGAGAGGTTTTTGGCCCAAAGTGTCCTTGCAGCTCAAACTTTCTCACTGTTTCTTCCTTTTGTTTTTTCTAGCTTAATTTCATTGCCAAACACTTTTAAACCAGGAAGTTCCAAGGCCTTTCCTAGGTCTTCGGCAGACTCAAAGTCAACATAACCAAATTTCCTATTTGTACCAGTTCTGACATCCACAACAGCAAGATCATTTTTAACAAAAAGTTCATTGATAGCAACTTCTAATTCAGCAACGGATTTGCTAGGATTCAGGTCTCCAATGAACAGATTGAAAGGTGTGGTCAGTTCTGAACCTTCCACTTTCTGTTTCTTGGCCTCAGGAGCTTCTTTCTGTTTAGTCATTTCTTTTTTTTCATTTTCCAGGTGCTTCTTTAACAGGCTCTTCTTTCTCCTCTTCCTCCTCCTCCTCTTTATCCTCCTCATCATCTTCTTCATCCTCCTCCTCCTCAGCCATACCCTTGGCTTTCACAGCAACAGCTTTAGCAGGAGCTTTCTTTCCTTCGGCTGGTGTGATCACCATAGCTTCTTCTAAAGCCTCCTCCTCCTCCTCCTCCTCCTCCTCCTCCTCCTCTTCCTCCTCTTCATCCTCCTCATCCTCTGAAGCAGGAGCAGGTGGCTTTTGTTTTCAGAATTGCAGGCTCAAATTCCTCATCCTCCTCTTCGTCGTCCTCTTCTTCCTCATCACTATCATCTTCTTCCTCCTCCTCCTCATCCTCTTCCTCCTCATCACTGTCTTCCTTCTTGGCATTCTTACCATTCTTTGCCCCCTTGGCTGGGGTGACAGCTCCCTTTTTACCAGGGGTTGCTACCCATGCTTTTGCTTGTGTGGCTGCCTCTTACCAGGTGTTGCCATGGCTTTGGCTGGTGTGACTGTCTTCTTGCCTGGTGTGGCTGCCACCTTTTAGCAGGTGTGGGAACTACAACATTTTCTGTTTGTGGAACCCTCACTTTCTTGGCTGGAGTTGTGGCAGCCTTCTTGCCTCTTTTCTGAGGATGACAACCTCCTCTCCACTGCTGCCATCTTCTTCATCTTCTGACATTTCTTCATCTTCACTGTCTTCTTCCACCTCCTTTGGAGGAGGAGCCATTTTCTTGGACTCACTTTGATTTTTACCGGCCTTTGAGAGCTTCACCATGATGGCGGCTTATGGCGATGGGGTGTGTGGTGCGCGAGCAGTGCAGATCAGTGGAGAGGAACCCGAGGAACCCGAGCGACCTCGATGGCGGCCGCTGGTACTGAAGACACTGGAGCACGTACGACTGACTGCCAACTACAGATAGCGTCTGAGTCAATAACTTTTTAAAAAATTTAAAACTAAATTAAAAAATTAAGTTCAACTAAAGACTGAATCCCAAATTTATAAGTCATAATGTAGAAATATGAGAAACATGAAAAAAATCAGTGTACCATTACTTCACTGAAAATGACAAATTCCACAATAATTTATTCCAATGAAAACAAATTTGATGACCCCCCTCAGACAAAGAATTTGAAAATCTGAGAGGTTATGGGTAAACTCCTGAATGCATTCAAAGAGAATACAAATAAATCACTCAACAACATAGGTAAGTTGAAATAGTAGATAAAGGAGGAATTCTAAAGAAACAGAAAGATTGAAAAAAAAACAAATTGAAACTTTAGAAATGAAAAGCTCAATATTAGAAAAATAACCCAACAAACTCAGGGCTAGGGATTTAGAACAGTGGAAGAAAGCATGCCTAGCAAGGCCCTGAGTTCAGTCCTCACCTCAGCTCAAAAAATAAATAAATAAAATATAAAGACAAAATAACAACATAGCAGAATGCCTCAGCAATAGACTGGTGGATAAAGTAAAATATTTAGACAACACTGAAGAAAATAAGAGAAAATATAACTAGGACGTGCGACATCTATAGGACATCATTAGGAGATCAAATCTGGGCTGGAGAATGCCTCAAAAAATAAAGTACCTGCTGAAGAAACAAGTTTGAGACCTGAGTTCAGGTCTCCAGTACCCACATATAAGTCAGGTACACTAACATGTGTCTAGAACCCAGGTGCTGAGGAGACAGAGACGGAAAGACCCCTGGAGTTCATTGGCCAGTTGTTGATCCAAATCAATGAGCTCCAGGTTCATTAAAAGACCCTGTCTCAAAAGATGACATAGAAAGTAGAAGATACTGAACATCAACCTCTGGCTTCCACACATGCACTGACACATGCATACACACAAACATCCCTAACACACACAGACCAAAATATGAAGCACAAGTATAGGGTAAGGAAAAGAAGTCCAAGCTCAAGGCATAGAAAATGTGCTCAATTAAACCAAGTTTAAAAAGTCTCCAAAATTTAGGGAAAGAGATGGGCATGCAGATACAGGAGGCATTTAGAACACCAAATACAGAAGGCCATAAAAGGACATTATGATGTCATATTGTAGTTAAAACACCAATTATACAGAACAAAAAAAGAATATTGAAAGTTGCAAGAGAAGCATCAAGACACATATAAGAGGAAAACCACCAGAATAGCAGTGTTTGCAACAGAAACTCTAAAACCAAGGAGAAAGTGAAAAATATATTTCAAGCTCTGAAAGATAATGACTGTGAACCCAGATTACAGTAGCCAGTGAAGCTATCCTTACATTTGAAAGAGAAACTTCCACAATAAACACAAAATAAAGGAATTTGTGACAACTGATCCACCACTGTAGAAGCTACTCAAAGGAATCCTATACCCAAGTGAGCTATGCAGGGCCATGAGATCACAGGGTACATGGCACTAGAACAGCAGGCAAGCAAAAAGGAGAATTAGAATATTGCAGATATTACAAAAGCTGTACAATGGTAGGAAAGAATGCATAAAAAACTGGAGGGATCTCAAATATAAAATAATGAAAAAAACCCACAAAACTGGAAGGTAGAAAGAAATAAAGATCAAGTCAGACATGAATGAAATGATAAAAAAGGATAATAAAGAATTAATGAAATGGGGCTGGAGAGATGGCTCAGTGGTCAAGAACATGACTGCTCTTGAAGAGGACCAGGGTTCAGTTCCCAGCACCCATATACCAGCTAACAACCATCTATAACTCTGGTCCCAGGGGATCGGGCACCTTCCTCTGACTTCTGCAGGCGTTGCACAACGCAGGTGTACTTTCATACATGTAGACAATACACTCATACACATAAAATGAAAATAATAAATGAAATATTTTTTGGGAAGAATTAATGAAGAATTGGTTCTTTGAAAAGTTAAGATTAACCCTTTTAGCTAAACTAGGTGTATTAGTCACTTTTGTGTTGCTGTGATAAAACCACTATGACCTCCTTATAAAAGGAAGAGTTTATTTGAGCTTATGATTGACGGTTCCAGGGAATTAGAGTCCATGGTGGCAGGAGACATGGTGGCCAGGGCTAGAGCAGAAAGCCTAGGTTCACATCTCCAAAGAGCACAGGAAGTCAAGAGAGAGAGAGAGAGAGACTGGAGACTGGCAAGGCTTGTTAAACTCACTAAGCCCGCCCTCAATGACGTACTTCCTCCAGCATGGCCACACCTTCTAAGACCTCCCAAAACAGTGCCACCAACTGGGAACAAAATGTCTGAATACTTAAAGCCTATTGGGGACACTCTCACTCAAACCACCACAGTAGGTAAAAAAAAAGAGGAAAATTAGTGAAATTAGAGGTGTCAAGGGAAATATTAAAACAGATACCAATGAAGTTCAAAGAATCATTAGGGCATATTCTGAAATCTTATATTCAATAAATTGAAAAAATCAAAAAGAACAGATAACTTTCTACACATATATGACATTCAGTCTTAAAGAAGAGCCCATAAACAGCTTAACAGATCTACAACAAAGAATGAAATTGAAGAAGTAACTAAAAGTCTCCAGCTAAAAAGGCCTAGGCCCAGACAGATTCACTGATGGATTCTACTACACTGTAGAAAGTCAATGATCAATGCTCCTCAAACTTCCTTAAGAGAAAAATGAAAGGAATGCTGGGAAACTCATTTTATAAAGCCAGCATCATCTTGATACCAAAACTCAATGAGCACTCGTCCACCACAACAAAAGTTATAGGCCACACATCAAATAAAGCATTTACCATGATCAAGCTGGCTTCACTGAGATGCAAGGATGGTTTGGTGTACACAAATCAATAAATTTAATTCACCCAACAAATAGACTGAAGGAAAAATGTTACAATCTTGTCAATGGTTGTAGAAAGGCATTAATAAAGTCCAATATCCCTTTATGATGAAACCCTAAAAAACCTACAGATTGCAGGAATATAGCTTGATATAAAAAAGGCTATTTATGAAAAACATAATCAAAATTAAATATGGACAAACTCAAAGCATTTCTACTATAATCAGAAATAAAGTCAGAGTGTCCACTCTCTATACTCCAATTCAATATAATGTTTGATATTAAGACAAGCAAGACTATTTTGACAAAAAAAAGACATACAAACAGGAATGGAAGAAATCAAATTATCTCTATTAACAGATGATATGATCATACATGTAACAGACTCTAGAAATAGGGCCATAAAAATCTAAAAACTGATTAAAGTAGCAAGATTCAAAAGTAATATACAAAATCATCATCTTTCCTATCACTAATGAACATGCTAAGAAAAAAAATCAGAAAAACAATCCCATTCATAATACATTTAAAATAAACCTTGAAATCCATCAAGAAAATGAGTGCATAGAATGGAAAATTTTAAAATACAGAAGAAATGAACTGAAGATAGCACTAGAAGAAGACTCACAGATCTGTGAGTTAATATAGTGGAAATGGCCATACTACAAAAGCAGCCCACAAATAAATGCAGTCCCTATAAAATTCCAATGGCATTCTTTAAAGCAATTGAAAAAAACAATCCTAAAATTGATGTGGAAGCATCAAAGTCCCCGAATAGCCAGAGCTATCCTGAGCAAAAAGAAAGTGCCAGGGGTATCATTATATATGATTTCAACATATACTTCACAGCCATAATGACCATGGTACTGCTAAAAAAAAAACCCCAAAAACCATGTAATCAGGGGAATACGATAGAGAATCTAGAAACAAGCCCACATAACTATAGATACCTGAATTTGGGACAAACACCAAAAACATCCTGGTGAAGAGACAGCCTCTTCAACAAATGGTGCTGGGAAAATTATACCATCCACATGTAGTAGAATGAAATTGGATCCTTATCTCTTTTTTTTTTTTTTTTGTCTTTTTTTGTCTTTTTTTTTGAGACAGGGCCGGTCTCCCTTTAGCTCTAGCTGGCCTGGAACTCGCTATATAGACCAACCAGGCTGGCCTTGACCTCACAGAGATCTGCCTGCCTTTGCCTCCCAAGTGCTGGGATTAAAGGTGTGGGCCACCATGCCTGACAAGGATCCTTATCTCTTATACAAAAAGCAACTTCCAATGGGTAAAAAAACCTCATTGAAGTTAGACAGATTCCCTCTGCAACTCCTTTCTTGTAGGAACATGCTCATTTTGGCACAAGAGATCAGAACTGGGTCATGGGAAGAGAAAGATACTTGTGTGATGTCCCTCACTCGATATTTCCACTGAAATATCAGAGTCATCGTGATGAGAGGCATGAGCTCCATGTTGAATTATCTTAGCAGGTTGTTAATGGTTTGAATCTGAAATGTCCCCGTAGTCTCAGGTCTTCAATGCCTCTTCCCAGATGGTTTTGCTGATTCATGGCTGTGGAAACTTTAGGAAGTGGGGGTCTAACTTCAGGCCTATGTTGGGCATCTTTGGGGTACAGTGCCAAAAACCCAGGCAGGATCAGAGAACTCAAAGTTTTCTGAGCCATAGAGAGGTCCAGAAGGTTCTAGAAGAGAAGGACACAAACCCCAACAACATGAGATATGGCCCTCAGGACTTCACAATGTTGAGTCTAGACTTCAGTGGGCAACCAGAGTTGCTCATGGCCCTAATTTTCCCCAATGTGAACCAACTGGTCACAGTTGGAAAGACCTCTTCATACGCTGAGCAGAATGAAGCAAACAGATGAACCTCAAAGAAAGATTTACACAATGAAAACCTGAGTGCGTAGGGATTGAGATGACACTACAGGAGCCACAGCAACGGGCACCCGGCCACTCGGCAGCCTCTGAGGAAGCTTCAACCCTGACTGCCCCCTACCTTCCAGTCTGCTCCATGCCTAGCTTCTCACAAACATGTGCCTCCTTCCTGTTTAGTCCTACAGACTATCCACCCTCCAATATTCCAGAAACTTCTTAGACAGCTCTACTTTTTTCTTCCTACAGCAGCTACCAAATCCTAACATACTGTGGAATTTATTTAGTTTGTTACTGCTTGGTATCTGACTATCCCCTTGGCCTTTGCAGAATGAAAGTTCACAGAAGTGAGGAAATTCATCTATTTGAGCCACTGATGTTCGTTTGTAACACATAACATATGTGCTTAATACTGAATGAATGAATCAGTCAATCAATCAATCAATCAATCAATCGATAAAAGACTTTATTTGTTTTCCAAAATGTTTTGACTTCCTTTCTACAAACTCTCTTCCATATTATAAGAACTCACCGAACTGCAAGGAGCGAAATTATGTAGAGCTCTCATCAAAGGTCCAAGCTAGCATGGGGGAGGGGTTGTGCAGCAAGGTTGAGGTATCAAGGCTGAGTCCCAGGATGAAGCTTCCTTTCTATAAACTCTCTTCCATATTATAAGAACTCACCGAACTGCAAGGAGCGAAATTATGTAGAGCTCTCATCAAAGGTCCAAGCTAGCATGGGGGAGGGGTTGTGCAGCAAGGTTGAGGTATCAAGGCTGAGTCCCAGGATGAAGTCACCTCTTACGGGTCCTTCTACATCTGACTCCTAGGAGATCTTTTCCTCCCTCATAGTAGCTGGAAACCCAGGGTACCTGGTTTCCCTTCTACATCCAAGGGCTCTTTCTTTGAGAGAAAACTGTGAATAGCCTAATAAAAATCAATTATGTGCATTTCACATCCATAGGATGGTTATAATTTAGAGAAAATGAAAACCAATGAAGTTGTGGAGAAAAGAGAATTCTTGTTCCTCGCTGGTAGGAAGAAATAATAGTTCATCTTCTCAAAACAGTATAACGATTTCTTAAATGTAAATTACAATGACACCTGAAAACTCTATTCCTAGAGTATATGCCCCAAATAACTGAAAACAAGGACTCAAACATGTCTATATTAATCTATGCTCATAATAATCAAATTGTCAAAAGAGTACAAATATTCAACAATGGAAAATAAATAAATAAAAAAAATCTCATTGAAATAAATGGGCTAATGAAATGAACAGACAATTCTCAAATGATGAAGTATAAATAACCAATAAAAATATGAAAAAATATTCAAATCATTAGCCATCAAAAAATGCAAACTCAAGTAACACCAAGATTTCATTTCATCCCAGTGATTAAGAAAATAAGTAACAACGAATCCTGGGGAGGATTGGGAGGATGGACCACAATAAGCTGCTGCCTGGAATGTAAACTAGCCAGTATGAAAATTAGTATGAAGGTTCCTCAAACAACTAAAAATAGTACTACCTTATGACCCTAGCTAGACCACTTACAGGTATGTATCTGAAGGACTCTACGTCAACATACAACAGAGACACACTTGCACATTCACATTTATTACAGCACTGTACACAAGACCCAAGTTATGGAATCATCCCAAGTATCCATCCACAGGTGATAGATAAAGCATGTGGCATATGCACTACACAGTGGAGTTTGTTCAGCCATAAAAAAGAATGAAATGATTTTGTTTGCAGGAAAATGGATGAAACTGGGGGATTATCATACTAAGTAAAATATGTCAAATTCGGGGTGTGGTGGCGCACTCGTGAGGCAGAAGCAGGTGGATCTTTGTGAGTTCAAGGCCAGCCTGGACTACAGAGTGAGTTCCAGGACAGCTGGGGCTACAGGGAGACCCTGTCTCGAAAAGACTGAAAAAATATGTCAAATTCAAAAGTATTGCATGTTTTCTTGCATTTGTGAGCTCTAGATTTTATATAGATATATGAATACACACAAACACACATATGACCTGACCTGACATGACATGAAAGTAGAACCAGGCTGTGGAGGAATAAAGGAGACTCATGGAAACAGAGTAGTTTAAGAGGAGGGGAGAAGTACTGTCAAAGTACAAGACTTATTTGACTAAAAATGCCTTTATGAAATCCACCTCAATGTACAATGAACATAAGCTTAAAAAAAAAAACTCATCATAGATGAGAACCTACAAAGGCTATTTCTACAATGGGATGGTATTTAATATGAAAATTTCTATAATATAATCCATGACATTAACAGATTAAAATTAAAAAGTATGATCAATTCAACAAATATAGAAAAAAATTCAATAAAATTCAACACCTATGAATCCTAATAAACCTTAGCAAACCAGAGATGTAACCATTTTAACTTACAATGGAGTCGTATTTTTAAACTCTTTCAGTGATGATGGCTTCAACTACAGTAAAAAAAATAACTGCTAAATCTCAGGTTAACATGACATCAAAATGTTATTTCTTCTTCATATTACATGGGCCATGGAAGAAACAGGAGAATCTACTATTGAAGTGACTCAGGCCCAGACTGATACATGCTTCCACGATCAGGAGAGCCTGAAATGGGGACATGGGGACTGGCACACCCATTTCTAATGTTTCCTCATGTAGTGAACATGTGTCATGCATGCTTATCTTTGCTGGCTAAAACAAGTCATGTTCTGCTCTCAACTATGACAAATAATATTTCTTTTGTTTGCAAGCTGATCAGTTCACAGCAATTTGTTACGGCAGTCTACTTAGATGAAATGCCATTTCTGTACCTTCACTTGGACGGAAAATAGAAACATTTTATTACTTAGCCTCAGGAACTCTAAATTTTACTTTCTTTTTATAAATAATTTTTATCATATTAAAAATCTTGCCTTTCATTAAAATTTTTAAAATAATCTTGAAAACACTAGCCTGAACAAGAATGCTGAAGGAGAACACCAACTGTGTAGTGGGATGGTCTTCTGGTCAGTAGGGGCAGTGAAACTTTCAAAGCACACTCGTTTGAAAAATATTTACAGTATTCATTTTTTACAATCATCTCTTCTAACAAAGGAAAAAGAAGGTGAAATCAGTACATTTTATTTTTTTATTTTTTTATTTTTTTTTTTTGTGGTCTTTTCAAGACAGGGTCTCCCCGTAGCCCCAGCTGTCCTGGAACTCACATTGTAGACCAGGCTGGCCTTGAACTCACAAAGATCCGCCTGCCTCTGCCTCCCAAGTGCTAGGATTAAAGGCGTGCGCCACCACGCCCGGCAAATCAGTACATTTTAATGAGACTTATTGTAAAATAAATGACAAACTATAATTAAGGAAAATATGGATCAAAGTTCAGGAAACACTTAAAAATCTTTCATGACTAAAATCATAAATTGAAGCTTATATTGTGGCCTTTTACTGTAAAGTTATTTTTGGTTACATTTATTTATTTAGTGTTTGTGTGTGTGAGTGTGAGTGTGAGTGTGTGTGTGTGTGTGTGTGTGTGTATCACAGCACATATGTGGAGGTCAGAGGACAACTTGCAGAAGTCAGTTGTCTCCTTCCACTATGTGGGTTTTGAGGTACATTTACCCACTGAGCCATCTCAAAAGCCCCAGAGATTTATTCTCGCTAAAATCAGAACAAGTTGAAAAGAATCAGAACTACTTGAAAAATGTAGTTGATGGTGTGTAAGTCACACAGAATCTAGGTCATTCTCCTGTAATTGGTTTCTTATACATAAGAAGCAATATATAGCATTAAGAAACAAGGAAGTCAATGTGCTAAGTAAGGACATGCTGCTTTTAGACTTCGTCCTAATTATGATTACATTTTAAATTCTTCCTAGAGTTTCAGGAGATACAGTGTTACTCATTTCCTGTATTTAAGAAGCATTCAGAATATGCCAGGTGTGGTGGCACATGCCTTTAGTCCCAGCACTTGGGAGGCAGAGGCAGGGAGATCTCTGTGAGATGGAGGCCAGGATGGTCTCCAGAGTGAGTTCCAGACCATCTGGAGCTATAGGAAGACCCTGTCAACAACAAAAACAAAAGGGGGGCTGGAGAGATGGCTCAGTAGTTAAGACCACTGGCTGTTCTTCTGGAGAACCTGGGCTCCCACACAGAGGCTAACAACCACCTGTAACTCCAGTTTCAGAGGTTCTCTTCTGGTTTCTGCAGACATTACAAGACACAAGTACACTTGCATACATGCAGGCAAAACAATCATACACATAAAAGCAAATAAATAAAAATTTTAAAAAAACTAAGTGTGCAACGGAGAAGCCGCAGATGGCAGTTCATGACCAAAGTTTTCAAGACTCACAGTAAACTTTTCTAAATATTTCCACTTTACTCAGGAAACATAAAATTGCAAAATACAAAACTTCTGTTCCATAACAAATCTACAGAAGTGAAATTGCGAATCAAGAAGTTTGATTTGCCTATGACTTTCAATAAAATAAACCAAGACTTACTTTGCATTTCACAAATGACTATTTTTCATAGTGACAGCAAATTAATTTTTATAGTTTACAAAAGAGCAGCAGGATTTTCAGGCCAAGAAAAGATTTTTAACAATTAATGCTTAACATATATAATTCCATTTAGCTGAACATAATAAATGAGCTGTTTATTTGTTTATTATCCGCAAAGCACAAGACAAAAAACACAGGACAGAGCCGAATAGGAACTGGAAGAGGAGGAACCAAGGGTTTCAAAACTGGTTAATCCCATGGATAAAGAATAAAAATTATAGTAAATGAAAGTAATTTGTAGAAAGGAGAATTCCCAAATGGCTGAGAAGTGACATCCTCTCAGTGTGTCAGCGCAGTGCTGTCTGACACACTGATAGGGCATGCACAGCCAGGAGCTCAAGTACTGAATTCTGCGCACTGGTAATGCCTGGAATCCCAGCTGCAGCTGTGAACACAGGTCCCAGGAGGCAGCGATAGCTGAAGAAATTAAGAACTCCATAGCCGTGCGTGGTGGCGCACGCCTTTAATCCACTTGGGTGGCAGAGGCAGGCGGATCTTTGTGAGTTCCCAGCCTGGTCTACAGAATGAGTTCCAGGATAGCTGGGGCTACAGGGAGACCCTGTCTCGAAAAGACAAAAAAAAAAAAAAAAAAAAGAACTCCAAAGAGACAGGAACACGGTTTGGCAAAGTAAATCAAAGTAGAAATGCCTGTAAAGAGGATGCCAGCCTCTGCTGTGAAGATGTGGATAACACAAGATCTCTTTGGCCATTTCACTTCTTCCAAAGAGTACTTAGTGAACTGCAGTTGGGTTTTCTGTGTATATAAAACACCCCTTGCCCATCCACTAGAAGTTATGAACAGCTGGAGTAAGGTTATGGCATCTACCACCATCCAGGAGTCTGGAACGCTGGAGAGCGGCAGAGCCTCTCATCCTTACCTGGGATGTCTTAGTTCCAATGTCACATCTTCACCTTCTCATCCTCACCACTTTTCCTAAGACTTTTCTGAGTACTTCTTATGCTCTGTAATTTACTTCTTTTTTTTTTTTTTTTTTTTTTTTTTTTTTTTTTTTTTTTTTTTAGCAGAGGCTTTGAGTTCTTATGCAGGGTGATCAGGTGCTCAGGTTCGAACCTTGCTTGCTAAGGTAGGAGCCTGGCACCACTCCAGACAGGGGGGCCTGGAGTAGATTGACTTTTGGGTTGCTGGATGGTTGATTCGCTGGTTTGAGGCAGAGGTGCTTGGGTCTAAACCTTAAACCCTTGTAGGGTGTGGCTGTCCGGGTGAGATCGCCCTTCCCCTTCGCAGCTAGCAGAGGCTTTGGCGCTATAGTGAGCCAGTTCTTGTGTACGGTGCTCAGGTGCTCAGGTTCGAGCCTTGCTTGCTAAGGTAGGAGTCCCCGGCGCCGCTCCAGACAGGTACCGGGGCACAGGCCAAGTCAGGCATATCCTCCCCACCCACTTGAGGAGAAAGTATCCAAGTTGATTTTTTGGGGGGAGAACCTTCAGAACAGGAAGGGAATAGCGACTTAGACTTGCAATATCCAATATATAAACAAAATTGAAAGCCTGAAACCTAGACAACACTCCATAAACAAGGAGGGGAAAAAAGGACATCTGAAGGAGGCAAGCAAAGCAAGCCTTCAACACAGCAAAAAGACATTTGTGATTTGAATCACAAAAGGGAAACCCACATGCCAGAGAGACAACAAAGGGACAACATGGGAAAGGTGCAGGATAATTCCTCACCAAGCTCTACCAACCCTGTAGGAGATAGCTACAGTGGGATCCCCCTGGAAGTGACCCAAGAAACAGATCTTAGAGGAATAATTGCAGACCTATGCAGAGAAATTAAATAAAATAAAGAAGAATTCAGAGAACTAAAGAGAGAGAGAGAATGAAAAACTCAAAAAGGACCTAGAGGGATGGAAAGAACGGAAGAGATTGACAAACTTTGGTGTTTTTTTTTATTTTTATTTTTATTTATTTATTTATTTATTTTTTGGTCTTTTTGAGACAGGGTCTCCCTGTAGCTCTGGCTGTCCTGGAACTCACTCAGAAACTAATAAAAACATAACCGTAGGAGTAGAATCAGAGACTAAAAGTCCAAATGGATAATAAGGTGAAAGGAAGCAACATCTATCTTTCAATTTTTGTATATTTACTTCTTAACTGTTACTTTGGTTCTTACTTTAAAAAAATCTTTAGCCTGTTTTTCTTTCTTGACTCCTCTAGTAGAATATAAACTTGGAGATTTTTATCTGCCTCAATCACTGAAAATAACCTCATCAGTTGGACTTGGTGTAGAGTGGGCTGTCATATTCACTGAATTAATTTGTCAAATATAAGGACACTAAAATATGTTTTCTAAGTTCACAATCACAAACAAATGAGTAAGTCTCTTTTCAAATAGGCATTTGTAATATTTTTATACCTTTATGGTATACAATGTGTTTCATCCAATGGTGACCCATATCCTCAACAGTCCACGCTCACTCTAGAACCAAATAACCATCAGTACTCCCAGAAGAAATATTAAGTTAACTACTCAAAAGCTAACCTCATCTAAAGATGAGAACTCCCTGTGAGCAGAAGAATGTCACAAAGGCAGAACTATTAATGGTATTTCATTATGCCCCCAAAGACTAGCATTTTGCTCTATTGTGTATGGCATTAAGAATGTCAACTTCAGCCGGGTGTGGTGGCAATGCCTTTGATCCTAGCACTTAGGAGGCAGAGGCAGGTGGATCTCTGTGAGTTCAAGGCCAGCCTGGTCTATATAGTGAGTTCTAGGACAGCTGGAACTGCAGAGAGACCCCATCTCAAAAAGACAAACAAAAAAGAATGCCAACTTGTATATTTTAGATGCTGAGCATAAGAGTTCAAGCTAAGGAACTGATAATAACATCTTGTGATGGAGGAAACAAACATATGTCCAGTCAGGTTTTCTTCAGCGATGACTGCCACCAGAAACTCAGGGACATGCTGCTCATGTCTTACAACCTAACGGGCCTCTTTAAAGGTGGAATGTGAAAAGGTGCGTTCAGTGTATATTCAACAGCAAATGCTCTTGAATGTTTAAACCTTCCATACATATTGAAGCAGTAAATCACCTTACCTCATTCAACATTCTTGAGGTAGATTACTTTCATGGCAACTGGTTAATACATACCTTTAAAGCTACCTAGGAGTGGGTGAACACCTCTGAAACCCTGCATTAAGGAGGTAGAGGCAGGAAGATCAAAAGTTTATGGCCAGCCTGGGCTATACAGTGAGTTCCTGGTACACCTGATTCACATAATAAGATTCTGTCATACACACAGACACAAACATAGACACAGACACACACAGACACACACACAGACACACACAGATACACACACAGACACACACACAGACAAAGACAGACACACACACAGACACAGACACACATAGACACACAGACACACATAGACACAGACACACAGAGATACACGCAGACACAGACATAGACACAGACACATACAGATACACAGACACACAGACACACACACAGACACACACACCCAGACACACAGACACAGACACACAGACACACAGACACACACAGACACAGACACACACACAGATATGCGGTCACAGACACAGACACACACAGACACAGACACACACAGACACGCACACAGACACTGACACACACAGACACAGATAGACACACACACACAGACACAGTCACACACACAGACACACAATCACATAGACACACACACACACACACTCCACACAGTACCCATACAAGTACCTTAGGGTTTAAAATTATTATTCCAGATAAGTTGGCAAAATGCAGAAATTTCCAATATGTTCAAAATGTTAATTTAGTAAAATTGCAACTTCTTTTTTTTTTCATTTTTATTTTATGTGTGTGAATGTACTGCCTGCATGTTAGTGCACCTGTGTCATGCAATGTCTGTGGAGGACATAAGAGGGCTTTGGACCCCCTGGAACTGGAGGTATGGACAGTTGTTACCTGGAATATGGTACTGGGAATCAAACCTGGGACTTCTGCAAGAACATGTAGTGTTCTTAACTGCTGAGCCATCTCTCTCTAGTCCCCAAAACTGCAACTTCTGATAAACACATAGTAAGTAAACTATTGTTAACTAATGCTAGTGTCAACCCTACCAGATAACTGTACATTATCATCTTCATTTCATCAATAAGGGACCTGGCTTAGAGAGATTAAATGATGTCCCTAGAGTTTTACAGGGAATACAGTCATCCACATAAAATAAAAATAATGAATCTAAAAGGAAAAAAAGAATGGTGTCTATGTAAGGATGAGAATATTATATGCTATTACTTCTCTCTCTTTTTTTAAATTTATTTCGGTATGTGTATGAATGTACTGTCTGCATGCAGGTGTGTGCACCCATGTTGTGCAATGCCGCGGAGGTCAGAAGAGGGTGTCGGATTCCCCTGGAACTGGAGTTCTCCTGGAATTGGAATTTCTCGGCCGCCATGTGGGTGCTGGGGATCAAACCTGGGTCCTCTGTAAGAGCGGTTGGCGCTCTTAACCGCTAGGCCATCTCTCCAGCCCCCTACTTCTCTCTTAAAGAGCAACTCAGGTTCGTCAGTCAATCGCCAGACCAGGAGACCAGCCCTCAGGATGACTCACCTGCTCATGTAAAAATGGAAGAATCATCCCCTTAAAGAGATGATGTATTTTTTTTCCCCAGAAATCCCTCTTCCATTCAGCTGCTTGTGGCGAGCCTTCATCATTAGCATTGAAGTCTGGGCAAGCTTTCCTGGACACTCTGGGGTTTCTCACACTTTCTCTGAAATGACCTGCAAACACTCCTCTGCCATACTTAGAAACAGCATGGTTTTCCTTTTTTCTCTTCATCTTTCTCCCCTGGCCTTGTCTACCATGTTGTCTTTCTCTCAACCACTAGTAAAATTGGCCTCAAGCTTCCTTTTGAGTCCAATAAAAAATTTCTTTCAACAACAGTAAGAACCAACAAAAGGGAACCCCAGTTTCCTGGTAACAACTGGTTTCATTGTGTTGGACAGGGCACACAGTATATACCCCTATTGCAAATGTCTTTGCCTGGGCTAGAGAGATGGCTTAGCGGTTAACAGCACTTGCAAAGGACCCAAGTTTGGTTCTCAGCACCCACAATAGGCAGGTCACAACCCCTGTAATTCCAGATTCAGGGAATCTGATGCCCTCATCTGGCCTCTGTGGGCACCTGCACACACGTGGCATGTATACACAGACATACACACATATACATTTAAACCAGAAAATTCTGACCATGATTCAGAAAAGTTTGGCTAAAACAAGTAGCAGAATCCCAGTACTTTGACAGACTGAAATATAGACTTGATTACTCCCAAGTTCTGGGCTAAGATTGCTACTGAACTTCTGGGGTCTCTTCTCCAGTTATCTTTGTGATAAATTTCCAAGGATATTTCCATTGGTTTCCATCATCCTTCCTTTCCTATTTTTCCATAAAAACTCTGTCTAATTGGAAAAGAGGAAGTAAAACTATCCCTTTTGTAGATGATATGATAGTTTACCTAAAGGATGCTAAAAATTCCACCAGAAAACTCTTAGAAATGATTAGAAGTTTCAGTAAAGTGGCAGGATACAAAATAAACCTAGAAAAATCAGTAGCCTTTCTTTACACCAACAATAAGCAACCTGGAGAAGGAATATAAGGAGAACTTCCCAATCACAATAGCCTAAAAAACAATAAAATACCTAGGAATAAACCTAACCAAAGACACAAAAGACCTTTACAACAAAAATTTTAAAACCCTGAAGAAGGAGGTTGAAAATGACATCAAAAGATGCAAAGACCTCCCATGCTCGTGGATTAAAAAAATTAATATAGTAAAAATGCCCATTCTACCCAAATTAATATACAGATTCAATGCAATACTAATCAAAATCCCCATGAGCTTTTTCACAGACTTAGAAAAAAATCCTTAAGTTCATATGGAAAAACAAAAGACCACGAATAGCTAAAGCAACCCTAAGTGAAAAGTGCAATACTGGGGGGATTACATTACCAGACATCAAGCTATATTACAGAGCTAGAGTCATAAAGACAGCCTGGTACTGGCAAAAACCAGAACCACTGACAAATGGAACAAAATTGAAGATCCAAACATGAGCTCATATAACTTCAGCCACCTCATATTTGACAAAGCAGCCAAAAAAGCTCAATGGAGGAAAGATAGCATTTTCAGCAAATGGTGTTGGCAAAACTGGATCACCATTTGTAGAAGAACAAAATTAAACCCTTACCTCTCGCCCCATACAAAAATAAACTCCAAGTGGATCAAAGATCATTAATAATTAAGGAAATGTAAATTAAAACCACCCTAAGGTATCATCTCACTTCAATAAGACTAGCCAAGATCAAGAAAACAAAAGATACCAAATGCTGGAGAGATTGTGGGGAAAGGGGAACACTCATCCACTGCTAGTGGAATGTAAACTGGTACAACCACTGTGGAAAGCACTGTGGAGAACCCTTAAAAAACTCAAAATGAGCCTACTGCCTAACCCTGCCATACCACTCCTGGGTATGTACCCATAAGACTCATCCTACCACAAAGATACATGCACAACTATGTTTATTGCAGCTCTTTTCACAATAGCAAAGAGCTGGAACCAACCCAAATGCCCCTCAACTGATGACTGGATAACAAAAATATGGTACATCTACACAATGGAGTTCTATGCAGCAGTGAAGAAAGATGATATCATGAGCTTTGCTGGTAAATGGATGGAACTCGAAGCCATTATGCTAAGTGAAGTAACACAGTCCCAGAAAAAAAAAAATGGCGAATGGTTTCCCTCATTTGTAGATCCTAACACCAAATCCCCAGTTGGCAGGCAAACTGAGCAACTTTATTATTATATTTCATTGTATCTGAAAGCAACTGTGCTATTCCTATGTGAATCTCTTAATGGGCTCTGTCCTACCACTTGTATTCACACATTGTAATGACCAAATATGAATGAAGCTATATATTCATATTCTATTCATATTCTTTTTACCTGCATGAAACTTTACTGTTAAAATGTGAATTTCTAACTGTGTTTAGGAATTAACCTATAGTTTATTTTCAGAATTTATAATTTTGATTTATGTGTGGAGTGTATTTTGGAATAATATAAAATTAAAAAACACAATTCAAAAAACTAACCAAAACAGTAAACTTGTGCATCAAAAAGGTTATAAAAGACTGAGAAAAAGATGCAAGACAGGACTTAACATGTATGACAGATTCCATGAGCTCTGTCAGGGGGCAGGGAGGATGTAAGGTGTGGGCATCGATGGGGGAATGAATCTAAATTTGATTAAGAAATGTTGTATGAAATGCACTCAATAAAATTAAATAAAAATAAAGAAAAAAAATAAATTGGAAAGCAGCATTTAAAAAAAATCTGTCCAGGTAACTATGGTGAGAAGAAACACAGACACACCCATGTACATAGGTGTAAGAAACATGTACACAAGCAAGTCGCTGAGCTTAATTTATACCCAATTCCAATTGGTGGGCTTCGCCTTTCTTTGGCATGCTGTGCTCGCCTGGAACTTGGGCAATTTTCAGCCTCCTGAGATTCATTAGATGGCTGAGGCTGGACATATGATGGCTGAATAAGTGGGGCATTACTTGATCTTCTATCATTCTGATAAGAATTCCAGGAGGCAGAGAAAAGCCAATGTCATTATCCTCATTTTTTAAAATGGAGACACTGCAGCACACAAAGAAAGTTAAGTAACTTGCCCAAGGCACTGAACAAATTAGTGTCACAGAATTCAGGTCTTTAAAGCCAGAACTCTTCTGGTGTGCTGAAACACAGCCTTGCAGTCTTTCCATACACTGCTTATCCAAGTATAATATCTATCTAAGTTCTATTTTATGTGTATGCATTTCTAGACACCTCAACCAAATCACCAAATTATAATTTCCAATTATGTTTTCTTTGAAATGTCAGCTTTTGAAATAACATAAATCTTTCCAAACATGAAATTAGCAGGAAGAGAGAAAGGATGATTAGAATAAAAAAAAAATAACAGCTTCAATGACTTTGGATATAGTACCAAAAGATTAAAAAAAAATAATCCTGGTGTGGGGAAAAGTCCTTTCCGACAGACAGTGTTGCCTCTCTGCTCTCTTTATTCAGTAGGTGGAGCTATGGTACCACTGTTAGGGTGACATATAGATCTCAGTCTGAAAAAGCAATCCAGTTCACTCTAAGGATAGCCACTTTCCATTTCTGCATTTCCAAATGGTCCTTCTGATTTTGAAACATTTTTCCTCTATGCCCTGAGAACCTTCTGGTTGTACTACCTACAGTTCTCTCCTCTGAGTTGACAGAGGGTTACCACCTTCACTGAACAGTCTTCCAAGTCCATTTTGAGGACAATGTTAGGAGATAGAATTGCACAGAGCTGCCTGCCTTCCTCTGTGCTACCACAAAAGAGAGTGTTTCCATCTACCGCATTCATATTTTAGACTAGAAACTCTTCTACACCGGAAAAACTTCTAGAACAACTACTATTAGCATGTCTTCATGTTTTCAATGGTAAATTAGCAGAAATTATTGCCAATAATATCTCACCAGAATATATTTTTATAAAAGTTACAATAAACAGTATATCTTTTAAAAACAAAAATTAGAACATTTCTAAAATTGGGATACATTATTTTGAGTACATAACATATTATTTGCAGAATATCTAAAGAAGTTTAGCCTTTGAATAAGGGCCAGATTATCTATTATTACTTTGATAGTTAATTGTTTGTGTCATCTTGACTGAGTGATAACAGACTTAAATATTTGTTTTGAATGTGTTGGTGAAGTTGTTTTTTGGTGAGTTTATCACTTGAACAGGCAGACTGAGAACAGGTTGCTCCCAAATGTGGTGGCCTGGGCTAGTTTACCATAGCTTACCTACCAAAACAAGTCAGTGGAGTCAGCAAAAACTTGCTGGCTATCTTCCAGCTTGGGCAACAATCTTCCTGGGACCTGAACTTGAGACACAGACTAGAATTTCTGACTCTAGATTTCCTAGTTCTTGGGTATCTAGATTCAGTCTGAGTTGCACCATCAACCCTCCTGGCACTCCAGCTTGCTTGATATAGATTGTGGGACTTCTCTGCCTCCGTTACTGCATCCTGAAAGTTCACAAGCCAGTGCCACATAATAAATATACAACAGAATACACACACACACACACACACACACACACACACACACATATACACACACTCAAAAATTTGGCTGTTTCTTTGGATAACCAAAGTAACATAATTACTAATTTCATGTTAAATTGCTTGATACAAATGAAGCAAAACTATATTTACTTAAACTAGTTTCATCCTAGCTAAAACCAAATTTTATTTGGTGAGAGAAAGGTATCATTTTCAAGTTTATTTATACAAATAAACCTCACCTATTAAAACTGCTTAGTTTTTGATATTTGAAGCTGGAAAAAATGTTGACATGGTGACAGAAGAAGACAAAGAAGTGCTTCTGTCTCTGCTGTCCGAAAGACCCATTTTAGACTCCATGGCTGTCTTTATTTTGCCTTCCTATCAGAGAGTATTTAGAGCTTAAAAAACATCTGTGGCTTATGCTAACTATAACTTTTAAGATACAGAGATATTACATCCACAAAAAGTTAAGGAGAAAATTTATTTACCTTTACAGAATACTTTAAACAGATAGGTTTTTCAGGCTAGAATACATAAGACAAATTTACTCACTGCCTACTCTATCCTAAGCCAGGGAAACAACAATGGTGACAAAACTGGTTTGTGAACTATCTGTTACTGACATACAGAGATGACAAGAAGCTAGCAACAGAGTGAAAATCAGCTCTGCTACCAAACACATATTTTTTTCCCTAGCAAGAATTTTTTAAAAGTCGTCTTGTATTACACTGTGGCCCAAATTCCTTATCTTCTTCTGATAGCCACTTTGAGAAACACTGTTCTAGATGATTCTAGGAACTCTCATTTTATTTTATTTATAAGAACTCAGTCTTGGGGCTGGAGAGTTGGTTTGATGGTTAAGAGCACTGGCTACTCTTGCAGAGGACCTGGGACTTGGTTCCCAGCACCTACATGGCAGCTAAAAAAATGTCCATAACTTCAGCTCCAGGGGATCCAAGGTCCTCTTCTGACATCTATGGGTACTGAAGGACACAGGTGCACTTACATACATTTAAACATATTAAGTGTATGGCTTTAATCCCAGCACTCGGGAGGCAGAAGCAGGTGGATATCTGTGAATTCAAGGCCAGCCTGGTGTATAGAGCAAGTTCCAGGCCAGCTGGAGCTACAGGGACCTATCTCAAAAAGACCAAATAAATAAATAAATAAATAAATAAATAAATAAATAAATAAATAAATAAATAAATTTGTAAAAAGAATACAAGCTTAATCTTATAGCGATTAAGTTATTCTTACTATCCACCCAATACTTGCACTAATTCGATTTTCTCAAAAGCCTTGTGAAACAAGTCCTATCGTTATCTCCATCTTATCAGTAAGAAAGTTGAAACCAAAGTTTACATGCACAGTAAGTGGGGATCTGGGATCTGAACTAGGGAGTCAGGCTGTCAAGGATGCAGTAGCCATTTCAGTATGCTATCCTGAAATATAAATCATCAAGATAGTTCAGTGAGAGAGACACCACTGTCTCTAATTCAGAGTTGAGACAATGCTCCCAGGTTGTGAGCTTCTAAAAGACAGGGACTACAATTCATCCCTGCTTATTCTCTTTGGCAGCCTCTAATGTCCGTGAGGTGGCAGACACTGTGGGGAAATGAAAAAATGTCATATAATATTATATATCCTCATGAAGCTAGAACTACCACCAATGAAGTATGTAACAAGCAGACAAGTTGTCCTGCCTTGGTGCAACTGTGTGTTAGGCGCGCATGTGTGTGTGTGTGTGTGTGTGTGTGTGTGTGTGTGTGTGTGTGTGTGTAGATAGAGGCCAGAGGCTGATGCTGTCTTCCTCAATTATTTTCCACCTTCTTTTTTGAGACAGCATCTCTCACTGAACCTGATTCATGCTTACCGATTCAGCTCGGCTAGCTGGCCAGTAAGCCCTGGGATCCTCCTGTCTCTGCCTCCCTAGCACTGGGTCTAAGGCATCTGCTGCCATACCAGGTTTTTATGTGGGTTCTGGGGAATCGCCAAAGGCACTTCACTGACTAAGTCACCTCCCCAGCCCCTAATGAGTTCTTTTAAAGACATATTCGAACCATAAGCCCTGAAAGAAGACAGATGGAGTCATATAGCATTGTGAACTTTATTTCTATCATTCGTATAGCAAAGAAATTAATGGAAGCAGGACAGATAGGTAACTCAATAGTGACGTGGAGGCAGATTGTGCTACAGGCTCTGGCTTGTGCCTTGGTAAGAAAGAATGTATTCTAGCAAAAAGTCAGACAGGGCATTTTCCATGGACAGCAAGGCCAGGATAGTGTGTGCATTCTGCTCTCTGAACACCTGGCTGTGGACTTGAGTCCAGGTGCTACCCACTCAGCTGGTCTTCCTGAGAATCCACATGTGCTCTTTGGATAACATGATCTCAGGCACTGGGCCAAACTTGAAGGTCATCATGAGGAGTTCTGAGGCTTTGGTAGCTGGGTGTTTTTGGATGAGCAGCTGCCTAACAGCAAATCCTTCCATGTCATCCAGGATCTTCAGGGATGGCAGAGGTTGCAGCCACAGCACTGAAAACAGGTTCACAGAATTTAGGAAGAACATTCCCAGCACATGCTTCCAAATATTCTGCAGTCTGGTGGACCTGGTCTTTGCCCTGTCTGTCTCTTATACACCACTCAACTATGAAGAATTTAGCTACCCTGAACTGTAAGCCTCAGTTTATCTATCTGTAAAATGAGATACACTATCAATTTCGCAGAGGTTTCTTGAGCATTAAGCTATATGTGCATGGTACCTGGCACAAGAGTTAATAAACAGTCATTATGTGTGCAAAGTATTCTTTCAAACAAGCGCTTACACTTACATTTCTCACAGGAACCCTAAAGGGTAGCATGGTAAACTACATTATTACTCACAAACGACTCCTACACCTGATCTATGGCGGAGACTACATCCATACCCTGCGAGGCTGGCCACTTGATAAATGTTAGCCAGTGGGAATGAGCAGACATGACCCAGAGGATGCCTGAAAGCACTCATAGACCCCATCCCAGTGCACCCCGATGACAGATGACAGCCATCCTAAACAGGGCTGATCCTTCAGCCTGCATCCCAGAAAGGCAAGAACAGGTAGGGCAGGCTCACAGCCCACCATACTCTAGATATATCATAGTTAGTAATAACTGCTTGTCAACTAATGTGTACACTAAAGTTCCCAGAAAAACAATACCTGTGCTAAAGGTTCTACAAGCCCAGCTGAGTGAGTAAAACTTCTTAGACTATGGAAAGCTGGAATGCTGCAGGTGGAGAGCTAAATTATCTTGGACTACTTCTAGTCCTCTTAATAGGCATTCATTGTTCACCCTTGTGTTTGACCCAACATCCATCCTAATACTATTAGTTATATCCTTTAGGAATGTACAAACAGATCCTTAACATCTACCAATTCAAAGGCTAACAATGTCATCAGATAGCATCTCAGACCTACAGCAGAGATTTCCCTGCCTACCTGATGTTTCTACAAATATATTTGTAAAAAGATTTTGGTTTATGACTCTCCTTGTTCTGTGGTTAGGAAAACTTCATGAAACAGTTACTACACTGAAGCATGGAAATTGAGGTCACTGAATCAGTGTCCCTAGACTACACTCACTCATATTTGGCTCCAGAATAAACCATTTATAATTCCCTTTGGAGTTAAGAGTGATGTTTTTGTACTGGAACTATGGAGGTCTGAAGATCTGGGCCGAGGAAATTAAGGCATAATGTGGTTATGTCACAAGTCCAAAGTGGCCCAGCTAGTCGGTGCTACCTGTTACTGCTGGTTACCATCACTGTTGAAAACTCTAGCACATAGGGAAGGTTGGCAGCCCTGGGAGGGAGGCATGATGATCCTGGAGGCAGAGAAGAAAGCAACACAAGAGTGCGTGTGTTTGGGTGCAGTGAAGATTCTGGAGGTGTGTAAGTATGGTAAGAGTGGATGCTAGTGTGAACACAGATGATGGGTGTCCTGAACAAAGTCAGAGAAACACTTTTTTTTTGATGTGCTGTTAAATTAGAAGCCACTGAACTTTGAGAGACCAGGGAAGAGGGAAGAAGACTGCCAGGAAGCCAAATGACCTTGAGAAACACAGCGCAGAGATAGCAGTGAGGAAATTGCTCCAGGCCTGATACAGGAAGAAAACAGTGTCATCCGGAGGAAGAAGACAGGGCTGTGCAGTGACTAGGTGAGGGTACACAGTCACGTATATCCATATGTGAGGGAGGGAGGGATGGACTCTATAGCATCAAATCTTAGGGAACTACAGTGATGTTGGTGTGAGGTCTGGGAAACACAGATTGTGCATATTTAAAGGGACTGTTGGCCCTCTCATTGGGAATTACAGGTAACCACTAGAGCTACCTCAGAAAAGGACCCCAGGGCTTGTAATCTATGTAATTTTGAAACAGCAGAAGTACAGTTTTAATTTTGAAACTGAGCATAGAAACACTACGCCTGGCCTTTCTGTGCCCTTTTGGCCCTAAGTCAGTTCTCCCTGAAGTGCCCTCTGCTGGCGTGATTTCCTGCGGTGGCCAGCTTGCACAACGGTGTGCGGGGGAAGAGGAGATGCTTCAGCAGTCATGTAGAGAGCAAGGACTTGATCAAGTCAGACCTAAGTCCTCACCAAGGTGGAAACCGAGGAGCACCGATGACTGATGTCAGGGGAAACAGGAATTGTTCCGGGGCTTGTCAGTGCATGAGACTACGGATAGCATAGTGGGCACTCCAGGAAAATCAGAGTGGTCAGTGAGGCTGAGGAACTTACAGTGGAAGAAGTGGAAGCCGAAGTTGGTAGCCCGCAGGATGGCGTGTGGGATAGGAAGAACGGAGCAGGCTTGCGTCTCCAGGAAAAGAAGGCCAGGGGCAGAGCTTCTGGGGGCACTTGGGGCTTAAGGTGAATGATGCATGGAAAATACCCCAGCTTTGAATTAAACCGAGGATACTGACTACAACTTCAACCATAAGAGGAAATCCCCCACAGAGTGTGAAATGAGGGAAATTATCGCTTGATGGGGGAAATTATTTATTTTATTTTTATTTATTTATTTTTAACGTGTATGAATGTACTGTCTGCATGCGGGGGCAGGGTTGTGTACCCCTGTCGTGCAATGCCATGGAGGTCAGAAGAGGGTGTCAGATTCCCCTCGAACTGGAGTTAAAGACGGTAATCAGCCGCCATGTGGGTGCTGGAGATCGAACCCGGGTCCTCTGCAAGAGCAGTTGGTGCTCTTAACCGCTAGGCCATCTCTCCAGCCCAATGGGGGAAATGATTTTTAAAAATGGATTTAAGTTAAAATATGAAAAATAAATATTGTCCAATTATTTTCAAGTGGCTTAAAATAATTAAATGTTATTAAAACCAATATACGTTATGCAAACAAAGAAATGTTTTTTAACATTTTATGTGTATTGTATGTTATGAGTGTTTTGTCTACATGTATGTCTACAAGTATGTAAGCCCACCACGTGCAGGAGGCCAAAAGAAGGCAGAGGGTCTCCTGGAACTGGAGTTTCGGGTGATTGTGAGCCACCAGGTGGTGCTGGGAACTGAACCTGAGTCCTCTGCAGGAACAGCCAGTGCTTGCAGTTGCTGGGCCAGCTCTCCAGCTCTGAGTTTTGTTTTTTAAAAGACCAAATTCAAAGAGTTAAAACATGGAAAGACTGGGAAGATTTAAATCAATGTTAAAATAACAAATTGTAAATTACGGTTTATGTATTTATCCCCTAGATTTTTGTCTTCAATTACATTTTGTTATTACTGTAAAAAAAAAAGAATTTGACATCGTGCCCCTGGAAGTAGATGGGTCCCAAGAAGCAGTGCCGTGAGAGAAAAGCCAGTGGTGGCCCGGTGCTCCGGGCTCCAGTCTGGAGGAGACATGCTCTTCCTAATCTTTCCAAACCAAAAAATTCACTGTCAGTGCTTCTGACTAGGGCTGGCTTCAGAGCCAAAGGGAAGCATGGTATGTGACCACAGGAGTCAGGCGACTCCCAGGCATGCTCATGAGTGTGGCCTGAGGGAAGAATGATAATGCATGGTGAGCTGGGAACCAAGACTGTGACCAGAGCACAGTAAACTGGGTGGGCGGGGCAGAAAGGGGAGGTGTGGAGAGGGGAGGGGATCTGAAATCCATCAAATTAGATTGTATCCAAATCACAAAAATTCAATTAAAGAATCATTGAAATAAAAAGCCCAACATGTGCTAAAATACCATGTGATTGGACACCATCTTTTTTACACATATTTTCATATTAATTAATTTGTGTGTGCACAGTGTGCTCCGTGGAGGGCAGAGGACAACTTGCAGGAGTCAGTTCACTTCTTCCACTACCCAGGTTCCAGGGGATTGAACTCCAGTCATCAGGATTGGTAACAGGAGCCTTTACCTGCTGAATCATCTTGGTGGCTCTGGGCTACCATCTTAATCTTTACCTAAAAGGCAGGGTAAGGATGACCAGAGCATATGGCCTGTGCTCTGATCCAAGAGAACTGGGTTGGGGTGGCAGTTGTGTAAAGCCAGTAAGAAGCAGTTTGCACAAAATTACTTCCAGAGCTTCAGTGTTCTCATTTACATAAGGCAACTGATAACCACCTCTTACTCCTGAGTAATTAAAAATATGCTATCATTGGTGTCTTACACATATGCATACACACATGTGCACCTACACACATGTACACACACACACACACACACATACACACAAACACAAGTACCTCTCAAGACAACAGATATAATGGACAGAGGAAGGGCAAAAATTGCCACAGTCTCTGGAAAAGGAAGCAAGGAAATGAAGTTCACTGTACACGTCTATTAGCTACAGAACCTTGGTGTTTATTTTGTGACCTAATCTATTGAAGACATTCAGATACTGATTTTATACTTGGCAAGCTATTTGTGTTTCAGAATAGCAAGTCGTAGGCTGCTTTTTGAGTTAGATTACATTTATCGTACTGTTCTAAATAAACAGATACATGCTGAAGCAACTTGTGGGTATTGACATCAAATATCCAAGTTACAGATATAAAAGACAGTGCTGATGGTGGTTATATGTCTCATCACAGAGAGATGAAATCTCCATTTGCTAGGGCAAAAGTCTGAAGACATCTACTATCTACTTTATAGACATGACATGAAAATGATAAACTTGATATAGTTGACTAAATGAGTAACTAGGCCTGATGATAGTAAAAATTAGTCAATCCTGACTTTACCTTCCAGCAGCAGAGATGTGAAACTAACCTTCAGGAAGAAAGCGGCTCGGCTAATAAAACAGAACACAGCATCTACAACAAGATGAAGGTTTTCTAATTCCACTTTCATTTCCCCCAATTACCAAGGGCTCTTTTTAAAATTGCTTTTGCTTAAACTAAATACACAAACAGCTCATTCAGCAGACACACTGGATTAACTGACACCGTCTCTGTTAAGTAGAGGGACTGCTGCTGCCTCCAGCTTTTCCTGCCTAACAAAGGTCCTGGGATAGCTGCATGACAGGGCGTTCCTTCACTGTCAACACTTCCAGGTAAAGCCTCAGAATGGGATGATGATGCAGCTTTAGGACAGGGAGCTCAAGCTGCGAAGAGAGAACATAAACTGAGAGCCCGGGTCTTTGTTCTGTTTACTGCTGCTGCTACAACCTGGAGCAGGTCGATGGATAGCAGGTGCTCAATAAATACATGGTAAGCAAGCAAAGGTCTGTTTTGTGGCACTCAGCAAGCATCTGATAAGCAGGAAGACCATCATGTCTAGCTTTAACCATTGATGCTTCCTCAAGGCAAGAGAAAATAGAGAACTATACAAAGAAGAAATTTATAAAATATCTTCATAAAATCTATGTTTTATGAGATATAAAGCATCAAAGCTGTACATGGTACTGCATGTCTGTAATCTCAGTTTTCAGCAGGCTGAGGCAGGAGGATGCAAGCTGGAGGCAAGTCTCAGCCATATAGTGAGATAAGACCTGGTCTCAAAGAATATATATCACATATACATTGTGTATACACATATGGAATGTTACACTAATTTAAGAAATTATTTTTAATAGTAATTATTATAATAATATTGACAAAGATCCTAGCCTCTAAACATATGGCTGAAATACAGGAAGATGTTTCAGAGGTCAAGAAGCAATCATTGTTCTATGACAAATAATTCTCCACTGGAAGACTCTAACATAGAAGGATGCCATGTATGAATTTTGCTGTCATAACATTTTTATATAAATTAATTCCTGTTTGTATTCAGTCATTCTGTATATCTTAGATAAACTAAATTGATGTGAAAAAATGCTAATAACATCTTGTATAATCTTCCACCTATATTTCCAGATAGATATAATTGAATTATCATTAGCTTTTATTGTGATAAAAGTTTCAATACATTAATGCAATTAAATGCTTTCATCATCCTTGACTTCCCCTCTCCTCTTTTTTTTTTTTTTTGCTATAGGGTCTCCCTATAGCCCCAGCTGGCCTGGAACTCACTCTGTAGACGAGGCTGGCCTTGAACTCACAGGGATCTGCCTGCCTCTGCCTCCTGAATGCTAGGATCAAAGACATGCATCACCACAACTGGCTTAAAGACGGTTCTTAGCAGCCATGTGGGTGCTGGGTGTTGAACTCCGCGGTCTTCTGCAAGAGCAGTTGGTGCTCTTAAGGGCTGAGCCATCTCTCCAGGCCCATCATCTGATTCTTGATGTCTTGGTGTTCAGCACAACTGCAGTATTTGTGAACTAACCAAATTTTGGTACTGATTACTCTCACTTCTAGATTTCATGAGGCCCAAAAGACAATGTGAAGCAGAAACATTGGAAAAATTCCCTAGATAACAGCATTAGGTGAAGACAATGCAGTCTTCAGGGACAGCAATAGCACATATCTTTTTGTAGTTATAATACTACTTTTGGTATTGGGTATACAATGACACTATCCTATTGATAAGTATTTTGATGTATTTGTACATGTATGTATGCATATACATATACATGTACAAATATGGATACAAGGAAAGATAATTGGACTGATGGTCAGACAGAGGGAAGTCTGAGTCTATCATTTGTTAAAAAACAAAACAAGGGCTGGAGAGATGGCCTAGTGGTTAAGAGCACTGACTGCTCTTGTAGAGGACCCGGGTTTGATCCCCAGCACCCATATGGTGGCTAAGAACCATCTTTGACTCCAGTTCCAGGGGAATCCGACGCCCTCTTCTGACCTCCGCGGCACTGCACGACACAGGTGTACATACCTACATGCAGACAGTACATTCATACACATAAAAATAAAAAAAAAATACCTACTCTGCTATTCTCACTCCTAATACAAAACAAGTCTAATAGCCGTTAAAATCACAATAAAAAAAAAAACCTCATCAAGGCATAAGATACATAAAGACCTAAATGAACATCTTCATAAAAGCAGAGAGGCTTATGGCTGTTCTTGTTTCTGGCAGAGCAGAAGACAAGAAATTGGCCATAGAAGGGCACGGTGAGAAGAGCTGCCTACCTTTGGACAGCTGCATGTGAACTGGAGTGATGGGGTAGAATTCTGGGAGGCCTGAACTACAAGGCATGCTGCACCTGTCTGCCCACTTGTTCCCATGGGTCTCCAGGTGTGACGACACAGACTGGCAGCAGGAGAGCGGGGAGAATTTTACCTCCAGCACCTGGGGAATTTGGCTGTCTGACGTGTGGAGGGGAGACATAAATTGCCCCAGAGTATTCTAGGCAACATTCTCAGTAGTTTGAGGTCATGAGCCAGGAAGGAGAAGATCTGGAAAAGCATGGAGTGCCGGCAACAGCCTGGACAACAAAGAGAACTCCCAATGGCCCTCGACCAGGCATCTGAGCTATAAAATAAAAAGATGCTAACAGTTTGGACAGCTGATCTTGCATTTGTATCTTCTAAACGTCACCTGTAGGCTGGGTTCAAGGCCTATTAAAGGGATCCAAAGATCTGAAGTAGTAATGAACTGAATCAAACTAAAGCTACAACAAAGCTTTTACCTTGTATTAGGTATTATGGATAATGTAGACATTAGGTATGTGTGGACTGCATGCTGACACTGGTATCTGTGAAGTTCTGAAACGAATTCCTGTGGACTGAGTTCTGGAACCATGGGTTAATGAAAGCAGGTGCAGTGATGACCCAGGTGGACAACTGTTAGGTAATTAATGAGTTTATTAATTAATTACAATTTATTAATTGTAATTAATAGCAGCTTATTCTCATGGCTACATTTAACAAATGAGTAAATAATTCCAGTACTCAATGAAGAGGTACAGAGAATTTAAATACTAATTTTCTTGTTAGAAAAATATACTCCAATTTTTGAGTATTTATTCTTTTCCAAACACTAACTTGTATCCTGGAGCTGAAAAATAAAGCAGAGCTCATCTCTATATGGAAGTCACGGTCTACTAAAAAAGGCAGACCTGTAAGTAACTATAAATCTACCGAATAAATGCTACCACAGAAGCATACAAAGAATGTTATGGAAACGCAGCAGATGAAGTAGATATTAATTCAACTTGGAAGAGACAGCTTCAGAGAAAGCTGCTGTAATTCAGTTTTAAAGAGAGAATGCAATTTCTCAGATGGAGATGAGAAAACAGGCAGAGAGTGAGAGGAGAAGCAATCATCGTGAAAAAGTGGAGGGAATTGCAGCTTCCAGATCCGACCAGCAGCCCAGTGATCTCATATAGCACGGGCCCAAAAAGAAGGGGGCTGGAGACTGAGCTGGATGTGACAGCCTGAGACAGAATGAAAAGCTTTCAGAAGTGTTCACAGAGGGGAATAATAAAACCAGGTTTACATGTTTGGCAATACAGCTAAACTGATGCTTTATAATTGTTTAGAAATTGGTCTCCTTCACTCCACTCTGCTCACTGAATGGTGAGAGAAGATGGGACCTGGTAAGGAAAAGGGAATTCTTTGTAATTAAAAAATAAACAAGGCCCAAAAGATGATATTGATGAGACTAAGAAAAATCTCCTGACCCACAGTTGCGACTTTCATCACTAAAATTATTAGTATTGTTCTTTCTTTCTTTCTTTGATGAACATCAATGTTTATTAATAAGAAATGCTGGTTTAGTTCATTTTCACTTAAGTACCGAGGTGAAAATGATTTTAAAATTCCAGTGTAGACCATTTTTTTAAAGTAATCCAGCGGGCTGGAGAGATGGCCTAGCGGTTAAGAGCACCGACTGCTCTTGCAGAGGACCTGGGTTCGATCCCCAGCACCCACATGGCGGCTGAGAACCGTCTTTAGCTCCAGTTCTGGGGAATCTGACGCCCTCTTCTGACCTCCGTGGCATTGCATGACATGGGTGCACAAACCTACATGCAGACAGTACATTCATACACATAAAAATAAATAAATAAATAAATATTTTTTAAAAATAAAGTAATCCAGCTACAGTGGAGCACACCTTTAATCCCAGCACTCCAGAAGCAGAGGCAGTCAGATCTCTGTGAGAACAAGGGCAGCCTGGCCTACACAGAGAGTTCCAGGCCAGCTAGGGCTACCAAGAGACCGTCTCAAAACAAACAAACAAACAAACAAACAAATAAAATAAAACAAAACAAAATGACATGTCTAATTTCATGACGTCTTAGATATTGAGAAAGAGAAGTACATCATTAGGAAAGCGTTAGGCTCCAACCGCTCCTGATGAACAACAGTTTAAATGAGAATGAGGTTTACTCTTTCAAATTCAGGGTAGGCAGGTTATCCCCTCCACAACACTGGCAGGACCCTAGGGGTTTGTTCCATGCCAATGTGCCACCCTGGGTTTTTGTATTTATGCAACTCTTTCTTGCACTGTAGTCATATTTCAGGTAAAAATGGGAAAATCACCAAAGAACATCAGACTAAAGGGGCAAGTGGCTGATCCCTGCTCAGAAAATTTCACTTGTATTTCAATGGCCAGAAGTAGCTTGCATAGCTGTCTCTAGTTACAACGGAGTCTAGGAAGGAGGGTTTGTTTAGCTGCATTCATGGTTACTCTGATCAATATATTGTTCTAGAAAGAGGAGGAAGTGGACATCGCCAAGCAATGAGCAGGATACACCACAGAAAACTAGCACAAAACCTGCCTGCCCGCTCTGTAAGGCTCCAGTCACACGCTGCCCTGCCCAACACCCTGCATGCCTAGAAAGACACGCCCTCTTCAAGAAGCAGGTCACTTTTACTATTAATGAATGCTTAGATGCACATTTTTACTTGAAAATATATTCATCTGGATAATGTAATTTGAATAATAAGTTTAAAACAGAAATTTTGGAAGTTTACATAAATTTATTACAACCAAAAGAGACTTTCAGGAGCCACAGCAAACAGTTGGCATTTTATCTATTATGCAAATTAATGCCAGCGAAAGTAGGCAGGCTTGTTACAACTCCAAGTAGCAGAAGCACCAACACCTGCACACATTCCATACTCTACACGCTTACCGGAAACGGTAGGATAAGCCAGCTGCTATTTTCCTTCCTGCCCAAATATTTTCCAAATAATAAGCTGTTTTGTTATTGTAAAGAGCTAATAAAATTCACAGAAGTAAGCATTTAACAATTGGCTACTATATTTATGACAGATTGCTACATTTACTATTACTAACAGTCCTGCTACTGTTTGACTATAACCCCCCCCCCAAAAAAAGCTACATAAATTACATGGTCAGGGGCCTTAAGGTAATATGAATGAATTTGATCCAACTATTTAAAACATTTGTCAGCAGGATGAATCCAGTGACGTATGGAAAGATAATACTGAATTCACTGTTTTCTATTTCTTGCCACTAAACAATATATCAGCTTGCTTTTCTCCTGAAATTGCATAAAACAGATAGGAGAGCTAATTTAAATAGTTGTTTGCACATTCAATATTTATAACCCAAATCTTGCATGACTGACTGGAAGCGGTGAGTTAGAAGGTTAGCTCAGCTGCTGCCCGGAGTGATGGATGGCCTCAAAGAGTTTCTTGTTCACTGACCAGATCAATCACATAACAGAAAGAAAAAAAAATCAGCCTTTAAAGCAGATTCTCAACATTTCCATCTGTGTGCAAAACTGTTGCAGGAAGGAATGTACCATAAAACATAATGCGAAGCTACGTAAGAATGATAAAACTCACCGAAACTACACAGAACACAAATAAAGAGATGAGGTGATTGGAGGATACTCCACCTTTTAACTGAATGTTACTTGAAGCCTTATGAAGTTTATAATCCAAAAAGTGATGTCAATTCAAATGATATTTAGCCTGAGCTCAGATTTACAAGAAGGAGTATTAGTCTGCAAATCAGTGGAAGGCTTGCAATAATCTTTGGCAGTGTTTGCCAATGGGTTTTATTTAATCAGACTAAAAGGTAGTGCTGTGGGAATTATTATATACTGCTGCTTTTAATTATTTCAATGGTGGCCCTGAAAAAGAATCTGTTAGGAAGTGAACAGACATCTGATATTTCAAATTACAGTACTTTATTTATTGATGGCTAATCCCAAACATCTGCACTGCCTCAGGAGTCCCTCCTTATGGTAGTGTGCAGGGAAGGGTCTGACAAATATGTGAGACTTCACTGTGACCATCTCCATCCAGGTCCTTGTTGAATAATATGAAGCTAGTACCTTAGAATCAACTCTGATGGCGGTATTTATGCTATGGAAAGTAGCGAGTGCTATATACATTGATTTGTTCACAGGGAAAAGGAGAGGACAGGATCAGAATCTGGTACTCCTTTTATGAGCAGAAAGATGTCCGAGGTCAGCATCTAGGATGGTAGAAATGGCATTTACCATTTCCTACTGTCTCAAGCAACATGTTCTCTCCTTGAGTGTTTACTCTCCTAGAAATAGAAGTGAGAGGAGGAAGAAAGTAAACTAATTCAACAAATGAGATGAAATAGAAAAACAAATAGGTCAAGGGTTTGGATAGGTCAAAGGGCAAGGATAAAGAAAGGAGAAAAAGGGAAGGAAAGAATGAAAGAGGGAAGAGGTAGAAGGATGAGGAAGAAGCAGGAGAGAGCAGAGAGAAGAAAAGAGGAAGAGGAGAGGAACGGGGAGATAAGGAAGGAAGAGGAGGCAAGGTCAGCTCCTACCACTTAGCCTACGGCACTTTACTTGCATGCACCTTGCTTTAGGAGCTAGTCAGGTTCCTTAAAAGCTAGGCACAGAAGTCTATATCCAGTCCTATAGTGAAGGAATTATAAGAGGCTTTACCTACATTTGAACTTCTGCCAACAAAAAGTAAGACATTGTCTAAAACACGGTGATCTCTCTTGAGTCAAAACCCTAGAGACGTAGGGTGGCAATCTGCTGCTGGAAGTCTGGGCTACTCTTCAGAGTGTTTTCTTGAGACTGTAAGGAATGCTAAGCTGGGCTTCCACATTGACACACCAGAGCAACAGGCTGGGGTGTGTGTGCATGGGAAGATAGAGCCTGGGTTCTGGCCACTTCGTTGCTTTTCAGGAATCCTTACGCAGTGGTTCTCTAACTTCAAATGCATCAGAATCACCTGGATAACTTGTTGAAAACTTGTTCTAGGTCCAGGTTCTGAGTAGTCTAGAATGGGCCCTGAGAACTTGCAGATCCGATAAGCTCCAAGCTGCCGTTGCCCCTGGTAGGGACATGGAGAAGCACACTGCCTTATTGAAATGAGAAACAATCTGGGCAAGATCACAACCCAACAGTTAGGACCTTACATTTTAACAAGAATTCAAATGAAAGGAAGTCAGGCTAATATTGAAGGGCAGAAGAGGACAAGAGAGGAAGAAGACAGGCCCCAGGGGCCAGTCTTTCCTGCTTAGAACAAGGCCCTCTGCTACCTGCGACACCTATAGGGTTTCTTTAACAGCTCACTTCCTGACGCTGTCTGGTTCACTCCCTGAAACCTCTGACCTGCAGAGCCTCGTGAAATCATTTGCATAGTAACGGTCACAACTAAACAGGTTAAATTCCTGACTACCACCATCATATTCTTGGATAGGTGTTGGGAATTGGCCTGGTAGGCCTGGGAAAGAACCCAAAACATAGAAAAAGTTATGAAGAGAAAGGGAGGGAGGAAAAATAGGAGAGAAAAGAGGAAGGATGCAGCAGGAGAGGGAGAGGGAGAGCTTTCAGAGCTCTCTCCATATCCACTTGCAGTGACTGCCTTTGAGCTTCATGAGGTTCCAGCACACCTGAATTTGATACCCACTGGGTTTCTATTCATTCATGTTTAGTTAATTAAAATGAGTTCAAATGAAACTAGACACTCTCCACAATCTTGGCAACTTCACTAAAAGTTAACTTCTGTGTCTCCTGGAGATGGGACCTATACAGCGCCTTCTGATAGTTTAACTTCCTTAAAACGCATGTCGTGTCTCTGTCACTAAGCTGGCAAGGAAACAACAACAACAACAACAAAAACCTCTCTACTTATTTCTTTTTGTTGGATGCTGAAAAAGTTTTGTGTTTCCTCCAATTTTTTAAATGTCAGGTAAACATTATCACCACTTGTTTGTCACTAGGAGCAATAGAGCTTCATGCCAAAAGTTAACAGAACTCAAGCTCGTCAGTGAAGTCACAGAGCTTCAAGACTGACTAATGGTGAGAAACTGCCATCAGTGACCCAGCTTCTTCCTACTTCTTTCTTGGATATCTGCTGCTGGCTTTGTCTTAATTAATGATGAGTGTCAGCTGCACACAGGGCTGTGTCTGTGTACAGCTGACACTCATCATTAATTCCCAACAGAATTCCCAAAAGAAAGCCTAAAATTTACTCAAGTTGGCCAGATTCCTCCTCCTAAAAGAAGAAATTTGGGGCTAAAGAGATGGCTCCGTGGTTAAGAGCACTAGCTGCTCTTGTAGAGGACCCCCATTCCGTTCCCAGCACCCACACGGCAGCTAATAACTGTCCTTACTTAACTCCAGTTCCAGGGTATTCAATGCTCTCTTCTGATCTCTGTGGGCATTTGCAGGACATGGGTGCACTTACATGCAGGTAATACACTCAATACACATAAAAATAAAAAAATAAACCTTTAAAAAGAATGAATGTGCCTGAATAAATAGAATGTGATGTACACATACACATGGCTGACACATCAATCAAACACGACTTCAAGAGCTGCATCATGACCAGATTCATTGGACACATGCAATCTTTCCCACAGAGGGAAACGCCAAACAAAATTCTGGTATTATCAGGAAAAGAAAAATGTGGCAAAGTATTCTAGGCATACAGCCAACCAATGTCTATTATAATTGGTTCTTATTTGTGTCACTAGAAAATAACTTTAAAACTCAAATTATTTTATAGCCATTATGGTTATAATTAGTTCAAGCAAAAATCATTGTGTTAAATAAGTAAATGAGAAAGAAAGTATTTACATAGTCTCAAATTATATCCCCATTAATGACTAAGCAATAGTACCTTTACCATTAGAATACTGATAGATAGCACTTTAATCAAGTGATCAAATCTCTCACTTATAAATGCCAGGTACCTCCTGACAAATTATACTAGGGGCACGTCACCTGCATAGAATTTCTGCCAGAAATGCATACCAGGAATCTAATCATAAGCAAACATCAAACTCAATTAAGGGACATTCTACAAAACTGGCCTGTACTTCACAAAAGTGTCATTGATACAAAAGACACAGAAAGGCTAGGGACCATTCCAAATGAACAGAAACTAAAGATACATGGAAACTATATGTACTGTGTAGTCCTGGAATGCAGCCACAACTGTCAGGAAAGATAGCGTGTCTACACAGTAGAAAACAGTATTATATTAATGTTAAATGGTTTTGAGAATTGTGCTGTTTGTAAGCAAATCTTTGCTCTTAGCAACACTTGCTGAAAAACTAAACAGAGGGGAAGGAGGTCTACAACTTAGTCTCAAAGAAGGTGATGGACAAGTATGTACACACACACACACACACACACACACACACACACACACACACACAGAGAGAGAGAATACCAAAGAGCTAAGAGAAACAAGGCAAAATGTTGTGGTGAATGTGAGTGAAAAGTATATGGTAGATTTTGAGGGGATAATTTTATAACTTTAAGGAGAATTCTATAACTTTAAGGATAACTTTATAACTTTAAGTCTAAATTCTTTCAAAATGTTTATTTTTTTAATGGATTTTAGAATGCATGACCTTCAAAACTCTTATCAAAGCAGGAAGTACTGCTATTTTGAATTGTATACCATTTAGGTTTTATGAGGGCAAAATAACTGACAACAAATCAGTTTTATTTTAACTTGTTTACATAGAAATTTAGTTATTATTCTGGCAAAGGCTGGTATGTCTTGGCTAAATGCCAGTATTTGCCCGGGGAACATAGGCAGACAAAGTAGTTCCTGGTTTCTTAAGTGTTCTGTGTTCTGGCCAGGAGTCTACAACCCCAAAGGCTCTCCTGCATGAGTCTCAGACTCTCACTTTCTCTGTCTGCTGGCTCCAGAGATGACCGTGGGAGACAAAGCTCCTACCACTGATGCAGACTGTGGAATGGGAAGGAAGGAACCCTCCCTGGGATTGTTACAGCAGTTACCTGACTAATAAAGCTACCGAATACACACAGATTATACATACACTTCAGGAAAACGCAGAGTGGGATGCCTTGCGTTTTATTTCAGAGGATGCACTATAATAGCAGCTTTTGCTGGGCATGGGGGCACACATCTTTAATCCTAGCACTCGGGAGGCAGGGGCAGGCAGATCTTTGTGAGTTCAAGGCCAGCCTAGTCTACAGAGTGAGTTCCAGGACAGCTGGGGCTACAGGGAGACCCTGTTTCGAAAAGACCAAAAAAAATAATAATAATAATAATAGCAGCTTTCAAAAAAGTGGATAAAGGATTGATGGGTTCAATATTCAATATTCAATAAAAGATTGAAGGTTCAAAATTGGTAATCTAGGATCCCTGACATTAAGGTCAAAACTGCCTCCATAACAGCACTGTGATACTGTGTCCCTGCTGTCTCCGTCTCACTTTCCCCATCTCTCTCAGTGTTCAGTAGGGGTTCTCAGGAGACATGGGATCACTATGTCACAACAGACTGAATGCAGAAGTAGACAGACCTACTGTATTCTCTACAGTAAGACAGTAAGAGATTTGAAAAAAATATAAAACAATGACTCTGCCAATTTCTTTTATTTGGGGAAGTACAGGGGTTCCATGCTAGTTATTTGTACGTGTCTAAGATAAGAGGCAATGGGCCTATTTTTATTTCTAAATAGCAACTGCCTTTTGAATTTGTGTTATCTTTTTAAAAAGGTAAATACTGAACAAAACAACTCACATAAACAAAAGTCTTAGGGAGTTCCACTATTTCTTGAGTTGTAAACGTATCCTCATAATGAAGAGTTGGAGGACTGCTGTTTACAAGGAGTGTGACTGCGAGGCATGACACAAACAAAATAAACTCATATTATAAATATATGAGAGACAGGGTTAGCGAGGATCTGAATCCTTGCTCGGACACTTATCAACTAAAGAGGAGACCATCTAGTACGTGGTAGGTGCACAATACTCTTTGTTAAATTGCGTAAGAAGAGCCACGCCGGAGTGCTGCGAAGACTGAACGGCATTCTGCACATGTCTTTACGGCATCATTATCATTCACCACACCATCCCTTTCACATCCTCCTGCCTCAACCAACCCTACGGTCTGACATGGTGTTAACCAAGTTGGGCACTAGATGTAAGTAGAAGTGACATGCACCACTCATATCTGACAATGCTCTAGATTTGATGTTGTAGTTCTGCTCAGAACTCTTGGAACCTCTGCTCTTGTCCCATGCAAAGCAAGTCCCAAGGAAGGGCAGCTTGTCCAGTCTGTGTTCTGGAATAAGAAGACACAGAACAGACACATAGCTGACATACAGCCAAAGCAGAGCTGCAGCTCACTCACCTGTATGGTTCGCAGGTAATAAAAGACATACATGCACACATGCATACATATATACACATAAGTGTGTTAACATATGTAATATATATGAAATTTCAGTAAGGCTTCTTAGAAAATCTGACAAATACAGTATGAAACAAGTCAAAAACAATATAGATGGTCAATAAACCTGAGCATTCAGTGTGATTTAGATAGAAAATTGCCATATGTTACTCTTTGATTGTGCAGAGGTCAGCCTACTCTAATTAACCAAGGAAGCTTATGAAGTATCATGGAGATGGCCTTAGGATTCCAGGTAATGGAAATACATTACTTAGGACAAGAGGGTATTGAAAATTCCAGTGAAGACTTCTGGCTATTCTTTACCTCTGAATTTCAGTAGAGGTGCTCAGGAGTACTTGTGAAGCTACCATAGGCAACTGCCAGTGTCTTTAGTCATGAGTAGTGGAATGGGTATGTATTTCCAACAGAGTCCACTCAACCTTACAGCCTCTAATGCTGGAACCAAAGACATTTATCATAAACTCAGTGATTTTTTTTTCAAATCTTTGAACTTAAACATGCCAAGGACTGAACCTGATCAGACAGTGACAGAACTAGCACTGTGGTTCAGCTGGCAACATGTTTGCTGTGCATCAGGACCTAGTCTGGATCTCCAGCACCCACATAAAATCCAGGCATGGTGGCACATACTTGTAGCCACGAAACTGGGTTGGAGGAGAGAGAAGGATCCCTGGAACTCACTGGCCAGCCAGCCTAGCAAATCAGTGAGCTCTAGTCTCAGAACATGCCCTGCCTCAAAAAAAGAAGGCAAAGAAGACAGCTGATATCAACCCTGATCTCTACATGAATACGCACAATACATGCATACCTACCTGCAAGGACACAAGAACACACATCAAAACACACACACACACACACACACACACACACACACACACACACACACGAACCTAGTTATAAGGTCATATGGGGGTGTACCGGAAACTATCATTGCCCACAATTACAATGACAAATGAGCAGAAAGCCAGTCTGCAAGCCCAGACAAGAACCGAGCAGACTTATCAACAGAATGAGAGGCGACAGCATAGCTGCGAACAGCTGTTACCTCCCTGGAGCCAGTACCAACATTTGCAGGTGAACCTTTGACATCTGTGTGCTTCCAAAACATACCTTTTTCTTGAGAAAACTTATTACTTATTTGTTAATTTTTGAATTCTATGCTTTTATTAACATGAATTAACTGTTCACTTTAATGGGATCCAGTGTGCAGCTTCCAGTGGCCTGCACACTCTGCAACCATCATGTCCACCATCATGTCCACCTTTCTTCTGTGCTACCCTCCTCTTCTGCTCCCTCATTTCTCCCAGGCCTTTCATCTGCTCTGCTCTGCTCTGCTCTGCTCTGCTCTGCTCTGCTCGCCTCTCCTCTCCTCTCCTCAACCCTCCTCTCTTCAACTCTCCTCTCCTCAACTCTCCTCTCCTTAACTCTTCTCTCCTCTCCCCTCCCCCCTCCCCCTTTTCTCCCTCTCCCCCTTCTCTCCCCCTCCCCCTTCCCCTCCCTTACTTCTTCCCCTCCCCTTCCCTCTCTCCCTCCTCCCCTTCCTTCTCTCCCTCCTCCCCTCTCCTCTCTCTCTCTCTCGTGAGAGGCCATGTTTTTCTGTTCTGACTTATTTTCCTTAACATTATATCTTCCAGTCCCTTCCATCCATTTCCTTACAAATGACAAAAATCAAGCTTTCACAGTTCTTTATGGCTAATAAATACTCCATTATGAATATTTAATATTTTCATCCAGTTATCTGGGGATGAGGACCTAGGCTGTTTCCATAAGCAGTACTTGTCCTAAGCAGCACTACAATACACATGGATAAGCAGGTGTATCTCCTGTATGGTGACCTTCATTCTTTTGCATGTATACCCAGGAGTGGGAGAGTAAGATCAGAGACTTCTAGACTTAGTTTCTGGAGGAATCTCCACCCCACTCCACAGTGGCTGTACTGATCTGCATTGCTAACAACTGTGTATGTGTTCTCTTCTCTGTGTTCTCATCAGCATCTAGTTTCTGCCATTGTAGTGGTCCTTCTAAGCAGGACAGATGGTGCATCACTGTGTTCTGATATGCGTTTTTTGATGGTGCATCATTTTTACATTCTTCTTTTTTTCAAAGCCAATTTTTATTGAAGCTTTGTGCATTTCATACAAAATTTCCAATCAGAGACTGGTGGCCTCTGCCATACCAGCAGAGGTGCAGGGTACTGGGCAGCATGCGTCAGTCAGATGGATTCTGGGAGGTTTTGATTTTTGGCCTGCCATGCATAGAGGCTGGTGGCCTCTGCCACACCAGCGGAGGTGCAGCCCCTTGCCCCCAACTGGAATTCCAGAGGGAGTTTCCAGTAAGCCCTACAACCAACCTAGAAAAACTGGTTGGCAGCTGATGGAGTAGTGCTCAGAGGGTGTCATCTGGGTTGTTACCCACCCAGTTCTTGCTGAACAGAAAGGGAAGAATGAACTATACCTTCCAATATATATAACCAAAATTGAGAGCCTGAAACCTAGACAAGTCAACACTCCATAAACAAGGAGAATACAACAAAGGCATCTGAAGGAATCAAGGAAAGCAATCCTTCAACACAGTGAAGAGGTATTTGCGATTTGCAGCGGAATACAGGCAAAAGGAAAACCACATGCTGAGAGCACAACAAAAGAACAATATTGGGAAAAGTGCAGAATAATTCCACACTAAACTCTACAGAGCCCATGGAGGACTCCTATAATGGGATCTCCCTAGAGGTAGGCCAGGACACAGATTGTAGAATAACAATCACATACATATTCAAAGAAATCACAGAACTAAGGGGAGAGAATGAAAAACTCAGAAAAGACCTAGAGGGAGACAATGGCAAACTTTGGAAAGAACTAAAAGGAGATTCTGGAAAGAGCTAGAGGGAGAAAATGACAAACTCTGGAAGGAAGTGGAAACACTGAAAAGATCCCATGCTGAAATGAAAAAGGAAACCAACAAGTGAAGCAAGGAGCTACAAGAAGAGATTGAGAGGCTCCAAAAGGAAGTGGAAATACTAAAGAAAACATGGCATGAAATGAAAAAGGAAACTGAACACTCATCCAATGAAGAGGAAAGAATGGGGAAAAGCCTCAGAAGCAGAATGTAGGAAGCAGAAAAAAGAATGTCAGACCTGGAAGATAACACAGAACAACTAAAAAGCTCAAAGATCAAACCTCTGCATCATAGGGATAGAGGAAGGAGAAGAATCCCAAAAGAATGGTATTGATCAAATCTTCAATAGAATAATAGATGAAAATTTCCCAAACTAAAAAAAGACAAACCCATACAAATACAAGAAGCACATAGAACATCAAATAGACAAGACCAGAAAAAAAACTCCCTGCGCCATATCATAGTTAAAACGCTAGACACCTAAAACAAAGATAAAATTCTGAAAGCCACAAGAGAAAAGCAACAAGTTACATACAAGGGGAAACCTATCAGAATTACAGCTGACTTTTCAGTGCAAACTATGAAAGCAAGAAGAATGTGGACCAAAGCATTCCCAGTGTTAAACTGGGATAATAAATGCCAACCCAGGTTACTATACCCAGCAAAAATGTCAATTCTAGTTGAAGAGAAAATCTCTCATGACATAAACAAGATGAAAGAATACATGTCCAGAAAACAAACCCTTCAGAGAATACTTGAAGCAATTCAAAAGACAAAGGAGAGGAGCAACTACCCCCAGGCTTGAAAGAGAAATTAATAAAAGCATAACTGCAGAAGTAGAAACCTATACCAAAACCACAAGTGGATAATAAGGTGAAAGGAAGCAACATTAATATTAACATTAAATATTAATGGGCTAAACTCCCCAATCAAAAGGCACAGACTGGGAGAATAGATTAGGAAACAGAATCCATCTATATGCTGTCTAGAAGAAACCCATCTCACCCTCAAGGATAGGTGCCAATTTAAAGTGAAAGGATGGAAAAAATGTTCCAAGCAAATGGTACCAAAAATAAAGTAGGAGTTGCTATTTTAATAGCAAACAAAATAGACTTCAAGGTAGAAGCCATCAGAAGAGACAAAGAGGGTCATTACATCCTTATCAAAGGGAAAATTAATCATGAAGACTTCACAATCATGAATATATATCCACCAAACTCCAGTGCACTGATCTTTATAAACACAACTCTACAGGACCTCAAGGCACAGATCCCCAGCACACTCAGAGTAGGGGATTTCAATACCCCACTGAGCCCTTTGGACAGATCAACCAGACAAAGAATAAACAGAGAGACATCTGAACTGAACAATATGATACAGCAAATGGACCTCACAGACATCTTCTGAATATTCCACCCAAGCACCAGAGAATACACTTTCTACTCAGCACCCCACAGAACATTCTCCAAAATTGACCACATTCTTGGACACAGAAAAAAAACTCAACAAATACAAAAATATTGAAATAATTTCATGCATTCTAACAGACCACAGTGCAATAAAGCTTAATATCCACACCAGGATAAGCCCTACAACATACACGAACACATGGAAACTAAACAACACACTCCTGAATAATGAATGGGTCAATGAAGAAATAAAGAAAGAAAAGCATTCCTGGAACTAAATGACAATGACAGTACAACACAACAAAACCTATGGGACACTTTGAAAGCAGTCCTAAGAGGGAAGTTTATAGCCCTGGGTGCCTACATTAAAAACAAACAAACAAACAAACAAAAACAGAAAGAGCACAGATAAATATGCGAACACTGTAGCTAAAAACACTGGAAAGACAACAACAAATGAACCCTAAATGCAACCGACAGGAAGAAATAACAAAAATCAGAGTAGAAATTAATGAAATAGAAACAAAGAAAACAATACAAAAAAATCAACAAATCCAAAAGTTGGTTCTTTGAAAGAATAAACAAGATAGACAGACCTCTAACCCAGTTAACCAAAAGAAAGAACAACTCCAAATTAATAGTATTCATGATGAAAAGGGAAACATCACAACAGATAAATGAAAGATCCAGACAATCATAGGCAAACACTTCAAAAACCTATACTAAGTTTGAAAACCTAAGAGAAATGGATGAATATCTGAAATCCTGGGAATCAACAAAGCTTAACCAAGAAGAGATTGACAGCTTAAACAGTCCCATAATATAAGAAGAAACTGAAAATGTAATGAGACCTCCCAAATAAAAAAATGCCAGGCCTAGATGGTTTCACAGCAGAATTCTATAAAACACTTAAAGAAGACTTACAACCATTATTACTCAAACTGTTCAGAAGGATACAAGCAGAGGGAAATTTCCCAAATTCCTTCTATGAAGCCAGGATCACTTTAATACCAAAACCAGGCAAAGATACAACCAAAAAAGAGAACTGTAGACCCATCTCATTAATGAACTTAGATGCAAAAATTCTCAACAAAATACTTGCAAACCCCATACAAACTACATTTTAAAAAGAACTATAGACCCATCTCATTAATGAACTCAGATGCAAAAATTCTCAACAAAATACTTGCAAACCGCATACAGACCCACATCAAAAAGATCATCTATCATGACCAAGTTGGATTCATACCAGAGATGCAGGGATGGTTCAACCTACGAAAATCAATAAATATCATAAAACGTATAAATGGACTGAAAAACAAAAACCACATGATTATCTCAATTGATGCAGAAAAAGCCTTTGACAAAATCTAACATCCCTTCATTCTTAAAGTCCTAGAGGGAACTGGATTGGAGGGATCATTCTTCAACATAATCAAGCCATATACAAGAAACCCACAGCCAACATCATCCTAAATGGAGAAAAGTTAGAAAGATTCCCCATAAAGGTAGGAACTCGGCAAGGCTGCACCCTGTAGCCACTCTTCTTCAATATAGTGTTTGAAACACTGGCTAGGGCAATAAGGAAAAAAAAGGAAATTAAAGGAATACTAATTGGAAAAGAGAAGTCAAATTATCCCTTTTTGCAGATGATATGATAGTTTACCTAAGGGATGCAAAAACTCCACCACAAAACTCCTAGAAACGATTAAGAGTTTCAGTAAAGTGGTGGGATACAAAATTAACCTAGAAAAGTCAGTAGCCTTTCTTTACACCAATAACAAGCAACTGAAGAAGGACTACAAGGAGACCTTCCCACTCACAATAGCCTCAAAAACAATAAAATACCTAGGAACAAACCTAACCAAAGACACCAAAGATCTCTACAAAAAAATTATAAACCCCTGAAGAAGAAGATTGAAGAAGACATCAGAAGATGGAAAGACCTCCCATGCTCATGGATTGGAAAAATTAATATAGTAAAAATGCCCATTCTGCCCAAATTAATACACAGATTGAATGCAATCCTAATTAAAATCCCCAAGATTTTCTTCAGATGCTTGGGAAAAAAATCCTTAAATTCATATGGAAATACAAAAGGCCCCAAATAGCCAAAGCAGCCCTGAGTGAAAAGAACAATACAGGGGTCTCTCTATACCAGACTTCAAACTATACTACAGGGCTACAGTCATAAAAACAGCCTGGTACTGGCACAAAAGCAGACCTGTAGGCCAATGGAACAAAACTGAAGATCCAAACTTGAGTACATACAATTTCAGCCACCTTATATTTGACAAGGGGGCCAAAAAGACTCAATGGAGGAAAGACAGCATCTTCAGCAAATGGTGCTGGCAAAACTGGATCACCACTTGTAGAAAAATGAAATTAAACCCCTACCTTTCACCCTGTACAAAAATCAACTCCAAATGGATCAAAGACCTCAATGTGAAACTGAAAACTCTGAAGGTGATAGAAGAAAAACTTGGCAGCAGACTACAAGACATAGGTGTAGAAAAAGACAGCAGCTGCACAGGAAATAAGGTTGAAAATTGACAAGTGGGACCTTATTAAACTCAAAAGTTTCTGTACAGCAAAAAAACAATCAGGGAAGTGAGGAGAAAACCCAGAGAGTGGGAGGAAACCTTCACTGCTGATACATCTGAGAGAGCATTAACTTCCAGAATATATAAACTACTCAAAAAACAAAGAAGAAAACAAATGACTCATTCAAAAGATGGAGTAAAGAGCTGAACAGAGACTTCGCAAGTAAGGAAATAGAGATGGCTGAAAAACATCTTTTTTTTTTTTTTTTTTTCTTTTCGAGACAGTGTCTCCCTATAGCCCCAGCCATCTTGGAACTCACTCTGTAGACCAGGCTGGCCTTGAACTCACAGAGATCTACCTGCCTCTGCCTCCCCTCCTGAGTGCTAGGATTAAAGGCATGTGCCATCATGTCAGCTGGCTGAGAAACATCTTAAAAAGTGTTCAACATCCCTAATAATTAAAGAAATGCAAATTAAAACCACTTTAAGATATCATCTCACTCTGATAAGGCTGGCTAGCATCAAGAAAACAAATAATACCAAGTGCTGGAGAGGTTGTGGGGAAAGGGGAACACTCATCCACTGCTGGTCGAGTGCAAACTCGTACAACCATTATGGAAAGCAGTGTGGAGAATCCTTAAAGACTCAAAATGAGCCTACCACCTGATCCAGCCATACCACTCTGGCTATATACCCACAATACTCATCCTACCCCAGAGATACATGTACAACCTTGTTTATTGCAGCTCTCTTCACAATAGTGAAGAGCGGGAACCAACCCAAGTACCCCTCAAGTGATGAGTGGATTGAGAAAATGTGGTACATCTACACAATGGAGTTCTATGCAGTGGTAAAGAAAGATGGCATCATAAAATTTGCAGGTAAATGGATGGAACTAGAAGATTTTATGTTAAGTGAAGTAACACAGTCCTAGAAAAACAAAATATGAATGGTATCCCTCATCTGTGGATGCTAGCACCAAGTACCTAGTTGTAAGGCAAACTGAGGAACATTAATGTTATATTCCTCATGATCTGAAAACAACTGTGCTATTATATTGTGAATCCCTAGACAGGTTCTAGCACTAACCTATCATTTATTTTCAGGCTTTGGAATTTTGGTATGTGATGGTGGGCATGTACACATATTTTAGAGTAATATAAAATTAAAATGGAAAAATGCAAATCAAGAAATATGATATGGAAATAGCATACAGTTTGTTTTCAGAAGATACAGTTTTAGTATAGGTACAATGTATCTCAGGCTGGTGCAACTTAACCTTTCTGGGTGCTTAACAACCATACTTAACATCCATACCAATTTGGCCGAGGGACCTAAGGGATAACTTTGTTCCTTGACCTCAGAGGTCAACTAGGTGTCAGGGGACTATGCATGGGGGCATCTCTTGAAATGTCCTGCAAATGTGGGTCACCAGTCTTCCTGTGCAGGGAGGTCTTGGAGATCCATTAATGGGACTTCAGCCAGTGTCCAGTCTTTAAAGAGGAAAGCCTGCTCATGCTTCAAAAAGGGAAGCCTGGTCTAGCAAGACCTGACTTCGTCCTCAAGTGGATGGAACTGGTAAGTGAAAAGCCAAAAGGAGCCAGGGGCTCCCCCCGCAAAAAAACCCCCGAGTGACCCCTGAGGACTAGATCCTCAACTGACCTTGAGAAAACAAAAACCTTAGTTAATCTGGGCTAACTGTGTGACCTTAAGCATCCAAAAGGAAAGTAAAACCAGAAATAATCAGTAAGGCCTGAGAAATTGTACTTCAGATATAAAACTTGAGATCTTAGAAAAAAATAAAAATAAATAAAATGCAAAAAAGGTATATTAAAAATACATCAACTTGCTATGTAACATAGGAATGTTTCTTTTTATCTGCATACAGCTCTACTGTTAACATGTAAATCCCTAAACACGTTTTGGAACTAACCTATAGTTTACTTTCAGACGCCATAATTTTGGCATATGTGTGGCATGTATAGATACATATTTTGGAGCAATACAAATTTGAGGGAACAACAAAACCAAAAAAGACTGGTTCAAAGACTGAAACAGTAAACTTCTGCATCGAAAAACTTAAAAAAAATTGAGAAGAATACATGAGCTTTGGTGGGGTGGGGGGGCATGGAAGGGGGAATGGATCTAAATTTGACTAAGAAATGTATGAAATGCACAAAACTTCAATAAAAACTTTTTTAAAAAAGATCACGATGGCCATAAAAGATGATGAAACTGCAAAAAGCAAAAACACACACACAAAAATTTCTAATCAAATCTAGACCCATTTCCCCTTCCTTGTCCAGAGCTCATGCATTCTGCCAACATCTTTACATTCTTAAAAGTATTTCTTGGCCACTGCTATTCTTTTGCGAAACCTCCAGATTCTCTGCTCATTATTATTATTATTTTTTGTCTTTTTGAGACAGGGTCCCCCTTTTAGTCCCAGCTGGCCTGGAGCTCGCTATGTAGACCAGGCTGGCCTTGAACTCAGGGATCCGCCTGCCTCGGTCTCCTGAGCGCCGGGATTAAAGGAGTGCACCACCTCGCCTGGCTTTACTAACTCTGGGTCAGATGAATTGCTGGCATTTTCTCCAGTCTATAGGGTGCTACTTCCACCTCCTTGGCTGTGCAGACGCTTTTGGCTTGATGGACACCATTTGTCAATTTTCACTTTTGTCTCCTGTGCTTTTGGAGTACTACCCAGAAAATCATCGCTGGTCTCAGTGTCTTTAAGTATTTCCTTGAAGTATTTCTTCTCGTCCTTTTAGAGTTTCATAAAGTCTTTGACCCAAGTTGAGGAATTTTGTGCATGAAGACAGAGGGGAAACAAATTTTAATTTTCTTTAAGATTCCCTGTTTTACCAGCAGCATTCCTTGAAAAGACTTTTCTTTCTCCAATCTGTTTTTGGCCACGTTGTCAACTGGCTTTGGATGTCTGCACTTATTTCTGGGATCGCCAGTCTTTTCCATTGGCCCAAGTGTCTGATTTTGTGTCCAGACATGATGCTGTGGTCCCTATGGCTTTGCAGTGTGTCCACAAATCATGTATTGTGAGGCCCATAGCTTTGCTCTTTTTGCTTGCAATGGCTTTGGCTACTTCGGGGTCTTTTGTGCTTCTATTTGAATGTAGGCTTGCTTCTGTTTGGTGCTGTGAAGAATATCATTGTTATTTTGATAGGGGGAATCTGTAGAACTCTTTGGACAGTATGGACAATATAACAATATTAATCCTCCAAATCCATGAACAGGGGAGGTCTCTCCACATTCCATTGTCAGTTTATTCTATCAGTGTGTTGTAATTCTCACTGTAGAAATCTATTACTTTTTCCTTAGATTTATTCCTACATATTCCTACTTATTATGTTTGTGGCTCTTGCATCTGATATTTCTTTCTCAGAAAATTCACTACTGGAATATACAAAAAGCTAAAGATTTTTCTACATTTATTTTATATTGTTACTGAATTCACTCACCTTTTCTTATAGTTGGATATGTGATCTTATAGATTTTTCTACATATCTAATCCCGTCATCTGCAAACAAGCAGAAAGCTTTTCCCCTTCCTATTTTATTCCTTTCATTCCAGAGCATAATTGCTCTGGCTAAAATTTCTATACTAGATTTTGTGACAGTCATGAGGGTAAAGCTGGGTGTGTCGGTGCATGCTGTAACTGCAGAACTCAGAAGGCAAAAAGCTAGGGCAAGAGAATCATGCATTTGAGGGAAACCTGCACTACATTAAGTTCAAGGCCAACCTGTGCCACATAAAGAGACCCTGTCTCAAAAGACTCAAGTGGTCAGAGTAGCCATCCTGGTTTTGTTCTTGGTCTCAGAAGAAATGTTAGGTGTTTCTGCTGGGCTCCCAGAATGAGACTGGAACAATTCTAGAGAACAGGCTGGGAAGCACTGATGTTAGCTCTGCAAAAACTGGGTAAAATTCAGTGGTGAAGACATCTGGTCATAAGCTTCTATTCATTCTGGAAGCATTCTCTTCTTGTCAAATTCATTACTTGTTATCAGTCTGTTTAGCTTCTTTGTTCACTTGGTTCAACTGTGGCAGGCCATTTCTGTCAAATAAATGTGTCCATTTCTCAAGATCTTTTAATTTGTTTATACACAGACTTTTAAGACAATCTCTGGTAATTATTTCATGGTATTGATTGAACCATCTTATTTTTCAACTCTAAATTTTTTATCATTTTGGTTTTTTTTTTTTTTTTAGTCTAGCTAAAGGTTTCTCAATTTTATCTTTTCAAGGACCAGTTCTTCATTTCGATGATCTCCTGGACTGCTGTTATAGACCTGATTTCATTTATTTCTGTAATTTCTAAAGTTTTGCTTGTGGACTTCTACTTTCATTCCATTGTGATCATAAAGGAGAAAGGATTATGATTTCAATTTAATTTTAAATTTTAGGGCTCATTTTTTCTTGATTCCAGAGAAAGTTCTATGCACCAGTGAAAAGAATGTGTGCGCTACAGCTGTTGAACAAAATGTTCTGTAAATGTCCACTTAGTCCATTTGATTTATAGTGCAGTTTAATGCTGATGTTTCTTTGTTGATTTTTTTGTCTTGATGATCTATCCATTGGTGAGAATAGGGTATTGATTTCCCCACAATTATTGTATTAGAGTCTACCTCTCCTTTTATTTTTATTTTTTTTAATTTAATTTTTATTGATGCTTTGTGCATTTCGTACATCATTTTCCAATTCAGATCAGGCATATTTCCCTTTCCCTTCCCCCCCACCCCCACCCCATCCCAGATCATGTATTCTGCCATAACTGTCCTGCATCTTTCAGGTTTTTCTTTTTTTCATTTTTTAGCTATAAGTGATAATCCATGAGTACAAGCATCCTTCATGCAAAACCAATCTGCAGACTGTTGTGCCCAAACCCCCACAGTCCCACCATCCAGTGGGGGGTGACAGGTTGTTTGTTCAATCAAGTTGATCAAATGAGTGTCGAGACTACATCGCTGTAGTTTCACCATTCACCCCAATCTCAGCCTTTACATTCTACCATGCCCCCTCTTCCGCAGAAGACCTGACGTTAACATGGGAAGGATGTAGTGAGACTGCACATGCAAGTGTACAGATGGCCTCTGGAATGCCAGAGAGTGTTACCAAAGGCCACTAAACCAATAAAGCAAATACGGGTCTCCCTGAGTCAAGCAAGACTCCACCGTCAGCACCAGCTACACCTCACCTGCCTGGAAATACTGTGCAGCAGAGGCAGCCATGTGCCTGTATATCCCAAATCTAATTGGCTATTGGCTCTCTCCTTGGAGGAATAACCCATGGCTGATGCCACAAGCTTACATCCTCTACAGGTTAGGAGATGTTATAAGCCACAGTAAGACCCTGTCATATTTATTAGGGGGTAAAAATGTAATTCATGGATTAACATATCATCCAAACATATGTGTCTATGCCAAAGTAACCTACCATAACTATTAGTGCTGCTTAAATACCTATATATCTAATTGCTTGTGCTTCATTAGTAGGATCAAAAGGTTACTCCTGAACAAACTGTCAGCCCATGAAAGGAAACAGCCAGAATTGACCAGAGTCCAAGTCAACAGCTCCAGAGAGAGAGGACAGTTTTACTTCTCATCCACCTGTGCCCCTTTTCTATCTCTCCTTTTAGATCTAATAAAACTGTGTGTTCCTATATTAGGTAGAGTTAGAATCTACAGATTCTTGATGAATTACTTCTTTATTATATAATGACCTTTCTTGTCTCTTCTATGTTTGTCTTATATTCCATTTTGTCCCATACAATTATAGCTATTCCTGCTTACTGAAGAATCCTACTTGCCTGGAATATAATTTTCTATCTTCAATTCTCAGTAATGTGTTCTTACTGGTAGAGAAGTTCTTTTGTTATGCAGAGAACTTTGGGGCCTTGCTCTTTAATCTGTCTAACCAATGTATATATTTTAATAGTATAATTATTAATATTCTTTTTGTATTAAATTATTGAAAAGTACAGACTTATGCCTGCCATTTTATTGATTTTCTTCTACTTGTTTTGAGTATTTTTGTTTCTTTTCTTATTCATCTTTGTAGACTGATTTACTCTATTGATAATGTCTTATTTTCTTCTGTTTATCTTTTGCATAGCTTCTCTTTTAGTGAGATTTATATTTTCACAGGCTATCATGAGGGTAATTATCTTTCTTCCCCTCTGAATTGAATAATCTCACAAGCATCAAGGCTGGCTTGGTGGACATGCATTTCTTCAGTTTTTGTTTATCTTGAAAAGTCTTCATTACATATTTGCTTTTGAAGGGTAGCCTTCATGGATATAGTCATTTGAAGGGTAGCCTTCATGGATATAGTTGTTTAACTTGGCAATTCTCTTCTTACCCAGGACTTGAAATAAATTTTCCATGTGAGAATGATGTGCTTGGGTGTCAAGCTGGCACAGAGTGGAGTTTTGGTGATTAGCTTTCATTGGCAATTTACTGGACTGTAGAATTACCTAGGAGATACACTCCTGGGTATGTCTGTGAGGGTATTTCTAGGAAGCTTAAACTAGGAAGAAAGACCTATCCTGAAGGTGAGCAGACCATCCCATGGGCTAGAGATCTGGATTGAATAAAAATTAAAAGCAAGCTAATCACCAGCATTCATCTCTCTCTGCTTCCTGGGTGCAACCTTACACTTGGGGCACTGAACCTTCCTAGACATGGTAGACTATATCCTTTCAAACTGTGAACAACAACAACAACAACAAAAAATAAAACAAAAAAAACCCAAAAAACCTCTTTTAAAGTTGCTTTTGTCAGGTACTTTGTCAAAGAATAAGAAAATTAATATACATTCCCAGCTGTGTAAGAAGAAGTTACAATATGGACAGCATCTCAACTAATAACTTTTATTCAACTTTGTGCCAAAAGGCTACAGTTTATAATCCAAATAAGCTCACAGTGCCATGGGGCTCTTGTGAAGTGGGCACCTGACCTTGACCCCTCAGGACACCATTTAGCCCTCCAAGTCAGTGAATAAATGTGGGTGTGCTTGAATTAGCATATCAAAGCACTGAAAGCAGCGTATTTATATTCATATAATCATTAAGGAGAGTGAGAATTGAGAAGTATGGCTGACATTGTTTGTGTGAGATATTTTAGGCACTGAGATCAAAGGGCAAGATTCTCTGATAAGGGTGGACCAAAGCTTGTAGTTCCCTCAATTCATGCTGGAGAAACTGAATACAAGTTTGGGTGAGGCCTGGCTGGGGAGCACAGTTCCATGAGACACCAGAAAGAATAGGTGATTCTCAAGCTCTTAAAACTAAGTGTCAGGCTCATTACTCATTTAGCTGTAACTGTAATATGGTTTATGAATCCTATCTTCCTGGCTTGTAGAGTTTCTACTGAGAAACGTGCTGCTAGTCTACAATAAGGTTCTCCTTAAACTTAAGAACTTGAGGCCAGGTGTGGTGGTGGTGCCTTTAATCCCAGAACTCTGAAGGCAGAGGCATGTGGAGCTCTGTGAAATTGAGGCCAGTCTGGTCTACATAGCAAGGTCCAGGCAAGCTGGGGCTACAGGGAGACCCTGTCTCAAAAAATTAAGAAATTTGTACTTTCCTCTCGAAGATTTTTTGACTCTTTTTCCAGTCTATTTGATAATATGTTATGGTGAGGATCTTTTCCGGTCATGTCTATTGGTATAAGCCTCCTGTACATAGATGCTCATGTCTTTCTCAAGATTTTCTCCTCAAGATAGGGTGAGAGGTTTTCTGCTAACATTACATTCACCAGGATTTCTATCATGTTAGAGTCAGAGAGACCCACTGTCTCACCAAATTGTGTAGATGTGAGGACATTTTAACCTTTAAGGCACGTGCAGTGCACACAGCAGTGTGTGTTACACAATGTGTGGCTCCTGCCATGGTAGACTCTATTAGGAGAAGGAGGCTGCGTCAGACACTGCTGGTAGTGGATCTGATACTTCTCAGAGTCTCTGGCACTGGTCGTACCAATAGTGATAAAGGCCCTGACATGCTTGCTCTCTGACTAGACATTGTCCAGGCCCAAGGACTTCATAAGAACTGGTGTGGCAGACATCCTAGCATCCCCTCTATGGCGATCACTCCCAGTCATCACAACTGTTCTTGATCAGACAAAGCCTGGGCACTACAACATTGGATTGGAGCACTGAGGTACAATGGTAGGACTTGTAGGATTCCTTTCTGTGGCTACAGTAGACCTGCTTATCAACCTACTCCGCAGCCAGCTGTGCATGCCTGAGTTGGAGTGATGGCCAGAAGCTTTCCTTCCCTTCCTTCTCTGATTCTTTAAGCTATAGTTTCCCTAGAGATTAAAAAAAACGTAGGGTGTTACAACATCTCGAAAAGTCCTCTGAACCAAGGTACCTGCAGAGCAGAGGGCCACTGCTACACTGGGCAAAGTCACTGGAGAATTTTGTTCCTCTTAAGCTATTCTCCCTGGAGATGGGTGAGAGCTGGAGGTACAGAGTTGTTAAAGACCCTCAGCAGCGAGCCTTTTGGAGTGGGGGATGGAGGACAGAACCACACATCCTTTCTTTGCCTTAACAGTGGGAACAGTTTGTGTTGGGTGCTGGAGGCAGGGGTGGCAGGAACCAGATGGGTAAATGCCTTCAGGATTGGCACCACAGTGAAACCCTCATGTCTGGTCAGAACTTGTTCTTAGATTTCCCCTAGTTCTTGAAGACATCCTTCATTCCTCTTGTGTTATGGTGCCCACTCCCTACTAAGTGGGTTTGTATCAGAAGCACTGCATGGAGTTTGTCCATGAAACAGCCACTCACTGGTCTAACACAGTGGGGTGTCTGTGGGCTTGCAGTGCTGGGAATATGGAGGCATCTCTGACCCTAGAGCAGTCCAAATTCAAACAGGTCCCTTCTGAGGATGGCTCCTGGCTACAGCTTGATGGGGGCTAGCTGAGATGGTACGAATTCCTTTTCCAAAGACAGGCTACTGTGTGGATGTCAGATAACTTACACAGTTAGGCTGCCAGGCTGTGGGGGCTGTGATGCTTTCCAGTAGCTGGCACCCATGCTGACAGCATGCTGGAAGTCTTTCTCTATAGCTCCCTCCTCTGGCTGTGGAGTCTAGGTGACAGACACCAGCTTATTTAATTTCTCTGTGGTTTTGCCTTGGTTTCTGGATCTTAAAATATTTCCATTTCTCTCCTTTTGGTTTTCAGTGTTCTCTTGTGATCAGCATTCACTCTACTCCTATTACTTTTGTTCTTCTTTGTGGAGGGCAGGAGATGGCCAGGTACTTCAGTTATGTCGCCATCTCTTGCTTGGAGTAATTTAATACATTTCTGTCCTTCAGCTAAATGATTATTTTGTAAGTTGTTAGCTTTTTTCTTTTTATGTTTTTTTTTGTTTTATTTTTCGCCTTGCTAATTATGATCCAAACAATTTATTTTTGGTGACTTTTGGAGGTCAAGAGTAAGAAAGTAAATAAATCTGGACTGTAGTAACAAACCAACAGAGTTACAGAAATTCACTTTTAAGTGTCAGAACCCAAGATTATGAAATCAAACCCTGGCAATTTCTCCTTTTTGCCCTTGGGCAGTAAGAGGCAGCAAAAATGTCAAGAACAACAACAACAAAAAGGTTAGAGGGGTAGTATGGTGCTTTGAATGAATGAGAATGTCCCCCATAGGCTCCGAGTATTTGGATATTTTGTCCCAGTTGGTGGTAATGTTTTGGGAGGTCTTGGAAGGCGTGGCCTTGCTGGAGGGAGAAGTCACGGGGGGCTGGGAATGGGAGTGGGTGAAAGCACATGCTCTGTAACCCTGAGGACCTTTCCCAGTGTGCATGTAAACAGTGGAGCATGGCTGCACATGCCTGTGGTCCCAGCACTTAGAGGCAGAGAGGAGTAGATCTTGAGAGCTTACTGGCCAGCCAGCCTAGCCAGAATGGCTGCTTCCCGGACACGGGGAGACCCCATCTAAAGCAGTAAGTCTGAGAATGATAGAGAAAGATACCTGAAGTTCTGCTCTGGGCTCCACACATGTGTGTACACAAGCATAGGCACAGAGATGTGAATAAACCACACAGATACAAAAGAAAGAAAGAAAAAAGGAAAAGAAAAAAGAAACCTGAGGAAGGCTCTTTTCTGGTCCTCAGAGGTTTTCTATTAAAAAACAGGTAAGACTTGTTCCCTATAATTGGAAATTGAGTTAACATTTTTAAAAGTGTGCTTTAACACATCACTTTCTAAAATATGGTAGTTATTTATTCCAAATCACTATTTATATGCCTATCAATGGTAATGTACTGCTTTTAATAACGCTCGGGTATTTTATTTTCCGTGTTATAAATCAACAGCATTTAACCTTAGAAAAAAAGAGAAAGTACATGAAACAGAACAGCTGTTTCCATTTACTGCTAACAAATGCAACCCACCTCCAACTATACTGAAGATTCACTGTCATTGTTTCGAACAGTTTAATGTAATAGCCTTTTAAGTATGAAGCAGATATAAAACGTAAGATTACTAAAGTGTTCCAATAAAAGGCGTAAACTGCTTGGTTTTAATTAAAGTAGTCTTTGGGGACTTCTGTTATAGGCTTATAAATAGTTTTCATCTCTGAGTCACATGTGGTGCTCTGTAGCTTTAGTCCAGCCTTGAAGATATCTACTGGCACACACTCCTCCTACATGACCACCTGAGAGATTCAGTTCTTCTTATCCAGATCTGATGCCTTTTGGATACAGTTACCATCCTGTTATAGAAGTGTGGCTAAGAGAAGCGTGTTTGACAGATGCACGGCAGAGAAGCGAAAGGATGGAGTGGGTGCAGTCACTAGTTCAGGAATGAAGGGTAAGAAAGGCCAGACGCTTTCCTGATCATCTGCATCTGCGCTCTCTCTTTTTCCCCTATCATTTTCTAGTTAAAGCAACATATAGACTATGATACATTATAACCCGTCTCATTAGGAACATACTATCCACATATAATTCTGCTCAGTGCTATGGAGTTGTAAGATATGTAAGATATAGATAGTCCTTGCCTTCAAAGAAATCATGTCTATGACTATGGGGGGCTTACTACAGCTGGAGGAGAGAGGGAATATTCATGGAGAATATGATTCGTGGTTTGAATGAGACATATCCATCATAGGCTCATGTATTTGAGCCTTGGCCCCAGTTGGTGGTACTGTGTGGGAAGGTTACAGTTTTAGGAAGTAGGGCCCTGCAGGAGGAAGCTGGGTCACTGGAAGCAGGCTTTGAGGATTTAGGACCTCCACTTCCTGTTCTCCCTCTGCTTCCTGACTGCCCAGCTGGCTGCATTCTCCAGCTTCATGCCTTCTCCTCCTGGTGGGCTGTATCCCCTCTGGAACTATAAGGTGAAGTAAACTCTGTCTTCCTGAACTTCCTTTTTGTCAGTTTCTTTCACAGCAACAGAAAAGTAACTAATATGACACGCATTCCTATAGCATAGCTGTGGATATAAAAGGCAAGAAATTGGTGGCGCATGCCTTTAATCTTGTAATCCAGCACTCAGGAGGCAGAGGCCGGGTGATCTCTATGAGACTAAGGCCCGACTGGTCTACCTAGTGAGTTCTAGAGACCAGCTGAGGCTACAAGGAAACCCTGTCTCAAACAAACAAACAAACAAACAAACAAACAAAAACCCCGAAAAGAAAGGATTAGATAACAACCTAACAGTTCAAAGAATTAGAAATGACGGATACAGAAAATTTGCAATTGCTGACTGCTATGGATCAGGTACTATGTTAAGTCTCTGTAAATAATCTAAAGTCCAATTAGCTCTGCTGTAATCTATTGTAATATTTGGGCAGTATCTTTTACAAATAAGACTCAAAAAATTCAAAGTTGACTAATAGCCTCATTTTAAGGAAGATGCCGATGCCCCTGAAGATCTCATGTTCTGGATGGAGGTGGAAAATTGATTGTGGGTATACAGAAGTAAGCTGACCACGAAGAGAGAAAATGCCATAAAAGATATGAGACCTAAGTGCTACTATAAGATACATGTCATACTAACAAAGCACAAGCTATTGGATATACAGGCATTTAAGCAGTACCAATTATTATGTCAAGCTAAGCTGTGAGCATAGACACAGATGCTTGGATGGTATGCTAATCCACAAACTGTGGTTTCTCTATAAAGGGTGACAAGTTCTTATTGTAACTTATAACATCTCCTAACCACTAGAGGACATAAGCTTGTGGCATCCACTGTGAGTTATTCCTCCGAGGAGAGAGCTAATAGCCAATTAGATTTGGGATATATATAGACACTTGGCTGCCACTGTTGCACAGTATCTCCAGGCTGTTGAGGTGTAGCTGATATTGACAGAGGAGTCTTGCTTGTCTCAGGGAGACCGATATTTTGCTGTATTGCTTTAGTGGCCTTTATTAACGCTCTCTGGCATTTCAGAGGCCAGTTGTACACTGGCAAGTGACGTCTCATAACATTTTTCATGCTCACACCAGGTCTTCAACAACAGGGACTTACTGCCTTTCTCCTTGCATATATCCCACTTATAGGCAAAAGGCCTTTATAATTTGGGGGGGAGGGCGGGTTTGAATCCCCTAACCAACATCTCCTAGGCAGAATAATTCATTGCTGATGTCAGAGCTTTCCTGTAGTAATATATTTTGCTTAATTACACAACTTATAAACACTTTACTATTGAATTTGGCTCTAGATAGAGAAATATCCTTTCACAGTTCCTATGTCTATCAGTCAATTAATAAAGGGTAGTTATACCTGTTTTATAGGAAATTACCACTGTAACAATTGGCTCTAGTTCACAGTTAGGGAGTGGTTTCATTACCATCATATTTTTCTTTTTCCTATAAAGGGGAGAGGTAGGAAGGTTTCTCAGTATCTGGAAGGTAAACTTCATTAGGGCCCATTACAAACAGTTAACTCCAATATTATTCAGAGAGATACTCAGTGTCTGTGACTCAGGAAGTCTGAGGTTCCTCTTTCTTTAATGTTCAGATGGGTCAACCTCTCTGCTGGCATTTCCCAGTCCATCCTGCATAGCCATAAGTTGTATGTTTTCAGGCATTTAGATTGGTGATTTTTACCTGTGGGAACATAAAATTCTCCTCCCATTGTTAGTTTCAAGATCAGAAAAACTGAAAATTTATCAATAGGATTGGAAAACAGAGTTTTCCATTTGTATCCCAGAAAGAATAGTACCCCACCTCCCACCTCCCTCTTTTTTTTTTTAGGTTTTTATGTTTTGACCTATAGATGCCTAAGTTGTATTACACATACCCATAAACAGGAGCCAAGGCATAAGCTTTCATTAAATTTACCCAAACTGTTTCTCATTGACTGTATGCTACTTATTTGGGAAGGAAATTTAAGCTTAGTTCCTTCAAATTGTCCTACAAGTAAAAGAAAGTGTTATAATGTGATGTTGTATAATTCAGAAAAAATATAGAGGCCATTTGTGTACCTTAACCCAATACAAATTATAAATAAAACAATTAACATTTTATATTCCCAATTAGTTCAATTGTATTACCATTTCCACCAAAACCTACACCTAAATTTAACTAATCTAAACAATCTAATCCAATAGCTTGTGCTTTGTTAGTATGACTAAAAAGGGTATCACTGAAAAAGCTGACAACCCATGAAGGGAAACAACCTGAACAGACTGGAGTCCAAAATGACAACTCCAAAGAAATTAGACTGTTTTCTTCTCACCCACTTGTGCCCCTTTCCCAAAGCCCAGGGAACAAACTGCAGAAGAGGAGGCATGGTAGATTGTAAGGGCTGCAGAGAGATATGGGTGAATCATGAGACTACAGGAATATAGTCTGGACTCCTAACTGATCAACATGCCTGTGCATACAAGCTTCTCCAACTGGACGATGGGAACCTTGGGTTGTTCAAAATTTGGACATAGATACTTGCAAAATGCACCAGTTACCCAATTGTATGACATACTGAGTAACATCAATGTTATCTACAAACAACTGTGTCATTATATTGTAGAATCCCTTAAAAATAAAAAATAAATAACAAAAAATAAATAATGACTTGAAATTGAGCTCTAAAAAAATAAAAAAAAAATAAAAGTGTCTGAAGCTTGGGTGCTTTTTCATTAAAAAAAAAGGTACATGTGTTTCCACTAATTTAATGTTCAACTAAAGATTCTAAAATATTTTCTATATTAGGGCCTAGAGACATGGCTCAGAGGTTAAGAACACTTGCTGCTCTTTCAGATGCTCCAAGTTTGGTTCCCAGCACCTATGTGGGATGGCTCCCAAACTACCTGTAACTCCAGCTCCAAGAGATTCCAAAGCCTCAGGTCTCTGTAGGAACCTCAAGAGTGTGTGCATACCCACACACAGACATATTCTATTTCTAGATCTTTCTAATTATTTTTATTTGAATTAAAATTAACTACCAAAGTAAATGTAAACCACAGTGAGATGTGACTCAAACCAGAGGAGAGATTTCTCCTGACCAAGAACTAAAAAAAAAAAGGCTGAGTGTCATGACATAAAAGAATCATTCTGCCGAAACTAGATGAAAGTATTTAGAGGATTCGTGATATGCTGTGAATCATCCTAAATCATTCACCCCCCTTAGAGAAAGGGAAGCGCCTGCAGAAAGCAGCAAAAATGACAAAGGCCTGTGTGGCACAATCAGCAGTCTACCTCTTTTCTTTATCCCAGGTCCTGTTTCCTGAGAACTTTGCCGTCTACAGGGCTACACTTAGGTCTGGTCCCCTAGCACTCTGCTGGTACCAAGACTGTGATAGCAATTTCTGCAGTTGTCTTTGGGACAGTTCACTAGCCTCCATACTTCAACATTAAGCATCACGCTTCTTTCCCTGTTTCTGGCCATCATTCCTTTCCTAATAGAGAACCCAAGTAAGTCTACAGTTATGTGAGCTTTTCTGTCTCTCTTCAGGGACTAGTACATGAAAATTTCATAGACAGCTTAAAATGTTTCAGATGAGCAATTTAAATATTAAATATCATTATGCTTATCTATGGAGATGTAAAAGTTATAAACCAATATTTACTGCATAATTAACTACCCAATAAATAGATATTAACATCATTGTGCAGATGAGGCCGTGACATCCAGAGGCTTCAGCAACTTGCCTAGAGTCACCATGCTAATAGGTAGCAGGAAGCAGTGACTCTCCGAGCTTCTGGCATGCCCTACTGCAGGGCCCTGACTTGGGTCCTAATAACTGACACGATTCAATTATTAACAGCACAGTGGTTTAAAAATGTAGGACTTTTTATTATAATTTTACAGAAAAGGAATACTTCCAAATATTTGGATATGTGTGATTTTTCTCTTGCTGGTATTTGATTTAGCTTTGAACAAATATATAGGTTATTTCAAGGGTACTATAAAAATAATTTAGAGAAGTAAAATAAACCAAACTAAGATACAGGGGCAAAAGATCTTTTATAAATATATGTTTAGCAAGTAAAACATATGACATCTGATTTATATACCCGTCACATGCATTAACTAAAATTTCTACATGAAACCTATTTTAAGGCATGCAAATTTAATACATTGAGAAAGTCAATATGCAAAGCATCTTAAAGTGCACTCTTTACTAATGCATGTAACAAAGTATACTGATTATGCAAGTACATTTAATTGGATATAATTAAAATAATTAGATCTAAATACTGATGATTTAAAAAAGAAAAAAGTAGAAGGTGGATTTAGACATGAGATGCATCCAAAATGATAATGACACTTACAATATCTTTGCCTTAGTATGTAACAGCGGCTTAAAGAGATTACCACTGGCTGTTTTTTTCCCCGGTTTTAAACAGGCAGTTTACAGATGGATTCACTTGGTGACATAAAAGATCTCATTGACCAAAAAGAAAAAGATTCCACTGCGCTTAGATAACATCTCTTTTACAAATAACTCAAGAGCAAGATAGCAACCATTATATTCTTCAAAAGCTGCATCAAAATGAACAAAGTGATAAGAAAGCAAATTTCCCACACAAAGACTTGTGCTGGGTTAAATGGACACAATCTCAAAAGCGCTCACCAATGTCATGCTGACCTAAACATACCAAATTCATGTATTCTCTCAACTATGGAGGCTTTCAAGAGGCTGAGGAAGGTGGTAGCATTATATAAAGGGACACAGGCTTTCGTCTGGGAGTCAGTTTTTGGTTTCAGGTTTCAAAGTATCTGCTGTCCCTGGGCACCAGTGAAGAGGGAAAGGCAGGAGTACAGTCACCCTTGCAGAAGGACCAGGAGCTTTTTTGACATTTATTTTCTGACTTCCTTATCTGCTTCACTAATACATTATAGAAAAGGGGTTATCAGAGTAACTTCCATTAAATTAGCCTGAGGGTAAAGATTTGTTTGGTAGGATGTTTCCATCTTCTGCAATACAGAGATGAAAAAGGAAGCTGTGAGGTCTCCATGTTCCTAAAACTTCTTAGAAAAAAAATGCCATCTTCAATTAACTCTGACATTACCAGTTACTGATGAAGAATGCAGACACAGAATTAAGGTGTCATGCCCGGAGCCATGTAATTTGCATCATAATCCCTAGACTGAATTCCAGGCCCAAACTATTAAAAAAAAAAAAATCCCTTCAGATATAATTTTAACTTCAGACTCCTGCAACAAAGAACGCAAAGGATTCTAAAACTACAAGGATTAGGTGCACTTTTAGGGACCTCTCTCTCTTAAAAGAATTCAGTGTTTGCCTCCTACCTTTATCGGATTCCAAACACTAGCTAAGGACTCAACAGATGAAGCCCTGTAGCAACAATATTCTCTGAGACCTGTGGGTTAAGAATTCTAACCTCTGCAAACAGCACATCATGTCTACCACAGGGCTTTCAGAACATTTACAGCTCACATATTGAAAAAACACTGGCTGAGCTGGGTGAAAACAGGAAAAATAATGTCAATTCACAGAGGCATAACTGTCCAAAATGCCTCTCAGAATTCATCGAGATAATGGCAGAATCAGGAGAGAGGAAAGAACTAATGCAGCTCAACAATATCTGGTAAAATGAATGCAATTTTTATAAAAGAAAGTAATATTCCTAAATCATTTAGTGTGATTGGCAGCATCAAATATAGCAAAAATGGATTTCTATTTCAAGATGCAGTTGGCTCTTCTCCAAGAGCACAGGATCAGGACACCCTTCCTGTGCAGCAGATGTCTGCCTCCAGGCTCTCAAGCACCTACCAAACCTGCGCAGGGGACCTGATGGCCTCCGGGGATGCAGGATGCAGTTTAGAAAAAGATGATACAAATATTAAAGAATTTTTAAAAACCTGCTGTTTATTCAAGACACTAAAAATACTTGGGAAAACTGCAACTAATACTGTAAAATATGCAAATAAAATTACTTTTGATTAGAAATAGGGAGAGTCTTGTGGACTGACACCAACAATGGCAGAAAAATAAAAAAGGATTCTGTTACTTCACTGATAAATATATGTGTCAGTACAATGAAACTCTCCTTGCCCCAGATACAAAAATGTAATGTTTAGATAATTGTTGGTCAGCTCATGATGTTCAGAAACCACCTTAACAGCAACTTAATATGTAATTATAATTCTTAGAAATTTAAAAAAGGACCAAAGTAAAGAGTCAATAAGTAAATGAAGTTCTTAGTTTTCATTTTAAAAGATAAATACGATTGTCACATTAAAGATATAAAGTACTCAAAACAACAATAACAAAATAGATCTGACTAAACTTTCGGGGGGGTATTTTTGAGACAAGGTCTCCCTGTAGCCCCAATTGGCCTGGAACTCACTCTGTAGACCAGGATGGCCTTGAACTTACAGAGACCCACCTGCCTCTGCCTCCCAAGTGCTGGGATTAAAGGCATGTACCACCATCCCCAGCCAAATATTTCTTTTTTTTTATTTTTTTATGTCTATGAATGTACTGTCTGCATGTAGATTTGTGCACCCATGTCATGCAATGCCGCAGATGTCAGAAGAGGGTGTCGGATTCCCCTGGAACTGGAGTTAAAGACGGTTCTCAGCCGCCATGTGGGTGCTGGGAATCAAATCCAGGTCTTCTGCAAGAGCAGTTGGTGCTCTGAACTGCTAGGCCATCTCTCCAGCCCCCAAATATTTCATTTTTTAAAAAAGGTTAAAATAAAGCCAGCTTAGCCTGAACAGACTTTCCTTCCTGGATTCTCATGGTATTATTGAAACTGCTGAAGATGTAGAAGGTGTCACACTTTCATGTTGTACTAAGATTCAAATGAAATATTTTCTCTTTATCTATTATGCATTGTGTATATACTATCAGGACTGCAAAGACTACATGGTGTGGTGGTGTGGTGGTGTGGAGCAGAGGCCCTGGGTTCAGATTTGAATCCTGGCACTACAATAGGCCTATAAACTTGGGCTATTTCCTTAACCTTGACTTCTGCTTAATCAGTGATCTGTGTTATGAGCATCAAGCAGCTTATTCTGAATATTAGTTAAACTAAAATAAAGTGTTCAGAAGAATCTAATTCCTATATATGTTTAATAAGTAGAAATTATTATTGCTATTTTATGCTAATCTTTTCATTTACTGTGTCTGATGCACCTGCAAGGGACAATTACTCTGGTCTCATAGGCGAAGCAAATCATATAATCTACCCAGCGTCTCGAGGAAGTAAAGCAGATTTCCGTGCAGGTCTGTGCATATTCTTTCTTCTATCTTAGACTTCACATTCCCCACAGATCTTGTTCTTGTATCACCAAAACATTTATTAAAATGTAAACTGATCTTCCACCATTAGAATACATTTTATGAGGACAGAGATCAGGCCCTGTTATTCATTAGTCCACCCATAGTCCTGTCCGGTCACCCACATTTCAGACCCTACTATGTGCTGGGCACTGTGGTAAGTGCCAGATGGCAGGCTGAGTCTAACAAACAGGACCTTTGTTTGTCCTCGTGGAACTCAGAGTCTACTTATAAGACAAGTACAACTTTTAGATTTGCAATGAAGGGAGCAGTAAGAGATAAATCTAATGAGTTTGGTGCGGGAGGAGGATCAAAAAGAGCCTTTTGGAAGAATGAACACTTCAGAATAGGGGGCGGCTAGGAAAAAGTTGGGGACCGAAGTTACTTGTGTGTAGGAATCTAAAATAGAAACCTCACCTGAGCCATGAGGGGTAAGAGCCTCATGTGGCAGGCAAACAGTGTGCTCAGCATGCAGTACATGAGGTGAGAAGAGACTTCTGAGTAGGAAAGACTCAGGAGCTATCCTCAGTTTACCTGCGGAAGTTCAGCTTGGTTTATTGGTTGGTTTTTGTTTGTTTAGAAAGCTCACTTTGACTACAGTATGGACACTAGACTGAAAGGAAGTTAAAACAGGAAGCTGGGATGTCCAGTGGAAAGCTGGAACAATGGCAACTGTGATGCCTTTTTGAAAGCAGGAAAAATAGCAGTCAAAGTCAAGAGACAACTGCAGATTCAATGCATTTCTAACCCCAATTTACACCACATGGTACCAACAGGAGGTCTTTAGTAAATGGACCAGTGGGTGAGAGAAAGAGTGCTCAGGTTGAGTTGTTGCTGGTTCTAAGGCATCCTGGAACCCATATGCATTCATTAGGCCCGCCTCCTGAGCAGAATGATCATCTCATAGCATAACAGACACAGGAAGAAGCTGAGAAGATGACTGCAGATTCACAGGCCAGCTGGCAGATCTCCATTTATGGAAATCTCTTGATGTACAACAGGAATCTTTGTGAAATAAAATGCCTCTCCCACTCTGACAATGGAAAAAATTTAGAAGCCAGATACCTTTCTGCTAGGTGACTTTCCAAGCTTGTTAGAGAAATGTATTATTTAAAATAGCCTAGAGCTATGCTGCTAGAAACACAGTAACACACTAAGGGTGCTGGAAGAAAGCCTTTTCATTTAAGGGAGAAAAAAGAGCTGTGGTTAGAAAGAAAATCTACACTCATCACTCTACCTTCCTTCTGATGGACTGTGACATTAGTTCATGGACCAGAAAAATATTTTGATTATATCAGCAACAAATTCAATCAGAGCTTCATATATTTTCTTCTGATAAATGATACGGTCAGGATGGACAATGTCTTGCCTATGTCATTTAATCATTTTAACCTTCTGTCCAGAGGACATTTATTTTCCTAAAATTATAAAACTAAGAGCATTCTGAAAATCAAAATGTTTTCTATGTGGACATGAGAACATGAGAATCAGTGATTAAGCGAACTACATTCAAAAATCTCATCATTAATCAACACCTCTTATACTCAACAGGCCAAGAGCACGGGCACCCTGGTAGGAAGACACAGTTAGGTTTACTCACACAGCAGCTGCCCTCCTGCTAGGATATTGCAACAAACATACCTGTTACTTCTTCATATTTAAAGCTTTAATTGCCATTAAATTAAGACATTATACTGCTTCAGCTAGAGTGATAAGTTCAAGCAATTGGGGGCACAAATAAAGCTTAATTTTGCACAGAAAAAGAGGTCTTTCTGGCACAGGACTATGTTCTAATTCTGCCAAGTGTCATACACAGCTCTGATCAGAAGGCCGGCTAACAGCACCACAACCACTGCTTTGAAGTAGCTCAAAGTGTGGGTGGTGGTGAGAGTGACATCATAAAGGCAGCTAAACTAGATTTCTGTGGAAGGAGCTTTAGAAGTTTAAAATATAACTGTCCTTTCAATTCAGAAATCACTTCCACTGCACTGAAAATAAAGCTTTTGGTGGCACTTTGTATTCCTTTAGAGCGTCTTCAGAGTCTTGAAAATGCTTTTTCTGCAGCAACTAGGAAGGGGTATGGAAGTAATGCTTTGGTCTTCCTTCTCTAAAGAATAGTGGTGATTATGGAAGATGATAAAAGATCTTGGAAAACCATAGCATTTAAGGTTGAGTAAAATATAAGTGTGCACTGTTCTCTCCATCTTTGTTCATCTAAGAAAGCAAGATTACATCTTAATTTTTCAAAAAAATATTTTATTTTTATTTTATGTGTATGAGTATAGTGCCTGCATGTGTAAGTGCATCCGTGTCCTGAAATGCCCTCAGAGTTCAGAAGAAGGCATTAGATCCCCTGGAACTGGAGTTATGGATGGTTGTTAGCTGCCATGTAGGTGCTGGGAATCTAAACCAGGTCCTCTGCAAGAGCAGTCAGTAGTCTTAATCACTGAGCCAGCTTTTCAGCCTCAAAGCAAGATTACATCTTACAGCTAAAAATTCATACTTTAACAACCCCCAAATTATTAATATCTAACTTTTATAAATAGAGAGAAATGAGTAACCTCAAACTTACGATACTGCCATTTTATTAAGAAAGCTCTTTCTCCCTCTTCATTTGCACCAACAAAACCAGGATAAAACAATCTTTTTAACAAGTCCCTTTTTGTCCCAGCATGGAAGACGAAAGGCCTAAGCCTGAAACTTGTATATTTTTTTAATTAAAAACAAATAACATGTAACAGTTTAAAGTGTACAAATATGGTAGTGAAATCTTAGATAATATTCAATTCAATTGTATATACATGAAACTACAAATCAAACTTTATTTTATTGCTATTATCATCACACAAAACACAGCTCAACTGGGTAAAGTTATTTATTTTCACTTTTGCTAAGCAATTTTTCAAGGCCACTGAAAACAAACAGGCTCCAAGCTGTCTATATATACGCAAGAGAAGCCAATATATCAGAAATATAATAAATATTGTTAAGATGAGGTATTTCAATCCATTTTAAGCCAAGCACAGTTCTGTAGGACAAGTGCAAAGCCGGAATCATTTGGCATCTCCTTAAATAGATGACATTTGCTTTCTTTTTCTAGAGAAATGAAGAGTAAAATGATATCTAAGAAATGCCATTAAATTATTTTAATTACTTTATGTCAACTTGATAAGTCACTTCTGTTCAATACAAAAAAACCCCTGCCACTTGCAATTAATGACTATTAGTACTGCTTCAATTGATCAAATGTCTAATACACATAAAACATTCAAAGAAGTTCTATATAACTTACAGCAATTCGGTGGAAAAGTCCTGTCCCAAGGGTATGTAAATCTGAAGTACAAGAAACCTCTGGATCAGTCCAACTAGAATAAGGGAAAGAAAACACATAATCAAATGTTCAGGCCACTTATATGTGCATATAAACAAACACACTTGCGTGCCATCAGCAACGGGTTTTAGTACCTCAGGAATCCACAGACCTGCAGTGGCAGTATCCATGAGTTAGCACCTCATTATAAAAGTAAAAAAAAAAAAAAAAATGAAACTGATGACAACCAAATCAAACTCTAACAACCAATCTGCATTTTAAGGTTCCATCTGTGGGCTTGGTGAAATTTTTATGAAAATCCAAAAGTAATTTTTATTTATTATTTTTGTTAGGCTGTAAGAGAATGTGAACACTGAACTGCACTCCACACAGACATATAAAACTGAACTATAGATTCCCATCAAGGTGGCCGTAAAAACATGTGGCAATTATTCTTACTCACTGACAGTTTTTACAGTTTTACTAAACAACTTAATAAAGAAGAATAGCTCAAGAAAAACAATTTTAATTATGGCAACTATGACTGAAGGCTCGAAGAGGCAGATCTAGATCAAATGGTCTTAAAGGTGGCCACACTGAGCTGGGTGAAGAAGCACATTTTCTTTCAAAATACCTTTTGTTAGTATCTGTTTAATTAATTCAATGCTCATTTAATAAGAGCTATAGTGTTCATCCCCTACCACTGGTTTCATATGAATTAAGTATCTGTAGAAAAATCAATCCATATGACAACTGCTTTAAAAGAATCAGTTGATTTTTATATTGCCTTCTAGATCCATTCACCTACTGCCTTTCCTCTTAGGTTTTGGGCTTTTGATTGATCCCTCAGTTTGTGATACTTTTTTTTTTCCACATAAATTTATTTTTATTTTTTTTAACAAATCTAGACCCGTGTTCCTGCCCATTCCCCCACCCCACTAGAGCTCATGCATTCTGCCAAACATGCTTGTCATCTCTTAGTCTTTCAATATTCTCCATGAGGAAGCTGACTGTTTTGAGCAGAAGTTCACTGTTTCAGTCAGTTCTTTGATACAGTCCTTTCTGTTGTTGTTGTTGTTGTTGTTGTTGTTGTTTCCAATATGCATTATGCCCAATGGCTTTGGACAAAAGCTCAGGGGGCCCTAAACAAGAAATACTTACAACTGGGTAATTGGCACTAGCATCCACAGATGAGGGATACCATTTGTCGTTTGTTTTTCTGGGACTGTGTTACTTCACTCAGCATGATGTCCTCTAGCTCCAGCCATTTTCCTGCAAAGCTCGTGATGTCGTCTTTCTTTACTGCTGCATAGAACTCCATTGTGTAGATGTACCACATTTTCTCTATCCATTCGTCAGTTGAGGGGCATTTAGGTTGGTTCCAGCTCTTTGCTATTGTGAAGAGAGCTGAAATAAACATGGCCGTGCATGTATCTCTGTGGTGGCGTAAGTCTTGAGGGTACATGCCCAGGAGTGGTATGGCTGGGTCGGGTGGCAAGTTCATTCCAAGTCTTCCAAGGGTTCTCCACACTGCTTTCCATAGTGGCTGTACGAGTTTACATTCCCACCAGCAGTGGATGAGTGTTCCCCTTTCCCCACAACCTCTCCAGCACTTGGTATCATTTGTTTTCTTGATCCTAGCCAGTCTTATTGGAGTAAGATGATATCTTAAAGTGGTTTTCATTTGCATTTCCTTAATGATTAGTGATGTTGAGCAGTTCTTGAGGTGTTTCTCAGACATCTCTAATTCCTCGCTTGTGAAGTCTCTGTTCAGTTCTTTGCTCCATCTATTGAGCGGGTCATTTGTTTTCTTTTTTCTTTGTTTTTTGAGTAGTTTATATATTCTGGAAATCAATGCTTTGTCAGATGTATCTGCAGTGAAGGTTTCCTCCCACTCTGTGGGATTTCTCTTCACTTCCTTGATTGTTTCTTTTGATGTACAGAAGCTTTTGAGTTTGATGAGGTCCCATTTGTCAATTGTCGACCTTAATTCTTGTGCAGCTGCTGTCTGATTTAGGAAGTCTTTTCCTACGCCTATGTCTTGTAGTCTGCTGCCAACTTTTTCTTCTATCACCTTCAGAGTTTGGGGTTTCACGTTGAGGTCTTTAATCCATCTGGAGTTGACTTTTGTACAGGGTGAGAGGTAGGGGTTTAATTTCATTCTTCTACAAGTGGTGATCCAGTTTTGCCAACACCACTTGCTGAAGATGCTGTCTTTTCTCCATTGTGGTTTCTTGGCCCCCTTGTCAAATATGAGATGGCTGAAATTGTATGTGCTCAGATTTGGATCTTCGGTTTTGTTCCATTGGTCAACAGGTCTGTTTTTGTGCCAGTACCAGGCTGTTTTTATGACTATAGCCCTGTAGTATAGTTTAAAATCTGGTATAGAGATCCCTCCTGTGTAGCTCTTTTCACTCAGGATTGATTTGGCTATTCGGGGTCTTTTGTTTTTCCAAATGAATTTAAGAACTTTTGTTTCCAAGCCTGTGAAGAAACTCTTGGGGATTTTGATTGGGATTGCATTAAATCTATACAAGAGTTTTGGTAAAATGGACATTTTTACAATGTTAATTTTCCCAATCCATGAGCATGGGAGGTTTTTCCATCTTCTGAGGTCTTCTTCAATTTCTTTCTTTAAGGGTTTAAAATTTTTGTTGTAGAGGTCTTTGGTGTCTTTGGTTAGGTTTGTTCCTAGGTATCTTATTGTTTTTGAGGCTATTGTGAGTGGGAAGGTCTCTTTGAATTCTTTCTCCAGTTGCTTGTTCTTGGTGTAAAGAAAGGCCATTGATTTTCTAAGGTTAATTTTGTATCCTGCCACTTTGCTGAAGCTGTTAATCGTTTCTAGGAGTTTTCTGGTGGAGTTTTTAGCATCCCTTAAGTAAACAATCATATCATCAGCAAATAGGGATAGTTTGACTTCCTCTTTTCCAATTAGTACTCCTTTAATATCCTTTTCTTGCCTTATTGCTCTAGCAAGTGCTTCAAGCACTATATTGAAGAGGAGTGGTGACAGGGGGCAGCCTTGCCGAGTTCCTACCTTTAAAAGGAATCTTTCTGTCATTTCCACATTTAGGATGATATTGGCTGTGGGTTTCCTATATATGGCTTTGATTACATTGAGGAATGATCCCTCCAATCCAATTCCTTCTAGGACTTTAAGCATGAAGGGATGCTGGATTTTGTCAAAGGCTTTTTCAGCATTAACTAGATGATGGTGTGGTTTTTGTCTTTGATTCTGTTTATGTGTTTGATGATGTTTATTGATTTTCGTATGTTGAACCATCCCTGCATCTCTGGTATGAATCCAACTTGGTCATGATGGATGATCTTCCTGATGTGGGTATGTATGCGATTTGCCAGTATCCTGTTTGGAATTTTGGCAACAACTAAAAAGGAGAATTATAGACCCATCTCCCTCATGAACACAGTTTGTGATACTTTTAACAGATGTGTTAGTGTCACATTGCCTAAGGTATTGATGATATAGCTGAGTGGCAGAGGATGTCCCTGGCTTACAGGAAACTTGGTTCAATCTTCAACACTGGAAAGAAAAACAACCCACCACCACCCAATATCACATCTTCTAAGATAAGTAATTTAGGAACTTTTTTCCCCATAGTGTAGGAAATAAAGACTTCATGACTTTGTCTATGACCCTTTCCTACAAAGCCACTACTACACAGTCCAACAAGTAGATGAAAGAGTTCAAGGAAGAGGCAGGTGTGATAGTGTCCCCCTGTTACCTACTATTATCCACCACTTGTGGTGGTGGGTAGAAGCAGCAGGAAGATCAGGAGTTCAAGGTCATCCTCTACAGCAAGCTCAGGGCCAATCTGACCTATGGCTGGAGGGCTTGCTTAGCAGGCACAAAACTCGGCTCAATCCCCAGCGCCACCAAAAAGAAAAGACTTTAAGGAAACCAATTGGTATAAAGTGATGTTATATTCTATTTATTCTAACAGTAAATTTAACCAATTTAAATATTTTAATCTAATCATACATTGCTGATCATTTGTTGTTTATGATTCCTATGGTAAACTGTTCTATAACATTCCTGAGCAACAAACTATTCCTGTGTTTATCCCCAAGCTTTTTCTAACAGTAAACATGATGAGCCAGGGGTGGTGGTGCAGGCCTTTAATCCTAGCACTCAGGAGGCAGAGGCAGGCAGATGTCTGTGAGTTCAAGGCCAACCTGGTCTTCAGGCCAGCTGCAGGGAGACCCAGTAGCTCAAAAAGACCAGAAAACAAATAAACAAACAAAAATACAACCAGGTGTGGTGGTAGTGGCACACACCTTTAATCCTAGCACTTGGGAGACAGAGGCAGAGGCAGAGGCAGGTGAATCTCTGTGAATTCAAGGCCAGCCTGGTCTACCTAGTGAGTTCCAGGACAACCAGAGGTACAGGGAGACCCTGTCTCAAAAAGACCAAAAAAAATGCTCAAGGTCACTAATAATTAAGGAAATGCAATTAAAACCACTGTAAGATATCATCTCACTCCAATAAGACTNAAAAAAAAAAAAAAAAAAAAAAACCCACAAACATAATTGGTCAAATATGCTTACTAACATTTTAATCAAATATATAAGGATAACATTTAAAATTGCTAAGTTCATAAACTGGTTTAAAGAGAAACTCTAGAGTAAGCAATGTTACAGAAATGGGAGATAAAAGGCTCTAGCCTAGAAAATTCTCTAGGAATCTGTTCTACCATCTTTATAGAGAGAGCTAGTGAGGCAACCAGAGCTGTCATCTACAAAAACAAAATGAATAGCAAAATGAGGCCACCTTAAATGAGCCACCATCAATCATACACTCTGGACTCACGTACTGATAGTCCTATGATGTGCTGCCACTTCACAGTGGCCTTGTCTGTAAATAGAGCTGGGAGACCAGGACATTGGGACCCATCCTTTACAAAAGTAGATAATCTATGCCGCGGATCTCACTGAGTCAGTATTCAAATACGCAGAGGTGCATGTAAAAAGGCGTTTTTAGAAATGAAAGATCCCTTTCCTCAAAAAAGAGAGCTCTGTCATTCGGCTTACTCACACACAGTAGCCCTAGCTTCCAAAGGCTTTTACATCTAAGATTAAAAGAAGTGTGCCAATGCTATATAGTAATCTGACAAAGATAAAATTGCTTTAATAACATTTGACTGGCTGATTCTGTGTCAGTAGTCCTTAATAAACTCCACTGTAATATTTGTTTGAATGGCCTAGTAAGTTTAGCCTGAGTCATCACATCTGCATTATATTTAAAATCACTCTCAGTAATACTGAATGTGGAACTACTGTTAGTTAAGTACATAAAATATACAGAAATTCAGTCTGCCCGAAATAAGCAGGTTTCTACAGTTTATAATCTATTATCTAATTGAAACAAATTTCCTACTTTTAAAGGGGTCAAACACTTATTTTTCCTTTTGAATTCTTAAAAACACCTCTACCTGCAAAACACCATTAGAGTTTTAAACAGTGGTTTCACAGTTTTTTCATCAAAGCAAATAACAGATTGCGTACTTCACATACACGTTACAAGGACTACATTATCCAAAGAAGTGGGATGAGGCCACAGAACAGTCAGTCATCCTTGTCCCCTGAAAACTCATGACTGAAGTTATTTATTCCAGGGGTTCCATCACAGCCTTAGCACAAAAATCATACTGAAGGCACCTCTCCCATCTCAACACAAAACAAGAATCATTTCTGCCTTCAAGAGGGACTATTCCATTTCTCTCCAGTAAGTCAGTAAAACTGCCTAAGTTCTTTTTCATCCCTAAATTGGGCTAATAACTGTGAGTTGAAATTCACAGGATCATTTGTATGGATTAAATCAGCCCTATCACTCAACAAATATTATGTGTATGACTTGTTGAAATTTTTGTTCTTAAATAAGACTAGCATAATCTCTGCTCTCTTGGAATTTATAATCTAGTTTCATGAAAGAGAAGGCCACAGTTCTATGAAAGCATATATCTGTAAGTGTCTGGGGGAAAAAGATGAACAGTGAAGATAGTCTCAAAGAAGTAACACTGGAAAAAAAAAAGTAACACTGGAATTGGGCTGGGAAGAATGAGCAGAAACTGACTGGGCAAAAGGTACGAGAGGAGAAGACAGGAAGAAAGATGGTAGATGGAAGCACTCTATGCTAAGACAGATGAGGAAGGACACAGAAAATGGAATGAGCCTTAAAATGCTCAACTGGCTGATACAAAACACTGAAGAGAAAAAGAGCGGGACATCCGAAACCCAACCATGGAGGGCCTTGAAGGACATGTGAAGGAGATGGGTCAACCTAAAATCAGTGGGAAGTCACTAAGCATTTGTGTATTTATTCAATAAAGATTTACATGATGCTATGCCAGGTGAATAAACTATTCCCTATCAATGGGATCTACTTTCTGGAAATGGCGAGAAAACCAACAAGTAACATAACAATTGTACATGGGTCAAAGGGCTTAAAGATAAACAATATAAAGTATATGTTGTAGCTCAAATACGGGGTGGGTAGGTTACTTTGAAAAGGTGACATTTTAATAAAGGCTTGAAGAAGGGAGATTAGGCTGTGTTTCAGAACAGCAGCAGGCCTTGAACAGCTGGAACAAGGCAAGAGAAAGAATAATGAGGGATGAGGTCAGAGAGTTACGAGAGCAGAGAGCACGAGACACTTTATTTCTATAGACATTTGTTTTGTACTCTGAGAAATGACACATTTTGAGGAGAGGAGTAACCTGGTTTACATGTCACTTATAATTTAAGAGTACTACTCTGGGTGCCTATTTGCCAAGACAGTAGGGAAGCCCAATAGCACACAACTACAGTGATCCAGGATGAGACAGTGGTAGCACAGATTGTGTTAACAGCAGCAAGTGGAGGGGTAAGAAGTGGTCAGGCTTTCAGGCTTTCTTAAATTGCCAGTAACAACAAGATCTTTTAAAAATAATCAAAAGATTTATTTAGTTTTGTGCATATGAGTGAATGTATCTATGCATGTATGTTAAGTGCACCACATGCATGCAGTGTCCACAGAGGTCAGAAGATGATATCGGATCCCCTGAAACTGGAGTTACAGAAAGTTGTCAGTTGCCATGTGGGAACTGGAAATCAAACCCAGGTCCTCTGGAAGAGAGGCCAGTGCACTTAACCTCTGAGCCATCCTTCTAGTCTCCCAACAAGATCTTCCTAATGGATTCAATGGGAGAATAAAGAACAACGGAAGCTGATTTAATTAAGACTTTTGGTCTGGCCAGTTGAAAAGGCAATGTTGTTTGCTAGCAACTTAAATGAGGCAGCCTAAGGCCAAGGAAGGAATTCCTAGGAGTGAAGACCAGGAATTGGGCTTTGACAGGAGACATTTAAGCTGCTCAAGGAAAATTGTAAAACAACTGAAATACGAGTCTAGAGTTTAGAAGTCTGAGGTGGAACTGTAAGCTGGAGTAAGACAGAGATGGGATACTTAAACCCACGATCCCGACACTGGTAACTTGCTGGGAGAACACGCAGCTCGAGGATCAGACATGGAGCCCAGAGGCACTGCAGCACTAGGCTGGATTGGGGAGAAGAGGTTAAACAGATGAAACAAGAATGAACCTGTACAGCAGAAAGAAAACCGGGGGTTGGAGGTACCCTGGGAGGTAAGTGCAGGAAGTGTGTCAAGGAGGCACCAGCTCTGGAAAATTCAGTACCAGAGATGAAGATGAGTCCAAGAACTCAGCTATTAGTTCAGAAATACAGAAGTCACTATGAGTCTGATCAGAGCCTGTTCATAGAATTATGGGACTGGAGCCACTGAAGAGTTTTAAACAGAGAAAGATAGTTTAAAAATGATAGAAAAGAGGAGGCCTGGGGGAGCATCCAGAAGCCATCCTTGCCTGTAGAACAGCTGGACTTAGGCTTCAGGGTGGAGATGGCGAGCCACACACTACTTGATTCAGATGCCTCAGTAGGAAACTAATGGCTTTGAACATGAGCCTTGAAGAGAAAAGTCCCTAATGGATATTTATGTGCTTCAGATATTTATGCTTCTCACCCTGGCAATTCTACACAGCACAGTTCATGCTGAAGGACAGCAAAGAGTTAGTTACCCAACTGGAGAATGATGTACTCAAATGTCATACCAAGAACAGATGGTTACAGTTAGAAATTAGAACCAGAATTGTCAAAGTTTCTCATGCCAGCTGTGGTGGTTTGAATGAGTGTCCCCCGTAGGCTTTAAGTATTCAGATATTTTGTCCCCAGTTGGTGGCAGTTTTCTGGAAGGTCTTAGAAGCTGTGGCCATGTTGGAGGAAGTATGTCATTGGGGGTAGACTTAGTGAGTTTAACAAGCCTTGCGGTCTCCCATCTCTTCTCTCTTGACTTCCTGTGCTCATTGTTTAATGTGAGCCTCGCTTTCTGCTCCAGCCCCAGCCACCATGCCTCCCGCCACAATGGACTCTAATTCCCTGGTACCATCAATCATAAGCTCAACTAAACTCTTCCTTTTATAAGTTCCCTTGGTCATGGTGGTTTTATCACAGCAACAGAAAAGTGACTAATAAAGTTATTAAAACTTAACAAAGTATGTGTCATCACTGAGTTGGGGTACAAGGATGATTAAAGGTCCTCCAATATGATAATTATCATCGCGTGTTCCTTTATTTGATAACTGCTGAATTAAAAAAAAACTGGGCTGGCAGGATGACTTGGCACGTACAGGCACTTGTTGCCACCAATGAGGATGACCTGAGTCTAATCCCCCGAACCCCCATGATGTCAGGAGAGAAATGACCTCCCCATGCATGCTATAATCATGAATACATTCACGTAAATAATAAATAACTGAAATAAACTTTTAAAAATTACAACAGATTTATATAGGAATTCAACTTAATTTAGAAAAATTACTATTAAGGAGTAGTTAAACATATGTAATTTCATTATTAAAGTTTCTTCCTGTCTAATATAGTCAGGAACAAATGAAATATGTAATGTCAAGTTTGCATAAAGTGTACGTTTACTCTTAAAATAGGAATACATAATGGTAATTGAACTTAATTTAGATCCTAATTGAAAGCCACTTCTCTATTCAAGGCTTACTATTTAATTTCAATTTGAACACAACAACCTCACAGGTCATTTTATACAAGTAAAAATAACTAGAAACTTCTGTTATGAAAAGTTCCAAAGAACTCATCTTAAAGGCATTAGTGCAGGAAAGACTATACAAACTGTTTCACTTGTTACAGTGCTGTGCATGCTACAGAACAGCCAGATTAATTTTTAATTGCAGGGCATTGTGCAAGAAATACATTAAAAGATTCTCTGTTTCTTTCAATTAAAAACCATCATCGTTACATTTAAAGAGGTAATTATAACACATTAAACCCCATTTCTGGGGAAATTAAAAAAAAATCTGATGAGAGCAGGAACCAGAGAAGGGAGCTGTGTCTAGTCCATTGGCCTAAGTAGAGATGGATCTTTCTCAGAGCAAATGAGCAGGCTGCTGGAAGTGACTGATGTCATCAATTAACCGGCACTCAAAGAAGTCCAGTTGGCTTTATAAGCCTGACAATAAGGGGAAAATCAGAACTAGCTGGCTTGGAACAGTCATGCCCTGCAAATCAAAAGTGTTGGTCTCACAAAGTCAATACCCTGAAACAGTTGAACTGTGCCACTGTGCCTCCTGTAAGAAAACAAAAAACAAACCCTACAATTTCAGATAAGATTCATTGGCTTATTTTATTTTACCTCACTTACAAAAATACAAATGTATGTGAAAATTAAGAAAATTAAAAAAAAAAACAAAATAAAGAAATAAACATCTGCTATTAAACACAACACATATCAACTAAGAACCATGAAGAAACCATGATTTACTTATGGTAGCAAATTAACTTTTAAAAATTTCCTTTAGGGGGCTGGAGAGATGGCCTAGCGGTTAAGAGCACGGACTGCTCTTGCAGAGGACCTGGGTTCGATCCCCAGTACCCACATGGTGGATGAGAACCATCTTTAACTCCAGTTCCAGGGGAATCCGACACCCTCTTCTGACCTCCGCAGTATTGCACGACACGGGTGCACAAAACCTACATGCAGACAGTACATTCATACACATAAAAACTAAATAAATAAAATAAAAAAATTCCTTTAGGGGCTGGAGAAATGGTTCAGCAATTAATTAAGAGTACTGGCTGCTCTTGCAAAAGACCTGGGTTCAATTCCCAGCACCCACATGGCTGGGACAATCATCAATAACTCCAGTTCTAGGGGATGGGACTCCGTCTTCTGACCTCCAAGGGCACTGTACAACACGGGTGCACTTACACGCATGCAGACAATACACTCATACACATAAAATAAAATTAATAAATAAAATATTTTTTTAAATTTACTTTAAATAATTATCCATTCTCTTTCAAGTTCTATTTCTTGTTAGCTTATAAAGAAACCCTGGCATGCCACTTTAAAACAAACTGTCTTCCATCTATAACTTGCATGGCTTGGTTTATATCTCAGACATCTAAGCTATGCACATAGTGTTTGAAATGGTACATAAAGCCTAGAACTGGAAGAGTTCAGAAATCAGATTAAAATTAGAAATCAGCACCAACCACAGGCCTTTCCACAGTGCCTGGAGCACAGAGGGGACTCCATAGGCATTCTTGATTAATTCTTTTTCTTTTGCAGTGCTGAGGGCTGCCTGTAGGCCCACAAACATGCTAGGCTAATATGTATCACTTAGCCATGTCTGCAGCCCCTAAGTAAATGCTCCTAGGGAACCAAGTAGATGATGGACGTAAGAAAGAATTGTTCATTTTTGTAAAATATCGAAATCACATTTAACCAACAGGATATAGTTCATAGAAAAACTGATTAATATTTTCACAAAGTATATTACACTTAAGTTTATCAGTTTTATAAGAGCTTAATCTGGTGACAGAACCTTGAATTTTAACCTCATCTCTGCCAACAACTACACTTCTGATCATCAATGTTCAGCAAGGTCCCTGCAGCTGGGACTGCAGGGAGACCCTGTCTCAAAAAGACCAAAAAAGAAAAAAAAAATCTTACTCACGGATTTGCTTATTCTCCTTTGGTAACTGAATCCTGTTGGTTTGGCTGCTGCCTTCCAGGACAAACACAAAACTTTTAACTTCCTTATCAAACTCCTATGGAACAAAATGAAAAGAATAATAATTGAGGCATATTTTATTTGGTTTCTTCTTTGAAATTGGAACTGCAAATTCACAGGGGAAAAAAAGTCTCTTCAAAAGACTTAAAAGTAGACTGAAACCTTGCTAATACTTTATCCTGAGATTTGCTAGGAACTAGAATACAAAAGCCACACTAACCACGTGGCTAATTTCCTATTATGTGAGCGCATCTCTCCCACAAATGAAAAGAAGTTCTGCAACTCAGTGCGGAGTTTAGTTGCTCCTTGCTGCCCTGATACAGTTCTAACAGTGCACAGCTAAGCATCACTCCTTGTCATGGGAGAAGAGCTACCTAATTCTGTATCTAGACTAGAAATTCTTTGCTTTCAGGCCAAGGCTCAAATAGAACTATCATTACATTATTTTATATCTGGTGTGACTTTGAACTTCTCTATATAACTTACTTAAAATCAATGTGAATTAAAATGTAACAAAGTTACCTAAAAAGTTAAGCTAAGGGGCTTGAGAAATGGTTTAGTGGTTAAGAACACTTCCTGCTCTTCCAGAGGACCCAAGTTCAGTTCCCAGCACCCACTTCAGGCAGCTGACAACCACCTGTAACTCCAGCTCCAGGGGAATCCAACACTATCTTCTGGCCTCCAAGGGCACGCACACATGCATGTCATATGCTCACACAAAGGTACACATCACATACATTACACATCACATGCATATAAATATAAAAATAAATCTTAAAAATAAAAAGGAAAGCCAGAAACAGACACTTGGAAATGAAAACCTATTATATCTGAGTCCAATTTCTACTAGTCAAAATGCTAGATAGAGAATAACTATTTTTAGTAAATTCTTAATCTGAATATACAGTCTCTTTTCACATTAGTTCACAGATCTTCTGACTCTAAGGCTTTGTATTTGCATGTTACATTTGCATTATAGTTTTGCATGTTAACAAATGCATTTTAACTAATGGATGCTAAGAATTACATAACAAATAAATCTTGTTGCAGTCACTGTCATGGCAACCCCTATGTATTTAAAATGAACATTTATTCCATCTATGGACAAGCTAAGGCTGTACTTCAAACCTTTCCCAGCTTGCAAAACCTTCAGCACAGCCATAAAGCACTGCAGAGGCTTGTCTCTGGCCAAGTTTCTCAAATATCCTTCATCTTAGCATCACCAGCTTTCATTCACTTAGTTCCCTGAAAGTTCCAAGCTGATACAAGGACTTTTTACATGTTGCTCCTTTTGCTTGAAATGCTCCTTGACTCACCAGCCTCATTTAATACCTGCCTGATGCTTAGATGTATTAATGACTTTTGGCAGTTGTGATGATACAGCCAACATAAATAATTAAGGGGAAGAAATGTTTATTTGTGCTCAGGGTTTCAAAGATTTCAATCTATAGATCCTTGGCCCTGTGAGCCTGGGCACGTCATCTTGGTAGCGGTAGCATGTGGCTTCTTCATGGCAGACAGGCAGCAGGTGAGACACACATCTCAAAGCTGGGAAAAGGTCCAGCTCCAGTTACCCACTTCCTACAGCTCCTAAAGTTCCCACGGTCTCCCAAAACAGCGCACCAGTTGGGAAACAAATGTTCAAACATGAGCCTGTGGAGGGCTTTCCTATTCAAGCAGGACTCAGATGTCATTTCCTTGTAGAAGCCCCTCCTGACCTTCCTGCTGTATACTCTTAAGTACCACTTTTCTCTCATTCATAGCAACAGCTGCACAATTTTGATCTCATATTCTCCATGCCTTAGTTTTCTGGCCTATCAGATGGGTATACAGTCTTATCTCATGAGGCTATTTAGATTACATTATGCAAAGTGCTTAGTGATATGCTTAGCAAATAACAAGCACTCAGCAGCTTTGACTGTTTCCCATAGATATCCTTCTTCTATTGAAGGCATTCCTCTCTTGCTTCTACAAAAGAGAAGAGAAAGAGAAAAGGATATGGATGGAGACAGGCTTTTTAGGTGTGGTGGCAAGTCCAACTGGCTTCCACATGACGGCTCCTGTTTTCAAGAAGCACCAGCTTCTGCAGAGTAGAAAGGACCTGTCTCCAGTACAGGTTGGGGCTGAGAGGAAAGGGTCTGGTAGTTGGAAACTGAAGATAATGAAGAAATGATCATTTTAGAGACTGACAGAACAGAGCAGGATAATCTTCTGGGCAGTCCAGGCTGGATTTATAGTGTTATCAACCTAAAAGGCTTTTAAGTTTTTTCGCTAAAGCTACTGAGGAGCCCAGATTTAAGCAGAGAAAAGACTGGGGCTCCTATGAGGGCTTGTTAGGGAGGCGTAATGAAAAGACAAGGAGCGGAGACAACATTCATGGATGGTCTTGACTGAGAAGTAAGTGATGGAAATGATAACTTTGGTGTAGAGAACTCAGAGAAACCAAGTACAAGGAAAACCACAGGAGAAAAACAGAACAGTATATGGCCCACAGGCCCTAATCACCCAAAGAACAAACACAGTGGAAGTAAGTGAACAAGTGACCTTCAGACTGAGGTCAGAAGAGACATCTCTCTGTCTCAGCAATTTCACAGGTCTGGGCTGTTTGTGGTGATAAGGTCAAAAGTGTAATGGTAGCACAAGTCTGTAGCAGAATGGAAGAGGTCATTAGAGATGAAGGAATCAGGAAATTGAGGCCTAGGATGTAGAGAAATTTTCTCTACTGATACCAAAACTATCTAAAGTGGCAGAGCAGGGTACAGAGTACAGCAAGGGTACAGGGCCTTGTGGCAGTCATAAGAGGTCGAGGAGTGTCTAGAAGGGCCGCAGCCAACATCATCAAAGAGTTTTGGAGTAAAAGGACAAGAAAAACAGCTCTGAAGTCTGAGCAAGCATCCTACCCCCACCCCTTTTCCTATAACCTTCCCTCACATTTCTTCACAGGATAAGATGATTCTTAACTTCTAACACTTACTTTCCATATAACAGATGGACTGCCAAGGATCTTCCATTTCGCTCCAGGATTTTTGCCCTGAGCACTAAAGATTTCAACAAACGCACCTCCCTAGAAAATAAAAACAAGCAATTTAAAGTGTAATACAATGCTATGGAAGAAATAGTATCCACCACGGAGTCCCCCAGAGTCTAAAATCAGTGTTCTGGGCATCTGTCAGTTACACAGATATGGGAAGAAACATCCCTGTTATTTTTATTCCTACTTTACACCTGGGCTTCATCTAAGCCACAACCATTCTGATTTGAGTCACCCTGTATTAACACATTAGAGAACTCACTTTTTAAAACACAGTAAACATTAGCTAAATTATGCCCTATAAGTATTACATATGGGGCTCATTTACTTAACATGTATAGATCAGGCTTACATAGACAACAGTCTATGCAAACACACTAAAGGGCTTAAACTCAATTTGTGAACTAAGTCAACAAATTCTGATCATTATGCCTGAATATAAGCTTCCTAGTCATACTGATTGGGGCTCCAATACCTGCTTTTTAACGTTCTGAATTTGGAAATACTTAACGTCTTGATTTTCCCACCTGCAAAATGAGTTGGATTACACATGATAGCAAACATAAATCATCAAGCATATACTTGGCCTACCGCAAGGGCTCAGTAGTGCCATCAAAGTAAATAGTTTAGGCTGGTTCCTAGAAAGGTCTAAGAAGGGTTGGTGGTGGCATTTCTTTGGGCAGTTCCACTTTTCATTTAATGCATATCACTTTGGGGATGTATAGAAGAACCATATCTACCAGAAAAAAAAAAAAGAATCATTTCTGTAGATTACTAGCACCCTACAGTAAGCTGAAGATGATAGAATCACACTTACATAAAAATATTACTTTTCTCATAAAAATAGGGGAATTAAATGATTATCTCAAAGGAAGAACTGAAGCAGCACATGAGAAAACATTTAATTTTTGTCAAATTTTCCAGCCTTTCCCCCAGTGGCAGGAAGACGCTTGGCTTTCTTCTTTCTTCCCCTACATAAACTGTACACGGGGTAGAACTGCTATTGCTCCTCAGGGCAGGGCATAGTTTGTTGTGCATTTTTGTGGCAGCTGGGCTTTTTTTTTTTTTTGAAAAGAGAAATCCTGTTAAACTTGGTGTCATGGCAATCCTTTTCAACCAGCCTCTTTTTGGTTCCCCATGTTTTCCAAACTGCCCACTTGGGCATCGGCTATTCATAACAATGTATGTTATTTACATGAAATGAGATAGACTCTCTAAATTTATTCTAACCTGTATAATGATTTTTAAAAAAGCAGAAGTGTACAGTACTCTAAGGACAAGTACTGTTTGGCAAAAAAAAAAAAAAAAATGCGGGCCACAGAGAAGTACACTAAGTTCCTAACAGCAGGACCAGGAGGCTGTATAGACGTCAATAGAGTGTAACTCCAAGATGAGGAGAGGAAAGGCTAGGCGGAAGGAAGGGCAGAAAGAAAGCCACTGAGAGCGGCGGGAAGAAGGGAAGAAGGGTATCCATCCAGTCAAGCTAACTTAGGAGCACTCAGAGACAGCATGCTCCAGATGCGATTCTTGGACCAACTGCATCAGACTCACTTGGGAGAAGCTGTTATAAAAAGTAAATCAACGATCCCTATGTACAGGTTCTCATTCACCAGTTTTGCTTTGTTGGGGGGAGGGGGCAATAAGGAAATCTGTTTTTTTTTTTTTTTTTTTTTTTTTTACAAATACTCCCCATTTGATTCTCATGTATCCGGATGTTGGAGTCACTGAATCCGGTTTTTCAGGAAGAAAACAGTACAAAACCCAAGGCCTATTTGGATTCTGGGTTTAACCTATTCTGGGTATTCCTCTCTTAATTAGCTTCCGGGATAATGGGACCGGGGACATCAACACCTAGGGTGCTTGTTAAAAGTCAACATTTCTGGGTCCTGTGCTCAAGATTCAGATTCCGGATGTCTGGCATGGGGGGTTAAGACCTGCTCTGTGTTCAATCACCCAGCCTGCGCCCAGAAGCACCCAGCTGGAGAGCCTCAAGATGACTTAGCCATTCACTCCTTTCCATGCGCGGAGTGGGGTGGGTGCTTGCTTACCCAGCCCTCGAGCCTCCTCACCCCGAGGCCGTGGGGCGCCCTTCGGTTACCTGGTACTCATTTTTGAACATTCCCGCAGAGGCCTGGGACTTAGGGACACCGAGTTCGGGGCTCCGCGGGCGTGGCCAGCCGGCGGGGGAGGGCCAGGCTCGGCTCTCGTGGGTCCCCCGGCCCGCAGTCAGCTCCGCCTCCAGCCGCCGACCCGCGCCATGGCTGCCTGGGATGCGCGCTGCGGGCTCGGGCCGCCAGGAGCACTGTGCGGGGAGCACAAACGCCCGTGTCCACAGCCCTGAGCAGCCCGCTCAGGTTTCCAGCCGCGCCCATTGGCTCCCTGGAGGCGCCTGCGCACTGGGCTCTCCAGGCTACGCTGCAGGCTATGCCAAGGTGTTGCCCTGGCAACCAAGGGGCGCTGGGAAAATAGCGCCCAGGCCAGGAGTGGCAGGTGCTCTCCTTGGAGCACATTAGGTCCCCACTGGGCCCTGGTAGAGATCCTCGCTTCGGCCTGGTAACGGGTGTTTGGTTAGGTGGACTTTGGCTCATAGACTCCCAAAGTTGGGTGCCCTGAAGAGTTTATACAGCCTGGCTTTGAGAAGGTCCTGGGGAATGGGAGTGCTTATTATCGGAAGTGAACACTCCAAAGCTAAGGATTGTTTATGCAGAGTAACTTGAATGGAAATTAGTGCTCCCTTACGGTTCCAGATGCCATGCTAGGTGGCTAGTTGTAAAAGATGGGTCCCGGGGCTGGAGAGATAGCCTAGTGGTTAAGAGTGCTGATTGCTCTTGCAGAGGACCCGGGTTCGATCCCCCGCACCCATATGGCGGCTGAGAACGCTCTGTAACTCCAATTCCAGGAGAACTCCAGTTCCAGGGGAATCCGACACCCTCCTCTGACCTCGGCATTGCCCGACACGGGTGCACAGACCTACATTCATACACATAGAAAATAAATAAATAAAAAATTTTTAAAAATATTTTAAAAAAAGATGGTTCCCGCCTGAAGCACAAGTGAGGAAGGCAATAAACTAACGTGGAAGGCATTACAGCGTGGACCAGATGCCACAATGACGTGGTAGGGAACAAGGGTGGCAGACTTCGTTTGGCGCGGCCATTATAATGAGTTATCAAAAAGTATGGCTTTAAAACAAGAGAAACTGGCTTTCAGAGTAGAGAAAGACAAACAGCAGGACCCCACACGGGCTGGAGGCCTCAAGAGAATCCATTCTCTCCAGCTTCTTGTGGCAATTCTCATCTCTTGGCTTGTGGATCTCCAATCCACTGTCTCTATAGTGCGGTCTCTGCTCCAGCTCTTGCCTCCTCCTCCTCCGCTGTGTGTTATCTTTGTATGTCTCATAGGAGACTTATGATGGCATGTAAAGCCTGTGTTAGTTTTTTTCTTTTCATCACAATGACAAAATACTTGGCCAAAACAACTTAAGGAGGCGATACAGTCTGAGAGGATACAGTATTGTGTGTCCAGAACATGAGGCGGCTGGTCACATTGCATCTGTAGTCAGGAAGCTCCGTCCACTCTCTTCTTTGTGTTTAGTCTAGGATCCTAGTCCCTGGGTCAGTGCCACCCATGATCAGCGTGGGTCTTCCTTCCTCGGTGAAACCTTTCTGGAAACATCTTTGCAGACATGCTCAGGAGTGTGCCCCCTTCCTGATGCTAAATCCAGCCACAGAGCTCATCTGTATAGTTTATTTAAGGATCTTTAAGATCACTAAAGACCCCTTTTCTAGTTAAGAGAATATCTTCATGTTCTACCGAGTTAAAATGATTACCTTTTCGGGTTGGCAGCAGTTTACCCATTGACCCATTTCCCTAGCCTTAATTTTTAATGGAAAATTTTGTTGTGGAGTAAAAAATGACAAATCACTGTGTATTGGGAAATGATGTTAATTGGATAGTTTTGTTTTTCATCACTTGCTTACTCAATTTAAGGCTGGAGGAGATAGTATCATTAGCTTCAAGGCCAAGCATCATCTTCTAATATTCTGAGCTCCTGACACGTTCAAGAGACTTACAGTTATATTTTCATTAGGAAGTATGGTATAGTCCTGTCCAGACAATGGGCAAATCTGAAAGCTGCCTAACTCAGATATACTTTATGTAGGTAAGGTAAGAGCTACCCTTACTACTCACAGTGGGCGTAGAAAGTAAAATAGCCTTGTGCAGTTCTCTAACAATATAAAGTCAAAACCAGAAATGAGATGAGCTACAGTTCTATAATAGCAATTGCTCTTATTCAATGGAAGCATGCTAGCAATTCATAGAAACTTGAATTTGACAGTGACTTCAAGAATATCTACCCAGAATTGTGAAGAAAAAAAAGTGCTAGTCTTTCCAAATAACTTGGCTTAAACCAAGTATTTATGTATATTATAAAAGACAGTGGAACAGTTTCTTTAATTGGTATAATTTTTTAAGAAGTCAGTACATTTAGTAATTGCATTAAATTGCTTAACTTAATTTGACAACATTAAGAATTCGTCACTTTACAAGCTTTAAAATGCTCATCTTTGTTCTGCAAAGAAAGTAATTTGGTGGTATATTAATATTATTAAAGTATATGGAGTGGTATTTAAAATGGAACAGACTAGAAATGGCTTTTAAAGGTGCCTCTGTCTTTGTATGCTAAGGTAGTTATTTAAATTAAATGAATCTGATTATCAATATGATAAGAAACAATATTCTTTTAAACGAAGAAATATACTGCACAAACCACAATATAGTTGTAGTTTACATTTTGGATAAAGTCCATCATTGAGTTTGTCATAAGGAGAATACAAACATTAGTTTGATATTCAGAATTTATTCTACTGCACAATAACTGTGCTGGATAGCTTTAGTGTCAACTTGACACACCTGGGTTGAGGGAGCCTCAATTGGGGAACTGGCTCCATTGGATTGGCCTGTGGCCACATCTGTGGAGTATTGTCTTGATGGTCGAGCAGTGTGGGAGGGCCTGGCCCACAATGAGTGGTGCCACCCTGGGCAGGTTGTTGTGTACCGTATAAGAGGGCAGGCTGGGCATGAGTCAGGGGAGCAAGCCAGTGAACAGCATTCCTCCATGGCCTGTGCTTCAGCTCCTGCCTCCAGGTTCCTGCCCTCAGTTCCTGCCTTGGTCTCCCTAAGTGATGAACTGTGACCCAGGAGATGTGAGCTAAATAAACCCTTTCCTCTCCAAGTTGGTGTTGGTCAGAGTGTTTTGTCACAGCAATGGAAGATAAACTAGAACAATAATCTTGAAATATTTAATACATGAAGGATTATTTCTATTTTTCTTTGCTGTGGCTAACTTCATGAATTATAACCATGTGGAGTTAATGAAATAATTTTTTAACTCTATTTTGTAGTCTTAAGTTATTATTGAGGAAAAATGAGTAACCCTCAGGTCATCTATTTGCCTGATAATCTGAGATCTTTTCCATTTTCATTCTATGTAATGTCCTGTGTTTTCCAGGCTTGTGTTATTTTTAGTTTTTCTTCTCAAATTGCTTGTCTTCTTCCTGATCAGGGAGATTCTACATTGTTCCAAAGTTATTCAGAAATTCAAATTCCCAAATCCAGCTACTACCAGAAGGCTTTCTTAGGATCGCAATGTTCTAGAAATTGGATATTTCCATAAGCATACTTTCCTAACATGGTTTCATGTATCACATATTTAAGTTTTGAAAAATGAACATATCTGCAAAATGGAACTTTGCAAAGATTAAATTAATTAATAGTTGGGGCTAGAGAGATGGCTCAGTGGTTAAGAGCACCAACTGCTCTTGCAGAGGACCCAGGTTCAATTCCCAGCACCCACATGGAGGCTGAGAACCGTCTTTAACTCCAGTTCCAGGGGAATCCGACAACCTCTTCTGACCTCCACAGCATTGCACGACACAGCTGCACAAACCTACATGCAGACAATACATTCATATGCATAATAAATAAATAAAATTATTAAAAAATTAATTAATAGTGATGAATATTAATTCGTTTTTAACTGACATAAATGTTCAATTTGTTAGAAAAGTTAAGGTTGATATAAGATACATATAACTTACCTATTTTCTTGTATAACTATCCCTAACTTAATGTCAGTTATTGTTGGCTACAGAAAAAGCTGTACATCCCTATTGAAAGGAAAAAGATTGGAGCTTTTTTTGCATACACAAATTAATTCATAATGGACAAAAGGCATAAGTATAAAATTTAAACTATGAAGCTCCTTACTAGTAGAGAACAAAGAAGGGAGATTTTATGTTGGATTTGCCAACTAACTTACTTACAGACTAACTTACTCTAACTTAGAGTAGTAGATTTTGCTATGTACAGAGGTGAAGTTTAGCTTAGTCAGTAGACCGAATTCCTAGATTCATAAAATTCTCAGTCTCCTGCCATATATCACTACTTTGTTTTTTTTTTTTTTTTTTTTTCGGTTCTTAGCCTCAGCCTTTAATGGCTGCACTATCCCCACAGCACCATATATCACTACTAAGTAGAACCTTTTGAGCCCACTACTAAGTAGAACCTTTTGAACCAAAGTCTAGAAATTCACTTTTATTTGCATGAATATAGCTTATCTCTATGGCTAGGTAAAAATGCATTCTAATTGGTTTACGGCTGGATTAAGTGCCTGTTCTGAACCAATCACTATAAACAAGGAGATGAGATATATTGATTGGCTGTGAATGTGGTATCACAACTGCATGAACAGGAATTGGCAGGGATAGAGAATGTTTCCTAGAGGACACTGGGTGCCATAATGAGGAAGGAGAAGTCACACTGGACAGACAGAAGCAGATATCCACTGTAGTGTCATCACACACACACACACACACACACCAATTATTTTCTTCATAAATAAATACTTTAAAAAATTCTACCAATGGTGTGGCTAGAGAGATGACTCAGAGGTTAAGAGCACTGACTGCTCTTGCAGAGGACTGGGATTTGATTCCCAGCACCCACATGGCAGCTAACAACTGTCAAATTCCAGGGGATCTGTCACCTTCTTCTGACTCCAGTACACTCATATGATAATTTTTTTTTAAATTCTACTAATGTAAGAATATTTTCTGGTCATGTCTATTAAGGATCCAATAAGCCTCTTGTACATGGAAGCCCATGTATTTCCTGAGATGAGGGGAACCTTTCTGCTGTTATTTCATAGAATGTGTTGTCTATGCCGTCAACCTTGTCTCTGCATGTGCCTGTCACATGGAATGTTCTCTTCATACTTTCTTATTTTTTTCTGCCCAAATGTGGTATTTTGAAAAATGTGTTGTCAAACTCGATTAGCATTTATTCCATGAGGATTTCAACTGAAGCTTTCTTTTGACTTACTGAGCTCTTGATTTTTGAGACTCCTGTTTGATTTCTTTTCAATATCTCTGCTCATTGCTGAATTTCTCATTCTCATCCTGCATTGTCTTCCTAATTTCATTTAACTGTTGATCTGCATTCTCTTCAATCTCATTGAGTTTCTGTAAAGTCTTTCTTATAAATTTATTGGGCATTTCATACACTGAGAATTTCACCTTTCCAATCTAGAGTACAATGGTCTTTGGGAAATGCCATCTTAATCCCCCTCCCCCACATATCTTGTGTTCCTGTGCTGTGATTGTGCAGGTAGCAGAATATATGTCCTTATCACTTTTATAAGATGGCCTTGATAGTCAGAAATTTCCTCCTGAAGATATGTCTTGGGGTGCTGATTTTTATGGGTATATTCCTAGCTTGTTTGTTTCTAGCTGGATACTTAAGTGTAATCTCCCTGAGGGTTTTTTTTTTTGGGGGGGGAGGGTCTGTGATTAATGAGTATGGAGTCAGAGAGACTCACAGCTTCTTACAAGAGTAGGGACACTCTAGCACTAGTTCAGGTGGATACACCTTGGGTGGCTACTCCTACAAAGAGAACGATGGCCCGCACCAGGTTCTAGGGGTTTGTCAGACACTGGTTTTTACTCATGAGGGTCTCGATGCCTGCACCATACATGAGGAGGAGCCTGAAGCTTTTGTTCTTTGATTAGATGGTAGTACTGGCCCAAGTATGTCATGAGAATGGGCAATTCAGGTCTATCTTGGAAGGTAGAAAGGAGAAAATGATCAAACCCCTCTCTGGCTTTCATACCCAGTCTCATCAGCAGTGCATAATTGGACAAGGCATGAGTGTTGTTGATGGTGGTCCTCCGTAGACACAGCAACAGCAGGAGTTTGCTGGTTTTCTCTGCAGCTGCTGTGGATGTGTTTGCCAGGAGCAGGACCTCAGCCGCCCTGCCACATGCATGTGGTTACTGGGATCATCTAAGAGCTTTTCTTCCCAGAATTCTTCCTGCAGTAATGTCCACTAGGGATTTAGGATGAGTTGGCCACAGCTGGAGCTAAGCACTCTCCCTGACTGCTTTCTTAGGCTGTGTGCTCCAGAGCAGAGTGACAGTCAAAGCTGAGGCATTGTTCAAGACTGTTCTGTCATGCCCCAAGGCAGGGGAGCAGTGGAATCACAGAATTCTTTCCTCACCTTGTTAGTAACAGATGCTCTATTGTGTCCCTGGGTAGAGGGATGGTGGGAACCACATAACTAACTACATTCCATCTTGGCACGAGTATTTAACCACACAAGACTGGAAAAGCCTTAGCAGACTGGTCTCCAAGTTCTTCAGGGGCTGAATCCTCCATTCCCTTCCATGTCACAATAGCCATTCCCTACAGTGAAGCACTCCAGCAGATGTGTCTGTCATGCTACTGAGCTGTGTGGTTCCCAGGGCAATTCTCCATGAGCCAGTGTGGTGGCATGTCCATGGGTTATAGGGATGGGAGTTTTCAAGGGTTACTGACCCTACAGTGGTATAAAGTCAGACAATAGTTTCCTTCTGGATATGGCTCTTGGCCATAGCACTCTGGGAGGGGACTAGAAGATGATGCAAACTCTTCCCCAGCTACTGTGTTGATTTCAGTTTACTTACCCACTTAGGCTAGTATTGCCAGTATCTACTGTGATAGGCTTTTGGAAATCTTTCTCCTTCATATCTGCAGAAGGGAGACCATCAGCTCCAAGGCTGTGGGGCAGTATCTTTAGATTCTCTTACTATGATTTTGTCTTAGTTTTCTGGATTTTACAAAGTTTTCATTTTCTTCCTGCAGATTTCTAGTGTTTTCCATGATCAACTCAATTATCACCTATATATCCACCTACAGGTTTTGGGTTTTGTGGCAGAGCAGGTGAATTCCATGCTATAAAATTATTTTTAAATAATCTCTAGAGATATTTACAATATGTTCTAGTCATTTTTACATTTTATGGCAATATATTTGCTACTCTTCCAACATGAAATTTTGTGTTAATTAGCCAAATTTAGCCAAATATTTTGAGTCTTTGAGTTTTTTGTTTTTTTTTTACTTTGTTGGTATTTTTGAGACAGGGTCTCCCTTTTGTCCCAGTTGGCCTGGAACTCGCTATGTAGACCAGACTGGCCTTGAACTTACAGGGATCCACCTCCCTTTGCTTCCTGAGTGCTGGGATTAAAGGCTCGCACCACCATACCTGGCAAGTCTTTTAGTATTTTATTACTATGACCTTATTCCCAGTATAATCCTTAGAACAGACAAGTTACTTTAATGTGCTGAACATAGAACCCAGTGCCTCCCTCTTTTTTTTTTTTGATGCTTATTTTTTATTATATATTATATTTTTTGCTTTTTTTATATATATTTTGTACAAGATTATCAAATCTAGACCCGTGTCCCCCACCCTTTCCCCCCACCCCACCAGAGCTCATGTATTCTGCCAAACATGTTTTTCATCTCTTTCTCAGTCTTTCTCAAAATTCTCCATGTGGAAGTTGACTGTTTTGAGCAGAAGTTCACTGTTTCAGTCAGTTCTTTGATGTAGTCATTTCTGTTGTTGTTGTTGTTGTTGTTGTTGTTTCCAGGATGCATCACTCCCAACTGCTTGGACAGAAGCTCAAGGGGCCTTGCACAAGAAATACTTACAACGAGGTAATTGGCACAAGCATCCACAGATGAGGGATACCATTCGTCCTTTGTTTTTCTGGGACTGTGTTACTTCACTCAGCATAATGTCTTCTAGATCCAGCCATTTTCCTGCAAAGCTTATGATGTCATCTTTCTTTACTGCTGCATAGAACTCCATTGTGTAGATATAACACATTTTCTCTATCCACTCATCAGTAGAGGGGCATTTGGGTTGGTTCCAGCTCCTTGCTATTGTGAAGAGAGCTGAAATAAACATGACCGTGCATGTAACTCTGCAGTGGGGTGAGTCTTGGGGGTACATGTCTAGGAGTGGTATGGCTGGGTAGGGTGGCAAGTTCATTCCAAGTATTCCAAGGGTTCTCCACACTACTTTCCATAGTGGCTAAACGAGTTTACATTCCCACTAGCAGTGGATGAGTGTTCCCCTTTCCCCACAACCTCTCCAGCACTTGGTATCATATGTTTTCTTGATCCTAGCCAGTCTTATTGGAGTAAGATGATATCTTAAAGTGGTTTTGATTTGCATTTCCTTAATTATTAGTGATGTTGAACACTTCTTAAGGTGTTTCTCAGACATCTCTAATTCCTCACTTGTGAAGTCTCTGTTCAGCTTTTTGCTCCATCCATTGAGTGGGTCATTTGTTTCTTTCTTCTTTGTTTTTTGAGTAGTTTATATATTCTGGAAATCAATGCTTTGTCAGATGTTTCTGCGGTGAACGTTTCCTTCCACTCTGTGGGATTTCTCTTCACTTCCTTGATTGTTTCTTTTGATGTACAGAAGCTTTTGAATTTAATGAGGTCCCATTTGTCAATTGTCCACCTTAATTCTTGTGCAGCTGCTGTCTGATTTAGGAAGTCTTTTCCTACACCTATGTCTTGTAGTCTGCTGCCAACTTTTTCTTCTATCACCTTCAGAGTTTGGGGTTTCATGTTGAGGTCTTTAATTCATTCAGAGTTGACTTTTGTACAGGGCAAGAGGTAGGGGTTTAATTTCATTCTTCTACAAGTGGTGATCCAGTTTTGCCAACACCACTTGCTGAAGATGCTGTCTTTTCTCCATTGTGTCTTCTTGGCCCCCTTGCCAAATATGAGATGGCTAAAATTGTATATGCTCAAGTTTGGGTCTTCAGTTTTGTTCCATTGGTCAGCAGGTCTGTTTTTGTGCCAGTACCAGGCTGTTTTATGACTATAGCCCTATAGTATAGTTTGAAGTCTGGTATAGAGATCTCCCCTGTGTAGCTCTTTTCACTCAGGGTTGTTTTGGCTATTTGGGGTCTCTTGTTTTTCCAAATGAATTTAAGGACTTTTTTCCCAAGCCTATGAAGAAGCTCTTGGGGATTTTAATTGGGATTATGTTAAATCTATACCAGAGTTTGGGTAGAATGGTGTGCTGGCTAGCTTTAGTGTCAACTTGACACACCTGGGTTGAGGGAGCCTCAATTGGGGAACTGGCTCCATTGGATTGGCCTGTGGCCACATCTGTGGATATTGTCTTGATTCTCGAGCAGTGTAGGAGGGCCCAGCCCACAATGAGTGGTGCCACCCTGGGCAGGTTGTTGTGTACTGTATGAGAAGGCAGGCTGGGCATGATCCAGGGGAGCAAGCCAGTGAACAGCATTCCTCTATGGCCTGTGCTTCAGCTCCTGCCTCCAGGTTCCTGCCCTGAGTTTCTGCCTTAGTCTCCCTAAGTGATGAACTGTGACCCAGGAGATGTAAGCTGAATAAACCCTTTCCTCCTCAAGTTGGTGTTGGTCAGAGTGTTTTGTCACAGCAATGGAAGACAAACTAGAACAAATGGACAATTTTACTATGTTAATTTTCCCAATCCATGAGCATGGGAAGTTTTTCCATCTTCTGATGTCTTCTTCAATTTCTTTCTTTAAGGGTTTAAAATTTTTGTTGTAGAGATCTTTGGTGTCTTTGGTTAGGTTTGTTCCTAGGTATTTTATTGTTTTTGAGGCTATTGTGAGTGGGAAGGTCTCCTTGAATTCCTTCTCCAGTTGCTTGTTGTTGGTGTAAAGAAAGGCCACTGATTTTTTTAGGTTAATTTTGTATCCTGCCACTTTGCTGAAGCTGTTAATCATTTCTAGGAGTTTTCTGGTGGAGTTTTTAGCATCCCTTAAGTAAACAATCATATCATCAGCAAATAGGGATAGTTTGACTTCCTCTTTTCCAATTAGTACTCCTTTAATATCCTTTTCTTGCCTTATTGCTCTAGCAAGTGTTTCAAGCACTATATTGAAGAGGAGTGGTGACAGGGGGCAGCCTTGCCGAGTTCCTACCTTTAAAGGGAATGTTTCTGTCATTTCCCCATTTAGGATGATATTGGCTGTGGGTTTCCTGTATATGGCTTTGATTACATTGAGGAATGATCCCTCCAATCCAATTCCTTCTAGGACTTTAAGCATGAAGGGATGCTGGATTTTGTCAAAGGCTTTTTCAGCATCAATTGAGATGATGGTGTGGTTTTTGTCTTTGATTCCGTTTATGTGTTTGATGATGTTTATTGATTTTCGTATGTTGAACCATCCCTGCATCTCTGGTATGAATCCAACTTGGTCATGATGGATGATCTTCTTGATGTGGGTCTGTATGCGATTTGCCAGTATTCTGTTTAGAATTTTGGCATCTGTGTTCATGAGGGAGATGGGTCTATAATTCTCCTTTTTAGTTGGATCTTTGCCTGGTTTTGGTAATAGAGTGATGTTGGCTTCATAGAAGGAATTTGGGAGAATTCCCTCTGATTGTATACTTCTAAACAGTTTCAGAAATAATGGTTGTAGGTCTTTTTGAAATGTTTTATAGAATTCTGCTGTGAAACCGTCTGGGCCTGGGCTTTTTTTAGTTGGGAGGCTTCTTACTACATCCTCTATTTCTTCATATGTTATGGGTCTGTTTAAGCTGCTGGTCTCCTCTTGGCCAAGCTTTGGTGATTCCCAAGATTTCAGATATTCATCCATTTCTTCTAGATTTTCAAACTTGGTAGAATATAGGTTCTTGTAATATTCCCATATAATTTTCTTGATCTTTTCCTTGTCCGTTGTGATATTTCCCTTTTCATCACAGATTGTATTGATTTGGAGTTGTTCCTTCTTTCTTTTTGTTAACTGGGCTAGAGGTCTGTCTATCTTGTTTATTCTTTCAAAGAACCAACTTTTGGCTTCATTGATTTTTTGTATTGTTTTCTTTGTTTCTATTTCATTGATTTCTGCTCTGATTTTTGTTATTTCTTCCTGTCTGTTGCGTTTAGGGTTCATCTGTTGTTGCCTCTCAAGTGCTTTTAGCTGTAGTGTTAGATCATTCACTTGTGCTCTTTCTGTTTTTCTAATGTAGGCACCCAGGGCTATAAATTTCCCTCTTAGGACTGCTTTTAAGGTATCCCATAAGTTTTGTTGTGTTGTATTGTCATTGTCATTCAGTTCCAGGAATGTTTTTATTTCTTTCTTTATCTCTTCCTTGACCCATTCATTATTCAAGAGTGTGTTGTTTAGTCTCCATGTGTTCTTGTAGGCAGGAGGGCTTGTCCTGGTGTTGATGTTGAGCTTCATTGCACTGTGGTCTGACAGGATGCATGAAATTATTTCAATCTTTTTGTATTTGTAGAGGTTTCTTCTGTGTCCCAGTATGTGATCGATTTTGGAGAATGTTTCGTGGGGTGCATTCTCAGAAAGTGTATTCTCTGGTATTAGGGTGGAATGTTTGGTAGATGTCTGTGAGGTCCATTTGGTGTATCATATCGTTCAGTTCAGATGTCTCTCTGTTTATCTTTGTCCTGTTGACCTGTCCAAAGGGCTCAGTGGGGTATTGGAGTCCCCTACTATGAGTGTACTGTGGTTGGTGTGTGACTTGTGGTCCTGGAGAATTGTCTTTATAAAGTTTGGTGCACCAGAATTTGGTGCATATATATTCATAATTGTGAAATCTTCTTGGTGAATTGTTCCTTTGATAAAAATGTAATGGCTTATTTGTCTCTTCTGATTTCTTTTGCTTTGAAGTCTATTTTGTGTGATATTAAAATAGCAACACCTGCTTTCTTTTTGGTCAGTGCCTCCCTCTTAACCACCCAGTGCTTATGCTTATACTTTTGAATTTCCTTCAGTTTCAAAACAGGTACTTCTCACTTTTACCTGAAACTCTTCTTGTTTGTCCCACCTGCTATTCAGAAGTATTCTGTAGGAATAGTTCTTTATCTAAAAGCAGTTATTTGAGAGCTGCTAGATCAGACACTGCATTAGGTATGGCATGCAACAGTCAACACTGTAGTTTAGAATTAAGGAACTAAAATTAACTCAAGACTTAGATCCTCCTGGCCTTCCTGAGAGACAGAGGCAGATAACTAATTAAATCTCTATTTTACAAATCAGCTGAACATCATACAGTATAAGATAAACCTAAACTGAGAAAAGTGGTATTTCCTGAACAATGTTGTAAGAAGTAAAATTGAGGCCTCTTAATGGAGGGGTCATACCTTATAGAATGTGTAAAACTTGTTTATGTATCTCTGTGAGATCAAGAACAGCCTGGTCTACATAGCAAGTTTCAGGCCAGTTTGGGGCTGCAGGGAGACCCTGGCTTAAAAAAAATTGTTTATATGTCTGTGTAAACAGATGAGTGTTAGGAAAGATAGAGCATTGTCCCCAAATATGCAAAATGGCAAAACATTTCTTCTGAAAAATGAAATGGTATCTTTTGCCGACTGCTATCATTAGCTACTTTTATTTTATGTATCTAAAGTACAAAATAGGATTATTTCAAAGTATATTATTGTTCAGGTCCCAAGAAATTCAAACAAGTGCTGTTTTGTGGCTTTTCTGGGGCCTATGTTTGAAGTTCTATAACTACTGGTACCGCTCTTCACTGGCAAGTTTAACTTCCCTCTCTTCCTAGTCTCACTCTTCATTGTCCTGACAGTTTCAGAGCAAAGGCAGGAGGCTAAAAAAATCTCTTGCAAATGGATAATCATGATGACGAACTAAGCAAAATTAAAATTAATGGTAGCTATATTTAGATAATATAATTGTAACATTGTAAACAGGGTTCAGATTTCCACAGAACAAAAATTTAATCATGACATCGCTCAGGCGATCTGCTACTCGATATGGGATCAGAATTAAGTTACTTTAAACTGAATTGTTCAAGCTTTTAGTTTTCTTTCTCTGACATATCTTCTTTCCTTGGCTTGTTTGGGCCTTTTTAAATATATAAATTAAAAATATATAATAAATAATTTTTTTTTTTTTTTTTTTTCATTTTAAAAGCTATCATTGTTTTATAATATAATATATATATAATATATATTTTATATATAAAAATATATAAAATATATATATATTTTTTTAGTTTTCCAGAAAGCATTTGTATTTATAAACATGAGAATAAGTGTTGGAACAATGATTTTCTTTAAAACTGTAATATAACCCTAGCTAAACTTTTCAATATGTAAGAACATTCAGCCATTGTCATAAAAAGTGTTAATTCTATAGTATATGAAATGTATTTGTTTTGATTTTTATTACAAGTTGATATATACCCAAAATCTTCCATTAACACTCTAGCACTTTTGTTGCTATATTCAACTGAAATGTATATTGTGATAGGTAGCTGGTCTTCCTTTCTACTTCAAATAATTGTAGTTAGTTGCAGCATGCTGAGAATTGAATGGATTTAATTTACAAGATTCCTCATTTATAAAAAGTATTCAGTATATGATATTAAAAACCATTCCAATAAAAGAAACCCAGAGGGTGCATTTTTGCTTTTTAATCTATAACAAATTATTTTAATTTGAGGAGACATGCAAATATGAGTTAGATTATACAGGGCTTGTCTGTTACAGTGTAAATTAAACCTGAGTATGTTTGGAGTGACCAGTTCTCTAGTGAATATTAGGATAATCACATCTCTTATTCACATGTTGGAACTTTACATATTTTAAGTAAGAAAGCTGATACTAATTTACATAGATTTAGACAGGCAGATAAGAGTTGTGCCAGATCTTTTCCTAAAAGAAGTCTTTTACTAATGTTATAGACTTTTGAATTAAATTTTGTTAAGGAAATAGTTTTCATTTAGATGTCATGGCCTCCCTAATGTATTTAAAGAAGAGAAAGTCAGTACTAATTGCAAGCATTGTTTCAGTCAGTTGAGGAGATTTATGCTATGGGAACAAATCAACTTCTATCTCAGAATATCAAAACCATGAAGTTTTATCTCATAATCTTTATCAAAACCATGAAGTTTTATCTCATAATCTTATGTCATTTCTTACATTGGTTAATTGTAGCTCCATTTATTGTTTTCATGTGTTGTGGGATCAGGCCCTACCTAGAATGTGGCCACTCACAGTAAAGGAAAACAAAGTTGTAGGACCATACTTCTACTTGAAACCAGCACATGTAGTTTCTTATGGATTACTGCAAAAGGAAGCCACATGAAGGAATGATGTCACTAAGAAGAGACATATAATCTTCTGTTGAGGAGAAGCACTAAAAATTTCAAACAATAATATAATTTGTCCTCTTTCATCATTTTTGTCACAATTGTTATTTTCTCTTTTATTTCTACTCAATATATACTCAATTGAAAATATATAGCCACGGGGGCTGGAGAGATGGCCTAGCGGTTAAGAGCGCTGACCGCTCTTGTAGAGGACCCGGGTTCGATCCCCAGCACCCACATGGCGGCCGAGAGCCGTCTGAAACTCCAATTCCAGGAGAATTCCAGCTCCAGGGGGAATCCGAGACCCTCTTCTGACCTCCGCGGCATTGCACGACACGGGTGCACAGACTTGCATGCAAATAGTACATTGATACACATACAGAAATAAAAAAAAAAAATTAAAAAAAAGAAAAGAAAATATATAGCCACATAAAAATGGATAAATGATAACTAGCTGTGTTAATCATATTAACTTAAAAGTGGGAATGAATTAATGTCCAATAAATAATAAATCACTGGTGGCATACGCCTTTAATCCTAGCACTGGGGAGGCAGAAGGAATCGGATCTTTGTGAGTTCAAGGCCAGCTTGGTCTACAGAGTGAGTTCCAGGACAGCTGGGGCTACAGGGAGACCCTGTCTCGAAAAGACCAATAAAAAAAAAAAAAAAAAAAAAAAAAAACCAAACAAACAAACAAAAAAAAACCAAATCACAAGTGATATAATGGAATATTCAATATAAAAATAAGTCAAGTATTGTTACACACTACAAGATGAAACTTAAGAACATTACACTAAGTGAAAAAATCCAAAGTATTAGATGATTATATGTATATTATATGCTTAGGATAGGCAATTCTATAGAGTCAGAAAGTAGATGGACTCGAGGTAGGGGAGGATGGGAATGACACGGCTTCTTTGTGGGGTGATGAAAAAATTCTGGAATAAAATAGTGGTAATGATTGCACAACTCCATGAAGTTATTAACAACTATTGTATAATGCTTTGTGAGAGAGATCAACAGAGCAAGTGAGAGTGAGAGACTAAGAGAGTGAGAGAGCAAGTGAGTGAAAAAGAGGGAGACAGACAGACAGACAGATAGACGAACTCCTTGTGGCCCCTACTGGCCTGGAATTTACTATGCAGACCAGGCTGGCCTTGATCTCATAGAGAGTCACCTGCCTCTGCTTCCCAAAGTCCTAGGTTTAAGGGTATGTGTTACTATACCCGGTACTGTCTAATACATTTTTAAATTAAATCTTTTGTGGTGCGTATGAATTCCGTACCAAAACAAATAAAAAAGCTGCAGAGCAATGTGTGCAAACTAAAAAAAATTACTATTGCATTTTGATGCAATGGCAAATTAGAAAATAGAAAATACTTTTTTCTATTGAAAGCAGCAGCAAAAAGAATTTCTTGGGGAAAAAAATTCTGACAAAATAAGTATAAGACTTTACATTGGGATTATAAATCTTTCAGGATAGCAGTTAAAGAACATCTGACTTTTAAGTGGAAAGATGTTCTAGTTATAGTCCATGTTTGTGGATTAAGAGATTTGATATTACTAAGACAGAAATTATCTAGTAGTTAGGCTAGGAATTTAATGCAATCCCTATCAAAACTCTGGCTATATTTTTAAGTATATTAAAAGTATTCCTTAAAATTTATATGAAAATGCAAAATACCTAGAATAGTCAAAACAATTTTTGAAAAAGACAAAGTTAGGGGACTTTCAGGCCCCAATTCAAAACTTATAGTTATCAAGACATTGTGGTATTGGCATAAAGATAGATCAATGGAACACAATGACATGAGTGGAAATAACCTGTATAGTGAATTGGCATTTGACAAATATGTCAAGGAAATTCATTAGAGAAAGTATAATCTCTTCTACAGATAGTATTAGAGCAATCTAATAACCATTCTCAAAATAATGACTGTTCTATCCCACCTCTTGACATACATAACATCAGACTTAACCTAAAATAACAAAAACTTTTAGAATAAAACATAGGAGAAAATCTTTGAGACTTTGGGACAGGCAGAGAGTTCTTTTAATTTTTTTCAAAAATTATTTATTTATATGTATGAGTGTATTGCCTGCATAGGTGTTAAGTGCATCCATATTGTACAATGTCTGCAGAGGTCAGAAGAGGGCATCAGATCTCCTGGAACTGGAGTTATGGATGATAGCTGCCATGTGAGTTCTGGAAATTGAGCCCAGGACCTGTGCAAGAGCAGCCAGTGCTCTTAACTGCTGAGCCCCCTAGGCAGAGATTTCTTTCACCAAATGAAAAACCCATAAAATAAATAACAAACTGATGTTCAGGAAATTTTTTAATTGCACTTCAAATAACCAGTGAAATAAAAAAGGCAATAGATTGGAAGAACACATATATCTGATAAAATATCACATCCAAGTTTTACAAAGAGCTCTTAAAACCCTGTCTCGAAAACACCAAAAAAAAAAAAAAAAAACAAAACAAAAACTCAATTGAGTCAGAGAACCCAGTGAAAATTTGGGTAAAAATATGAACAGATGGGGCTGGCTGGGGACGGTGGCTCATGGTTTGTAAGCTCTGCACTTGGGCAGCCGAGGTAGAACTTTCAAAAGTTAAAGGCTATCCTGACTAAAAAAAAAAAAAAAAAAAAAAAGGATAGCCTGGCCTAAAAAGTAAGACCTTTTCTCAAAAGATAAAACAAAACATCAGAAATGGCTATTAAGCACATGAAAAAAGTTCTCAATGTCATTTTCCATTATAGAAAATGTGAATTAAAACCACAATGCAATACCTATGTCATGGTCACTGGAACAGTTGTAGTAAATTTATTACAATCATGAGAATGTAAAGAAGCAAGAACATTTATACATTGCTGGTGAGAATGTAAAAATGCTGTAGCCATTTCCATAAGCAGTTTTCAAGTTTCTCAAAAAGTTAAATATAAAACTACCATGCAAGCCAGCAGATCCTCCTCTAGGCATCGATGCAAGAGAAATAAAAACAATTCCACACAAAAACTTGTATTTAAACATTCATAGGAATCTAAATGTCAGTTAGTTAGTAGACATAAGTGATAGATACAAGTAATTAAATATTATTCATCAACTAATATAAAGAAGTACTTATACATTGTATATAATGGCTAAATGTTGAAGACAGGCTTTGTGGAAGAGCATACATTGTACAATTATGAACCCATACTATGTGATTACATTTATAGGAAAAGTCCAGAACAGGGAAATTAAAGAATTAGAATGCTGCTGGCCTTAATTGGACTAGGAACCTAGATTAACTGTAAATGGGCTTGAGGAATCATTCAGGGGGGAGATGAAATGTTTGGAAGCTGCTTTATAACATTTGAAACTTGATAAACATCATTTAAACAAGTCATGTGCCAAAACACAAGATGAGAGTATAACAACTGAAAGTGTTAGTTTGGGTTTTGCTGTCAATGTAGAAGAATCATAATGAGATGACCAAATTTATTAAAGATTTTTTTTTGGTGGTGTTAAGATTTGAACTCAGGGCCTCCTAGGCATGCTAGCTGGGCGCTCTAGTAACAAAAGTCAGAAGGACATCATTAGAGTCTCTGGGTCGTCAGCCTCTACTACCCTCTCAGTCTCTTCAGGTCAGCATCTTGTCAGTAACTTGTCAGTAACTTTATACTTCATATAGTTCTTTCTCCTAAGGTTGTTTTCCAAGATTCAGGATCCTGATGTTTCCATTTAGTTTTACTAAGTTTTTTTTTTTTTTACTTAGTTTTACTATGTTTCCATTTAGTTTTTACTATTTAAGGTTTATTTATTTATTTATTTTTTTAATTTTATTTATTTCTGTATGTGTGAATGTATTGTCTGCGTGCAAGTTTGTGCACCCGTGTCGTGCAATGCCGCGGAGGTCAGAAGAGGGCGTCGGATTCCCCTGGAACTGGAGTTCTCCTGGAATTGGAGTTTCAGACGGTTCTCAGCCGCCCTGTGGGTGCTGGGGATCGAACCCGGGTCCTCTGCAAGAGCGGTCGGCGCTCTCAACTGCTAGGCCGAAGGTTTAGTGTGCTCTCTGAATTGAAATATTTTCTGTGTAATGAGCTTATGGCGATAAAAGTTTAAAAACAGTCAATTTTTTTCTGGACTTAAAATGAACTTGGACATTTCACTCGTATCTAAGAGCAATACTCCTTATTAAGACCTTTTTTTATTGCCTAAAGCTAAGAGCCTAATGTCGCTTACTAACATTTTTCCATTCATGGATCTTGACATTCACTTAGCGAGTGTTTATTGAGCATTTCTTCTTAGAATAAATCAGTGAATATCACACAAGGGAACAAATAAGGAAACATGCAGGGGGCTTCATAAGCCAAGAGGTGGTGTGAGAAGGACTGGTCAAGGGCTCTCTTGTGGACAGCTTGAGATCCTAACAGCTCCAGTAACACTTTCAGTCGGTTAGTTTTGTGTAATGTTAGCTATGGGTTTCATGCCTATTTTCTTCAATACTATCCACAGTTTCTAAGACTTTCAAGCCATCTCAGTGTCTTAGTAAGCCTGGTTCTTTTCATGTTTGGCTTCTTTCCATCCTTTGATTTTTCATAAAGCTTCTCCCTAAATAATGTGGAGTTCCTCCTCTAGCCATTATTCTGTAGATCGTTCATTTCCTTAACAAAAGGCACCCTAATCTATAATTATTTTATATCTTGCTTTGCTTGTTTATTTTTCTTCTACATATTTTCTATGGGGGTAGGGATCATTCCATTCCTATCTTGGTTGCTTCTGTATCTCCAGTGCTCACAGCAATGCACACTCCCTACATGTTCTGAATGGATGAGTGACTATGTAAGTCCTCAGTATCTATCCAAGCATCTCTGAAAGCATCTGATAGAGTGTTATAAAATGGGCCTAACCCTACCTCTCAGTGTAGCCACTTTAGAAACCACTCAGATGCTACCATTTTCCAAAATGCTTCTATTTTTTTCTGAAATATGCCTTCTGGCTTGAGGCATTTTCTTTCTATAATATCAAATCTTAGGAAAAATATGAGTTTCATCAAGTCCGAGTCAATACTAGGAGAAATGTAGCAATGACAATCTGCATTCCCAGTGTCTAAAGCTTATTCAATGAGAGCTGTCTTGTGTGTAACTAACATGTTTAGACTCAGCATAATACTGGTATTAAAATATTTAATTAATGAAAAGAAGAAAAATATGGATGGGTCTATTCTTAAATCTCATATTGCTTTTCAGTCATCATGTACATATGCAAGGAGCCATCCAAGACTGATATTTGGGACCTCTGACCCAATCCCAGTCTGACACCTGTACCTCTCTAACATACTGGTGGATTATTTGACCTATTCAAGTTGTAGCTTCTCTCCCACACAAACATCCTTTTTGTTGGTTTAGAAGAATTAGATGAAAATGTAATTTTGAGTGCCCATTTAGTGTTAGGTGTTTAGTAGGCAATCCGTAAATGGTATCTGCTATTATTAGTGTAATCACTTAGTCTAGAACCTTCCATCCCCACCCCAAACTTCTGCCAAGAATAAGGATAGCTATTCAAAAGCTTAAACTCAAAACAAAGTCTCCTGGCTCAGTCTATTTCTGTCCATTTCAACACACGGAACAAGCCTCAGCATGCGGAATCGAACAGCTAAGAGGAACAAGCTTATTTCATGGATGCTCAGTAGCCAGAAGAGAATGTGGCTGTATACTCTCCTAATGAAAAGTAAACATAAGGACATCTTTAGTTCTTTGGCTGCAAATCAAGATACTTTTGTGCAAATTGAATTCATTTTGTATTTGCTTCAGGATGAAATAGATTCCATTACTATTCCTCATCACTGATTTTTCATTTTTCTGTGCTCTTGGTGTGTCCCATCTCTTAGAATTAGAATGGGAGACTGTGGTCGATCACAATAGCCACTGGGAAAAAGAAACAAAAATAATCTTCACTATACAAAGAAGTAAAAAATAAGCTCTACAGCAGTGACAACATTTTAACTTGAAAATTTTCATCAAATTAGATTAGAGAGTTTTTGTGGCCATATACAAATTAAGTGTGAATGACTGACCCCCTTCTAATGATTTTATGATATCTAGCCTTCAAGGAAAAATATTAATAGGAAAGAATGAGTTGAAAATAATTTGAAGAGAACATGCTCTTTTAGAAAAGATACTTTATTAGGTGGTTGTTGCAGACCATTATATCTTTTAGAATGGAATCTGACCAGAGGAAAGTGACTTTACAAAAACTTAAGAAAGGTAGTTTTTAATAATTATTTATAATTCTTCTGTGTTCTTCCCAGTTGAATCAGGATTGTAACACTTAAAACTTTTGGCTACAAGGAAGTGGAATGGGCATGATGGGTAACCTCAATTGTCAACTTGATGAGCTTTAGAAGCCTCAAGCTGAAGAAGGGCCTCTGGGTCTGACTGGGGATTTTACCTTGATTGGACGGACTGAGGTGGGACAATCCACCCACTCTAAGTGGCACCATTCTCTGGAGTGGTATGCCAGACTGTGTCAGAAGGGGAAGTGAGCTGAGCTCAATCATTCTTCTTCCCGATTTTGGATGGAATGTGGCGTCCTAGTGTCTTGTCTTCCCTGCAGTGATGGACGGTGCCCTTGACCTGGAAGTCCAAACAAACCCTTCCTTCCTTAAGTTGCTTTTGTCAGGATATTTTATCACAACATCAGAAAAAGTAAATATCCTTGGTGTTGGGAGGGTTAGGGGGAGAGTCTGACCCAGTTGGGAAGAGAATGCTTTTTATCTTTGTTCAAAGGCTTCATCTTTTCACTAAATTACATGTACTGGGGGTATACATACTTCCTTAATGGAGACCTTTTCTAAATACCCTGTGTAGGCAGGGATGAGTGTGGTACAGTTATTATAAATGCACTTTAAAAATATGACCTAAACTTAGGTTGTAGTGAACAAATATGTTTAGCAAGAAAGACTCAGCACTCCAACTCTTTCACACATTAAGTTTAAAATAGAAATTTAACCTCATGTGAAAACTCCTGAAGTTCATCCTTGTTAATATACTTCATTCATGAATGCATCTATTTATTAATACACATAGTAAAGGAATAATGCTACTACCCATCCAACTTATACAGAATTTCAAAGGGAGTTCCATAAATAATGAGGGAAATTTAACCCACTTTTTAATGCTATCACTGTGTTATTACATGCATTTTATTGTCATTACTCATTAATTGATGATACTACACATTCAGCACAGATAGTTGAATGTTTCTGGTTCCCTGAATAGGTGCTAAGAAAATGGTAGAATTTTCTCACAACTATGTGATTAACTCCCGGCCCCACTGTTTTCTATTTATCATTTGAAGAAAACCCATGCTGAGTGTTTGCCTTTCTAGCAATTGAGGGTCCTTTTGAGTAGCTTCCAAAGCTCATTAGACCTCCACACTCAGCTCAGTCAACGTTAGCAGGCTGGTTTAATATAAGCATTACTCAATGTACTATAATGTCTCTATATGAATTCCTTTTAAAATTCTCTTTATGCCCACAAAGAAAGCATTTCAGAGCTTTCCACTGGGCAACCAAATCCTTTTGTGATCTCAGCTCTGACTTCCATGGGTTCCCTGTTTGGAATTTTGGGCATTAGTGCCTTAAGTGTGAATCACGTGAATTCTTCAGGGATTAGTAGATCTATCTGGTAAAAACACTTCACACATATCAAGCCTCATTTTCCTTCTTTACATTTACGGGAGTATTTATTTGTTTATTTATTTATTTTTGGTCTTTTCAAGACAGGGTCTCCCTGTAGTCCCAGCTGTCCTGGAACTCACTCTGTAGACCAGGCTGGCCTGGAACTCACAAATATCCGCCTGCCTCTGCCTCCCAAGTGCTAGGATTAAAGGCGTGCGCCACCACGCCCAGCTACAGGAGTTTTATTTTTTATTTATTTATTTATTTTTTGGTCTTTTCCAGACAGGGTCTCCCTGCAGCCCCAGCTGTCCTGGAATTCATTCTGTAGACCAGGCTGGCCTTGAATTCACAAAGATCCACCTGCCTCTGCTTCCCAAGTGCTAGGATTAAAGGCGTGCGCCACCACGCCCGGCAGGAGTTTTTAATGTAGAGTTGATAATGACTCTTAACCCTCAGCAAGGGGAGGATACCAAGGCACCATCTGGTATCTTGCATGTCTTTACAGGTTATGCAAGTTGCTGGCCAGGCTTACTGATAGGTTGGTATATTACTATTGTGTGTTTTCTCCATTACCCTGTTACTTTCGATTCACTGGGACAAAATTCTTGATGTAAACAGCTTTAGGTGAGATTTATTTTAGCATATGAAGCATGAATTTGAGTCCATAATCCTTGGTTCTGTTGAATCTGGGCATACGATAACACAGAGCATCATGGTGGCCAGACCATGCTGCAAGGGCCATTAGCTTCCTGGTGGATGGGAAACAGAGTGAGACACAAAGGGGCTAGAGCAAAATACATTCTTCAAAGGCCACTTCTGGTGACCCACCTCTCCCAACCAGACCTCACCTTGTAGTTTCTACCACCTCCCAATAGACTATTCAGATTTTTAAATTTTTTTTATTTTTTGTGTATATGAATGTATTGTCTGCATGTAGGTTGGTGCACCCATGTCGTGCAGTGCCATGGAGGTCAGAAGAGGGCATTGGATTCCCTTGGAACTGGAACTGGAGTTAAAGACAGTTCTTAGCCACCATGTGGGTGCTGGGAATCGAGCCTGGGTCCTCTGCAAGAGCAGTCGGTGCTCTTAACCACTGAGCCATCTGTCCAGCCCCACTATTCAGATTTTTAATCCATCCATAGATTAAACTATTGTTTTGGTCAGAGATTTCATGTCTTCAGAAATGTCCCTACAGATTCACTCAGAGGTGTGTTTTACTAATCTCCTAAGTACTTCTCAGTCCAATCAAGTTGACAAACAAGATTAACTACTACAGTGGTTGTTGTATTTTCTCTTCTCCTAATAACTATATTTTCATTTCCCTTTCAGCCCATGAGGTAATACTTTTTTTAATTAATTAATTTATTTATTTTTATGTGTATGAATGTATTGTCTGCATGCAGGTCTGCGCACCCGTGTCGTGCGATGCCGCGGAGGTCAGAAGAGGGTCTCGGATTCCCCTGGAACGGGAGTTCTCCTGGAATTGGAGTCACAGACGGTTCTCAGCCGCCATGTGGGTGCTGGGGATCGAACCCGGGTCCTCTGCAAGAGCGGTCGGCGCTCTTAACCGCTAGGCTATCTCTCCAGCCCCAGGTAATACTTCTTTTTAAAAATTTGTAATTGCATTTTGCGAATTTCCTTTTTTAATTTATTTTTATTTTATTTTTTATGTGTATAAGTGTACTGTCTGCATGTAGGTTGGTGCACCCATGTCATGCAATGCCGCGGAGGTCAGAAGAGGGTGTGGGATTTCCCTGGAACTGGAGTTAAAGATGGTTCTTAGCCGCCATGTGGGTGCTGGGAATTGAACCTGGGTCCTCTGCAAGAGCAGTTGGTGCTCTTAACCACTGAACCATCTCTCGAGCCCCCACATTTTGCAAATTTCATACAATATATTTTTATTGTATTTTGACCTCTCCCATCTGTACGTATTAATGCACTGTCTGATTTCATGGAGTGTGTCATATTTATTAAGGCCTATCGAGTCAAATTTGCATCACCAAAAGTCATTTGGTGTGCGTCCATCCACCTGAGCCCGGTTAACCTATCTCACACCATATCCTTAAAGAAAACTGACTCTTCCTCTCTCAGCAGCTCTAAGTTACTCAGCTAAGATTGGATCTCCCTACCTACTTCTGTGCTAGGATTTTGTCTGACTTGAGCTTGTTTGGGTTTGTGCATAGTGTTAATATTGATGTGAGTTTACATAAGTTACTTCCCAGCTCTGTGGACAACTCTGTTCCCTTGTGGTCATCCACTGGCTCTTACAATGGGTCCCCCCACTCTTCTCCAATGATCCCTGAGCCTTGGGTGGCAAAGGTTTGATACAGGTGTCCTATTCAGGGATAAGCACTCTCTAGTTTCTTATTCTCTGTACTTTAGCCAGTTGTGGCTCTCTGGGTTAATCACGTCTGCTGCAAGAGAAAGCTTCTCTGGCAAGAGTTGAGAGATGCATTAGTATTCTTTTCTCCCCTGTCCTGTTATGTTTCCTAAGTCTTAGGTATTGAGGTTGCATTGTAGATCTGTCATTTAGGGCTGGGCAGCCCATGAGGAACTATTTGAATAGTTGGCTCAACATTAGATTTAATCGTTTCCCTAGGGAAAGTCATGGGATCAGGTTGAAGCCAGTGCATTGGTTTGGGGGGCAAGACTTCTTTTTCTTTTCTTGTGGACATGGAAGCACTAAAGATGTAGCATGAATGAGAAAATGGAGCCTCCAGAGACCCATCTGAGGGATCTCTAACACTTGTATTTCCCAGGATGGTGAGGCAGCAGCTAGAGTTGGATAGTGTATTAGTCACTATTCTCATTACTATGACCAGATACCTGACAGAAGAAACTTAAGAGAAGACGGACTTATTTTATCTCATGGGTCAGGGGATACACACAGTGATAAAGGCATGGTGATGAGATCAGCTCCTGTCAATGGTGGCAGAAGTGTGAGGCACGACTTGTAACATGGCAATAAGGCAGAGAACGATTGGGCCAGAAGAGGGGCTGGATTATAGCCTTCAAGGCCCATTCCTTAGAGACACACCTCCTCCATCCAGGCCTCAGCTTCCAATGGGTTAATATCCATTAAAGTTTGTTCATTAAAAAATGGAAAGACCTTTCCCAAGACTATATTCGAATACTTAAACAATAGGAAAACAACTGTGATAAAATAATCGAACAATTATCTTCTGTTCCTGTCTCCAGAGGAGCTTAGCATACTTTATATATGACATCAGTCCCCCTCTCAGAGAATTAAATGAATAGATAAATTAATATAAATAAATTCAAAAGATAAATTATGAAATTTGCAAAATTCCTATGCTCAAATCACACAGGTAAATGGCTGGGCCAAATCAAACCTTAGTATTTCATGCAGTATAAAAGACTGATGGTGAAAATCATGGTGACTTTGTCTTAAAGGCATTTCTAAAATGTATTATTAAGTAGCAAAAAATGTTAAACTAGACACACAAAAAAGAGAATAGTAGCACCATTATTAGCCACTATCGAAGCTTATTGTCTTAGATGGGCTCTTACTCATAATAAATACTTTAGCAATTCCATTCAGATTTCCCTGGTAATTTTCTCTGAGCAAAATAAATCCAGTAACACCGCCCAATTGAAAATTTAATTCAAACTTGATAAACCTATCGAGTTATACCCCTGATCAATGATCTTGAAAGATATCAAGGATAAGAAAGAAGGTTAAGGTAAGAAGTGAAGAAAAACACATTAGAGAAGACTGTGGAAACATGGCAATTAAATCCAGGGTGGTACTGGACAGTAGGTCCTAAAATTTTTTTAATTATGCTTTTTAAGTCAATAAATATGTGTGAATAATTTTGTCATTACATTGTTATAACTAATTTTTAAAGTTTTTACTAGACATACATGTAAATGAAGGAGTACACATAGATTAAATACAACGGCACTATAGTTTCACATATGCCTTAAATAAAATGAATACATCTAGCTAAAAAGGAACTCAGTTTCCAATACACACATCCAAATATTGTCCTGTGCATGTTCCAGTGTTGTTGCACTTCAGCAATATGTAACCATTTTCTTGATTTCTTCTTTCACCTATCAAGTTTGAGAAGCTTTGCCCAACTGTAGATGATAATATGGTGAACTCTGACTTGATACTGAGCGTACTTCTCGGTCCAATTCATGAAGTATCTCCCCCGACACCAGCCTGAGATTTGCTAATTTATAATTAGCTAAAAACAGCTTTATTCCATATCCCTGTTCTTTCTGTAAGTCACCATAGACACTAGTCATAGTTCTAATTGTGCTGACTCTGAATTCGGTCTGCTAGGAAGGCCTATGAAGGAACTGAGATCTGATCCCGAGATTCTGTCCACATTCATTCTACCTTCAAGTGGAATAGGGTTGGCCAAGTTTGGGATTATTGTAAGTTAGAATAAAATATTAGCTTCAGAAAGGGTCAGTGAGATGGCTAAGCAGGTGAAGGTGTTTACTGCCAAGCCTGATGGACCTGGATTTGATCCTCAAAACCTACAAGGTGGAAAGAGTGAGCCAATACACACATAAAGTAAAAATAGAGTTAATATAAAAATTATAAATTAGGAACTGGAGAGATTGCTCAGCGATTTTGAATACTGGCTGTTCCTGCAGAGGACCCAGGTTCAAATACCAGCACCCACATGGCATCTAACAAATGTCTGTAGCTCTAGTTCTGACACCCTCTTCTGACCTCCATGAGGATTGCACAACATGGCTGCACTTATATACATGTAGGCAATACACTCATATACATAAAATAAAAATAACAAAATGTTTAAGAGATAACAAATAAGGCATTATTTTTAAAGAGTAGTTTCAGAAGTTTTCAAAGCTGTCTCAGACAGATGAAATTCTAAGGAGCTTCGGAGAAACAGGAAGAAGTCCAAGATACGTCAGTGCTGCCTGTCTTAGCAAGGACATCCTAGACCTTTGACCTTTTTCTTCTTCACTGCATGTTATCAGTTCTTAATTCCAATACCAAGTATATGAAACTAAATAATCATTGATTGCTTATTTAACTGAAAAAATTCAGAGTAAATCTAACTTTAGGCAGAGCTAGACCCAAAGATTTAAACAAGTCCATTTGTTTTGAATATGAAGTGCCCCCAAGCCCCATAAACTCATGTGTCATGCAATTGTATACAAGGTGTTTTGAGATGATTGATATTGATTTCAAGGATGATTTCAGTCAGGGCCGGTGGACCATGTGATATCTAGATTAGATTATCAATAAATGTAGTAAACACTTTTCAATTCTTATTCTATCTCTAGACATAGCAACAACATCAAATCAACTAAATGTTAGACTCGAATGCTGTGCTGATGTTTCAGCAACACTCACCACACTTTCAGAATGTGCTGGCCTTCAGCTTCTCATTCTTATCCATTAAGCATTCTCTTAAGTTGTAAAGACAGTATATATAAGTTAGCACATGTTCATGCACAGTTTATATCATGTCTAGATTATGCCTAATACCTAACTAACACAGTGTAAATGTTATGGAAATAATTGTTATGCTCTTGATTGGGGAATAAGACAAGAAAACAACCTTCCACATATGTTCAGTATGGACACAATTATTTTCCAAAATGTTTTCTATTTTATTTATAGTTTTTATTATTTTTTGTATATGGGTATATTGCCTGCATGCATGTAAGTGCACCCATGCCATGAAGTGCCCAAGGAGATCAGAAGAGAGTCTCAGATTCTCCTGGAACTGGAGTTACAGACAGTTGTTAGCTGCCATGTGGGTGCTGAGAACCCAACTCAGGTCTTCACCCATTTTTCAAATATTTTCCATAAGCAGCTGGTTGACTCTTTGCATGCAGAATCCATGACTTTGCAGCGTTGTCATTAATGACTGATTGATTTCCACAAATATGAACCCTCCCAGAGAAGCAATTTGATACCTTCTTCCCTCAGCTGATAAGCATATCATTTGATGCATAGAAAAAAGAGAAATCACAAGTATTAATTGTAGATATTTATGTAACATTTTTCTACTAGAATTCATTATTGTTTTATTACTCAGAAAGATTTGCCTATTGGGAGACCTTTTTAAGTTGGGTTTTCTATATCCTGTGTATTTTTTCCGGTTATTTTCTTATGTCATTTACTAACATTTGATTTTGAAACAGGGCATGCTACGAAGCCCTGCCTGGCCTCTTCACAAATTTTAGATCCTCCTGCTTTGACTTTCTGGTTCTGTGATTACAAGTGAGTGCCACCATAGCCACCGCATCAATGCTTTCTGGTTGTTAATTAAGGATATTCTTTCCTTGCTTTTTCCTTTCAACTCTACATTGTTCTTACTGTCTTCTGTGCCTGTGTGAACAGCTCATCCAACAACGATTCATGTTGGTACCTCCGGGCTACCACTTCATCAACTCCTGCAACTCTTTGTCAGCTCTGCCTCCTCTCAGCTGGTGGCCTCGTCTTTAGCTTCACAGACACTATAGAAACTGTAAGAAGGAATATTCCCAACACCAGCAGCCAGGGGATTGTCTTCCCTACCCTCATCGTGGCCCTGACCCTTTCTCTTGTTCCTGCCATGAAGGATGCAGCCCGTTCCATCTGCACTCTGACCCCATGCTCACCTACCTTTTTGGTGCTTTTAGTCTTTTATTTTCTTTCTGTTTCTTCAAATTCTTCTACTCTCTTGCTGAGTGCTTAACCTGGACAAATAGACCAAACAAAATGAAACAAATCCTCCTGTCATCCTGAAACCCATGTTATCCTTATTGCTCCAATACCTTTAAAGACACACATTTTAAGGACTGTCCACTCACCTGTCATCAGGATCTTAGGTGACTACAGTTCAGCTCTGTCCTGTGATATTCCACCTTATTGCTCTTCTGGAAGTGGTCAAAGTAACTAAATCCACTGGGGTTTATCAGTCCTCATCTTGGTTGATTATCTTTGTTCACCATTTTCTCTTTCGTGAAATTCTTTTATTTTGTATCAGTGACATCCTTTTTCTTTCCTCCAACCATTATGCCTCTTTATACTTCCCTCTTCTGATCACAGCCCACCGCACATCACACATGTTTCTGAAATGTACTTGTTCTCTTCGAGGTCACCAACTCTCCGTACGGCTTGAAAATCTTTATTTAAAGGCCACATATCTTTTGTGAGTCTCAGCTACCTGTCCCTGCACGTCAGCCCTCTGTGCTTCATGTGTTGTGTGATACTATTCCTAGGAAGGCATGAACAAATGTCTACTAAACCCAGATAGGGAACGGAGGAAACTGAAGTAAGGAAACTGCCAAGGCCAGCTCACTGAGCCAATAATAACTTTACTGGGATCACTTACAGAAATGCAGGTGAAGGATTCCTTAAGCAGCAATGACTCAAAGACAATAGGTGCATCACCAAAAGCCCACCCCAGCATGGGTGAGCAGGAAACTTGAAGTGCACTGCACAGCCTGCAGGTAGCTCTGCAGATTGGAGGAGTATGTCCTTTAGAGTAGCTCAGCTGGTCTGAGTCTCCTCCTGCAGCAGTGCCAGTCTCTGCTCCTTCCAGGTTGCTGGGCTTGTCTGGGAGATTATGTCAGCAGCCGCAGGGAGGGGGGACCTAGTGATTCTGGTCAATTTTAGGGACCTTCTGCAGCTATTCAGTTGTTTACTTCCTGAGCTTGAAGAACTTCCCTGTAGGATGGAATATTTCACCTCCTCTCAAAACATCCTGTTTGATAGATGGTTTTCTGCTACATAACACACTGGAAACAACTCACATATCAAAATTAAACTACATATCTGCTGCCTAAGCTGGGCCTCCTTTTTAATCTTCTCTTGGTAAGAGGTACCACCACTTCCCTGGAACTAAAATCAGAAACTGTTGAGATTTCAGTAACACTCAAGCCCTTATATTCATGTCATGCCTCTGAAACCTTTATCTCTAACCAGACTTGTGATTCTACTTGTACTCATGCCTCTAATTTTTGTCCTTCTATAACTTTTTCCATCTGCTGTTTGGATGATTTCCAAATGCAAATAAGAAATAATCCCTCCTTTCAATGGCTAGAGCTGTCTTCAAACTGAAACACGAAATCCAAATCTGAACCCACAAACAGTGCTCTGAGCCCAGATCAATTATGAGGTCTTATCTGCAATCTTCTTGCTTTTCTCCTGATTCAAGAAATAGCTATTTATTTATTTATTCATTCATTCATTCATTCATTCATTCATTCATTCATTTTTGCCTAGAAAATTGTCTGATTCTCAACTTCCTTCGGTTCTCTCAAATCATTCCTTCCAGGCCCATCTCCCTTGACCATCTCGCTGCCTCATCAGGATAGATGAGATGATTCTGTGTGCTCACAGCTCCTGTATCCAGTTAAGCACACTGCATGCTTTATTTATTTGACTATATCCTCAAAGAGTAGTACTGGATGTGTGAATCAAATGATTTTTTTGTATTAGAAAAATCAGAAATCAGTACCATCTCAACTACCCTTCATTTTAATTTTTTTTTTCTAAGCCAAAAAAATGAGTTAAGCCAGATTTTATTCCAGATCATCATTTTGGGCACACCTCTTATGGAAACATGCTATTGTAAATGTGAACTGGGTACTCAGATAACCAGTGTCCTAATTAATTCATAAAATGGTCTACATTAACTGATGATTCAGATTAGAGTTTTCCTATGCATTATCATTACTCTATAGAAACTCACTTTTCCTTCCTGTTTCTTCCCTTTATAGCTCTCGCTTTTTCCTCTGTAGCATCCCATAATGGGTTCCTTAGATGTTTGTGGGTTTGTGTGGAACCTCTCTGCAGGGCTGATGACTTGATCCATGGCAAACTGAAACCCTTAACAAGAAGAGAATGTGATGGACAGTGTAATTCATTACAAGAAAGAATGTCACCAACTTGTTTGAATCCGCCCCAACCGGCAGTTACTTTGCTTGTGGAAAATAGAACGGTTATGGGGCTGGAGAGATGGCTCAGCGGTTAAGAGCACCGACTGCTCTTGAAGAGGACCTGGGTTCAATTCCCAGCACCCACATGGCGGCTAAGAAGTGGCTTTAACTCTGAATCCGACGTCCTCTTCTGACCTCCGCGGCATTGCACGACTAGGGTGCACCAATCTACGTGCAGACAGTACACTCATACACATAAAAAATAATAAATTAAAAAAATAGAATGGTTAGAATGACTGCCATGATGCCTGGCATCCACTACCAGTTACTGAAATGGGAGTGCAACTCTGTCGTCTATATTTTCTATAGACTATTCCCAGGGCAGTCCATGGCCACTAGGGAAGAAAATAGTAATGGCTCCTGTCAATAGGCCAGATTAGCAATTTATATGCACAAACACTAGTTGGTTATTCAAGCATACAAAATACACACACTCACACTTTTTTTGTAATTTATATCCATTGTGCTGAGAGCAGTGCTGCTTGGGCTACCAATGTCAAAGAAAAACCTGGAGTGAAACAACGTCCCTCTGTCTGGAGGTTATGACTCCTTGGTGAGAATCATCCAATTAAAAATTCCTGAAACTGAAGATCCAGGTTGGACCTGAATAACTGGTTAGTGTTCAGATTTTACTCAGTTCTTGGGCCCATCCCAAGGGTACACTTTGACTGCTCTCTGATTAGCAAAATTACCTCACCTCCTGGCCCTTTGCTTCTCTGCCCTTCAACAATTTATGTTACCTGATACTTTTGCTGAAACAAAGCCACTCTCTCGGGCTTCCAGGTATCAAGGTTACTGCCTACTCATTTCCGGCAGTCAGTAGGCATGCTGCTACGTCTCTGTGTCCTCACACATAAGCTAGGGCTTGGCTGAAGCTGGTTAAACATGGAGGTTGCACATATGAGTCCATTATCTCCATAGAGCTATTTTATTTCTCCTCTCCCTTAAATTTAATCATGTAAAATAAAAATTGCAGTGCTTATTCTTGATGTTATATGTATAGAATTCATATTTTAAAAGAATCATTTGGTCTCTGTTTCTGTGGCAGTTACTTATCCTAAACTGTCACTTATTTCTTGAAATTACACTAAGTTGTGTGAATAATGATTTTATTCATAAGCTTATCCTGTAGTCCAGGGTAACATCAATTGCTAACATTAATTTCTGGTTTGCTCCTATATGTGCATAAAGGAATAGTGTTGGTTTCAGGATTAGGATTTGTAGGTCTGATACCATATGTTGGCTCTGTAATGTTTTCAGCCCCAGGCACTATGAGAAAGTTAAAGTCTCTACCTTTGATTTAGTTACTCAGACCGCATACTCATGAAATAGTCCTAAATCAATCCCTGGGTACTAGCCTATAAATTGAATCTATATTAAGTGTTAAAGTTAGAGAGAAGGCATGGTTGGAATGAAGAAAATAATATTCATTCAAGGAATTCAAGAAAAGGCTTACCTAGTGCCAAGTGTTGTGCTAGGTTAGACACCAGGAGCCAGATGAACCCTTCCAGTCACTTCTCAGGATCTTCAGAGGAAGGAAGTATGAAGAAATGACATGGCCAACCTGTCATAAGTATGCAAAGAAAACCCCATGCACAGGCACAGACACACACACACACACACACACACAAATGGTAACTTGTATGAAAGCTTTCAGAAATATGAAGGCAATCCATAAGATTCTATGTGTACAGTTCTTAAACACAACTGCTACTTGCAATGTTAGTTTCCAGTTATCTTGGGTAGAAATGACTCATAGCAAAATTTGTTCCGAGCCTTCTATCAATAAATTGACCATTTATAATTCAGTAAAATAAGAAGGGTGAACTTTGCACACTAGGATACTGATTAAATAAAAGCACAAGGGGAACCTTTGAAATTCAGTTTGTAAAGAGCACATGGCCGAGAGAGAGGCAACATATTGAACAAATATTTGGCTCTGTGGTAAAGGAGTGCAGATACAGCCAAGTGAGCCTGGGAGATTCTGGGAAACAGAAACACATTACCAGCACAAAAATTCCCTTCATGACTTCTTACAGCATCTGAGACTTCATGTTGTGCTGGCTTTAGGCAGTGCCATCCTTGTCTCTGTACTTGCTGCTATAACAAAATAGAATGTGTTATTTAAAGGAAGTGGAAACTTATTTCCACTTCCTTTAAATAACACATTCTATTTTGTTGGGAGACTAGGAAGTCCAAGGTCAAGGCATCAGTATATTTGGTGTGTGGTAAAGAGCCAAATCTCTACTTCTAAGATGGCACCCAGTTATGAAGTCTTCTGAAGGAGAAAAATATTAGGTTCTTACATGGTGGAAAGGATGGAAAGGCCAAAAAGACCTAATTAGTTTCCTTGAGAAGGGGGATTCATAGCTTAATGAGTTCCTTGAAGCCCTACCACTTACTACAGGGGGAATTAAGTTTCAGTGTGAATTTTAGAGAAAACACAAAATATTTAAACCATAGAATATCAAGGCCTAAGAGAAATGCAACTTGAGATTAAGTTTACCAATATGTGTCATTTAACCCAATGTATTAAAAAAAATCAACAAGTATATAACATATAAGATTCTTAATGAGAAAGCTAGGCATGGTGGTGCATGCCTTTAGTCCCAGGACTCAGAAGGCAGAGTCAGGCAGATCTCTGTGAGTTCAAGGCCAGTCTGGTCTACATAGAGAGTTCCAGGCTAGCTGGGGCTACAGGGAGACCTTGTCTCAAAGAGACGAAAAAAAAAATCTTAATGAGAGCATTTACTTATTTTTTGCTAAATCTCTGGAATGGACATCTCAGTTAAAACTAGCCACATTCTAAGACATCAATAGCTAGCTATATGTGAAAAATCTCTTAGAAGTATCCCAAATTCCCTGTTGGCATTTGACTATTTTTATGTTATTATACAATATATATTTATGGAGTTTCTATCATATTCTAGGTTTATCCTAAATGTTGGGATATAATTGTGAAAAACAGTATTAAGGTTCCTGTTTTCAGACTCCATGCACTGTCAGGGTGGGCATGGTGGTACATACCTTTGATCCCAGCACTCCTCTGTGAGATCAAGGCCAGCCTGGTCTACTAGTGAGTTCCAGGCCAGCTTGGGCTAAAAAGAGACTCTGACTCAAACAGAAACAAAAACAAAAGCAACAAAACAACAAAACCAGACTGTATACACTGTACTCTAGAAGGGAAATACTGTACATATGAGCACATTTCTTCTGCAAGTATATGTGCATTTGGAGGAAAGGGTTAGGAGCTCTGAGGATTCCTAACAAGAGGGCTTTCCTTAATCTGAAGGGACTGAGGTCTCAGTGAGGCAACATTAGATCTGAAACCAGAATCTGCCAGGAAGAAGTTTCTTGGCATTTTTGAGGAACTAACAGAAGCTCAGTATGAAAGAACTAAGGCAAGAGTGACTCAAAATGAGGTTTGGGAGTTAGTCAGAGGCCAAAACACATGTCACTTTAGGAAACAAGATTTTCCTCAGTGCAAAGGGAAGCCCTTGTGGTTTTAAGGAACAGAGGACATAGCCGGATTTCCATAGAAGAACATCAATACTGAGTAGTACAGAGAGACCAGAGGGAAGAAAAGGGGAATGTGGGGGACCTTCCAGGAAGCTATTTTGTAATCTAGTAAGATGATGACAGTGACTGTCTAGCACCTTCAACTGATAACTTTATTAAGCAGATAGGATTCTGAATGATTGGATGTGTGAGGAGTGCCGTGTAGGCCTTAGGGAAGTAGTGTGACTCCCACCTTTAAAGAAATGGGAGTGAGTCCATATAATACTTCTTTTAATTCTCCTATGGTATCCTGAAATTTTAAGAGTAAAGTATCCATTACCTACAACAGAAATTATAGTGTTAATTTGCCCGTTTTTATTTTCTTTTTGCTTAACTCAGAAATGTACAAACTTCTGGCTCTATTGGCAAAATAAAATAAAAAATTAACTCTGAGCTTCTGTCCACGTGTCTTATATTTTACCTTCTGAAGAGTCACGGGTAAATCACTTAACAGCATCACTGCTTTCAGCGTCGCTGTCTTTTCTTATAAACGATACCATTTCTTGCATTGATGCATAGTACTATTGCTATAATACTGTCAGGATTAGAAGTTGATGGCATTCTTTTCAGAGGAAGGCTCAAAGAAAACAGTGAAAGAAGCAATTTTTCTGATCCTGAAGTTTCTTAAATCAATTAGGAAACCACAACAATAAAGCTTTTATTTTTTTTATAAGTGGCTTGTACAGATTGGTAATCATTCTTAGCTGATCATTTCAAAATTATATTTTGCATTACTATCCCTTTTAGCCTTAGTTATTAACTTCTTATTCAAATTCAAATCAACATGAGAAATTCAAAGTGCCAGATAATTTCACACAGTGGAACATTGGCACTCAGGCTGTTCATTTATTCATGCATTCATTCATTCATGGGATGATTATTGAGAGCCTAGATCTTAACAGCATAGGCAGATCTCCAGGAATGCATAGTACAGTGGCAAAAACATGGATGAACACACATGAGATGTCCTTAGTGATAAATGCCATTAGATCTAGAAAGGGAAAATAAGCCTTAGAACAACAAACAGGAGCTATTTTAGATCCTGGTGAGGGAAGACCTTTTAGTAATGATATTTTTTTAATTAATTTTTAAAAATCTTTCTGTGGTGGCATGTCTTTAATCCCAGCACTCCAGAGGCACAGGCAAGTGGATCTCTGAGATCAAGACAAGCTGAATCTGCATAGTAAATTTCAGGCCAGCTGGGACTATAGGGAGATCCTGTCTCATAAAACCCCAATTATTTTTTTCCGTTTGGGGTTTTTTCACTGTGAGTCCAGGCTGGCCTTAAACTCATTATCTTCCTGCCTGTATTTCCTCAGTGTGGGGATGTACTTAGTAATGCTTTACAGGAAGTAAGGGGTAAGGTAGGGAGACTTGTAGCATGCAAAAGCCTCTGGGGCACAGCAAAAGCAACGCAAAGAATTTGCAGTGAGTACCTGTGTTTTTTAGATACATAGTAAGCTGACCTAGGACGAAGGGGACAATGGAAGCTTCCTTCATTTTTTTCTGCCTTTCCTCTAGTAGTTAGGACTTTATAATAGAAAAGATGTCTTTAGGAGCTGAAGAGATGGCCTAATGGTTAAGAGCACCGACTGCTCTTGCAGAGGACCTGGGTTCGATCCCCAGCACCCACATGGCGGCCGAGAACCGTCTTTAACTTCAGTTCCAGGGTAATCCTAAACCCTCTTCTGACCTCCGAGGCATTGCACGACACAGATGCACAAACCTACATGCAGACAGTACATTCATACACATTCGAAAATAAATAAAATTAAAAAGAAAGAAAAGATGACCTTATAGAAAAGATAAAATAAAAGCCAGGAAATATACATATGTAAATGAGCTTGGCCATCAATACCCTGGGAGTTTCTCTTTGAGAGGCCTATCCCCTGGCTTCAGTTTATTTTCTTTCCCAACATGGGACCTCTACTTCATGGTTAACATCAAGGCATGTCTTAAGGTCACGTAAGAATTTGGGTTTTTGCTCTTGAAAGAGAGGAGAATCAAGACTGTCTTGAGCAACTGGATGCATAGCACCCACTGAGGAAAAGCACCCATATTAGTTAAACAACCATTTATATTCTCACCACATTATTATCTAGGCTCTACTGTCAGCGGTGAGGGTCAGAGTTCTAGTTCCACACTGAGCTCCACTCAGCAGCCCTTAATCTTTTAGGGGCCTTGACCCATGGCATCAATGCAGAAAAGACTAGCCAGTATGAAGTAAAGTGAAGATTTTACTAAACATATTTTAATGTTGTCTTTCAGCATGAGAGGAGAGAGGAGATGCTCAGAAAGAAAGGCATTCAGCAGGGCTATGGGCTCCCAAGAGACATTGTAATAAAGTGTCTTACCATTAGCTGTATAGAAAGTTTTGGAGGCTCTCAAGTTACATCTCAAGGGGTCACTCCCCCTCCTTTTCTCTCTCTTTTGATAAGTGAGATTATAGGATGACTTCGGGGATGATCTGATAAAGTAGAAACAGGAGGTACCAGGTTTGCACAAAAGGTGCGAGAGTTCTAGAAAATTGCAGGTTTACAGCTGGGAAGGGAGAAAGGCAGTTCTTAATTGTGCTGAAATTCTCGCTTCAAGCAGACAAAGGATGAGAAGCTCCTTTTCCTTCACGCCCCCTTGAAAAGACAGAAGAGGGGTAGAACGATAAGGAGATGAGGAAACTCAACAGTGGTCAAAGCTACAGAATCTGGGCACTACAAATCCGTGTGTATTACATATAACATGGAAATATATTTGTGCATATTCCATTGTCTCTTCTTGACTAATAGCTTTTCAAATCTGACAGGCTCCATGCTAAACCACTTTATTTTCTCCTTTTTCATGTCCTAGTCTCAAAATTAATTGAATAATTGCTGGATGTTGGTGGTGCACGCCTTTAATCCTAGCACTCCGGAGGCAGAGGCAGGCGGATCTTTGTGAGTTCAAGGCCAGCCTGGTCTACAGAGTGAGTTCCAGGATGGCTGGGGCTTCAGGGAGACACTGTCCCAAAAATAAAACAAAAAAATTAATTGAACAATTTAAAAAATGTGTGTGTGTGTGTGTGTGTGTGTGTGTGTGTGTGAGAGAGAGAGAGAGAGAGAGAGAGAGAGAGAGAGAGAGAGGTATTCATGTGTGTGCGTGCAGTTCCTGTATTCCATATGCACCTGTGGAGATCAGAAGACAGCCTTGGTGTCAGTTCTTGCCTTCTGCCTTGTTTGAGGCAGGGTCTCTTGTTGGCACTGCATATGCCATTTTATCTGGCCTGTGAGTTCCTGGGGATTGTTCTGTCTCCACCTCCCATCTTGCATTAGGAGCAGTGGCATTACAAATGTGCGCTGTTGATTCTGGCTTTATTGCTTCTGGGAATCCAAAGTCAGGTCCTCACCCTGACACAGCAAGGGCTTTACTCACTGAGTCATCTCCCTAGTCCGAAATAAATACCACAATAAAAACAATTTTCAAAATCAAACATTCTTTTTTTTTTGTTATCTTTGAGACAGGGTCTCCCTTTAGTTCCAGCTCGCCTGGAGCTCTCTATGTACACCATGCTGGCCTTGAACTCACAGAAATACTCCTGCCTCTCCCTCTGCTGGGATTAAAGGCATGTGCCACCATGCCTAGCTAAAATATTTTTTGGGGGGGTATTTTTGAAAATCAAACATTCTAACATAATACAGTGAAAAGTCATACTAATTTGATTCTTACATGCTAAGGAATCATGGTAGGAAAATATTAAAAGCCTTTATTTTCTGTAATTAACCCTTTCTGTTCTCTAAGAGCAGAAGGCTTAGAAGATATCATAAAACACTAAAATTCCTTCCATGTAGTAATCCCAAGTCTGAGCCAGGGTACTTTAGCTATCACCCCTTGGCATTGCTGGTGTGGGGGCACATTCAGTGTAAAGTGGGCATGCATGTTCAGAAGCAAAGCTGCAGTGAGGTCCTAGGATGCAGCATTGGAGAGCACTGGCAGGAACACCTTGACTTCCTTTTGTATTTGATTTTGAGTTAATTTTTGTTCATTGCATGTTCAGAAATGTTTTACTGTTGCCACGTTTTGAATGACCCCTCCATACTGAGTTCTGTGTCCCTGTGGTAACCCACAGTTGAAGAAGCTGTGGTTTAGAGACTGGATTGAGCCTGGGTATGCAAATGCAGGGAAAGGACATAAAGGATTAGAAAAATCAGATGAGCCAGATAGAGAGCTTCTACAGTGGACTAGGTGAGAGATATGAATGGTTTGCATGGAGTAGGATGGAACTCGACTAAGTCCAAGGGATTTAGTACCCTGAGGGAGCTTGGGTCATAAGGGTGAGTACTGGTGCTGAGAAACATGGTTAGGAGGAGTAAGGGCTTTGGAAACAGGTATTTCTTTTTTTTTAATTTTATTTATTTTGTATGTGTATGAATGTACTGTCTGCATGTAGGTTTATGCACCCGTGTTGTGCAATGCCACGGAGGTCAGAAGAGGGCGTCAGATTCCCCTGGAACTGGAGTTAAAGACGGTTCTCAGACTCCATGTGGGTGCTGGGGATCGAACCTGGGTCCTCTGCAAGAGCAGTCAGTGCTCTTAACTGCTAGGCCATCTCTCCAGCTCCAAAGGAAACAGGCATTTCTGGGCTTGCAACACAGCTCTTCTATTTGCTGCTGTGACTTCAGGAAAGTGACTGTAACCTGGGTTTAACAGTATCTACATCACAGATTATCATAAAGACAAAATCAACTATGTATGACAAATTATTTAACCAAGATCCAATAATTACAGTATTAACACTTATAAATTTGGCAAAATAGGTGTCAAAATTGGCAAGGGTGGTTGCAGAGACAGGCTGACCTCTGTAAGTTCCAGACCAGTCTGGTCTACATAGTGAGTTCCAGGACAGCTAGGGCTATATAAAGAGAAACTGCTTCAAAAACAACATGCCAAGGGAAAAGCTCTCTGCCTCCCAATTTATTAGCAGTCTTAAGTAAAGCAATACATAAATAAAAGATTGTCCACTTTCTGCAACCACAATACATATAATATTTTTTATTCTATTTTTGATTTTAAGATACATGTTACAGAAAGTGGACCCTATGTAAAGATACTGCTAAATTAATGAAATTTGTGAACAATATGATTAAAAGGGTTTTTTTTCTTTGTTTGTTTGAAACAGAGTCCCACTGTGTATCAGTGGTCTTGAATTCCTATGTAGACCAGGCTGGCTTCTAACTCACAGGGATCCACCTGCTTCTGTCTTTTAAGCGCTGAGATTAAAGGCATACACCACTAAGCCTATGAACATGAAAAAAAGTTTTGTCCATCTTTACTTTTATAGTACTACTCTTTGGGGCTGGAGAGATGGCCTAGCGGTTAAGAGCGCCGACCGCTCTTACAGAGGACCTGGGTTCGATCCCCAGCATCCACATGGTGGCTGAGAGCCGTCTGAAACTCCAATTCCAGGAGAACTCCAGTTCCGGGGGAATCCAACACCCTCTTCTGTCCTCTGCGGCATTGCACGACACGGGTGCACAAACTTGCATGCAGACAGTACATCATGCACATACAGAAATAAATAAAATTAAGAATAAAAAAATAAAAATAAAAAAATATAGTACTACTCTTTGCTACCCTATCTAAACCACCTGTATCTAACCTACTTTGCTCTGGAATCTGTTATCAAGATAATATGGCCGTTCTGATCCTTTCTTTGTATCCCTTTCTTTTATTCTCATACCCAGGCTCAATCTTTTCTCGATACTGTAACTTCTTAAACTGCGGGTTGTAACCCATCATGGGGTCATTTAACTGAATGCAAACATAAAAACTTTGGGAAAGAGACCCTTTAAATTTTTTTTTTTTTTTATTAATTCTGTATGTGTGTGAATGTACTGTCTGCATGCAAGTTTGTGCACCCCTGTCATGCAATGCCGCGGAGGTCAGAAGAGGGTGTCAGATTCCCCTGGAACTGGAGTTCTCCTGGAATTGGAGTTTCAGATGGTTCTCGGCCGCCATGTGGGTGCTGGGGATCGAACCTGGGTCCTCTGCAAGAGTGGTCGGCACTCTTAACCGCTAGGCCATCTCTCCAGCCCTGGGAAAGAGTCCCTTTAAACACAAGTCACAGTCATCATCCTCTGAACATCATTAATGACTTACTGTCAAAGGCTTATATGGGTCCAATGTCCTGAAATCAGAAATCAATTAGTTTATAAGAAAGAAGGAAATTAGTTTGAGACTCAGAAGAGGATCAAATAAGTATGTGTGTTAGAAATAAAACTGGATGATGTGTTAGGTGGGCAAATTAACTGTGCTTTCGATTAAGAGCAAGAAATGCTTGGTGTGTTTGTTAGTGGTGGGGAGGTGGGGAAAATGGCAGTGTTTGGCTGGGAGGAGAGAACGGAGGGACGTGCAGGGGCCATGGTGTGGGGGAGGGAACTCGGGAGAGGTGGGATGGTGGGATGGTGGGATGTGGGTGTTATTGGGATGAGGGTGGGGATAATGGAGGCACTGAGACTGGGGAGGGAGGAAGGAGGTCAGATGGGAGGAAAAAATAGATATGAATGCATCTTGGGGTGCTGGGAACCCAGAGGTAAATGTGATAGCCCTAAGCCCCCCTTAGAAATGCATAGACAGTGTCTGAACATTAGTGTGTATGTATACCTGGGTGTGTGTGGGTGAATGGCAAGGAACAGTGGCAGATAGAAGAGACCTCCCTTTCAGTGGCTGGGCAGAATGGTCCAAGAGACTCCCAAGGTAACAGAAGCCAAAGCTCTGGTGTTCTCCCAGAACTAGGAGCTAAGACCCTACTGCTGAAGACAGGACATACTTCGGTTACAGGACTTGGAGCAATGGAGCAGGAACTGCCTTGGAAGCCTTCTACATGAAGTTTGGCTCTCATAATGCTGGATATAATATGAAAACTACTAAGGGAGAAAATCAGTCAATCGTCCAACCCAGACCTAAAGCCTAATCACCATAATGGCCTGCACAGCAAACTACCTCCACCGGTGCTGTGTAGTACCACTGGGGGGAAATCAACAGCTGTCTAAATGGGAGTGAACTGGGTGGCACTGTAAATCAGCCAAATACACTGGCTGGAGAGGACATAGATCCTAGAGTAAACCCTATCTCCTATCTCTAGACAAATTTCTTATTATCATATGCTAAATAAAAATCCTTATATTTACAGAAAAGCAAACCATACACCACTCACAAAAGAAGCTTCTCTTTGAAACAGATAGAGGTTACTGCAGAATCCAGCAATGAGCCAGACACAGATTATAGGTCTGAGTAATGCCCAGTCCTAGGTGACACATGTACAGTTGAACTGCTACACCTAAGTAGCAGTATAAGTATGGAACATAGTGCAACAGGAAGTAGAGAGAAAATGGGTTCATCCCTTAACTCATGCCAGTGAAGCTTCTTTATACAACAGAACCCAGTGCACACAGAAGGTCACAGTGGCCAAGTTTTACAGAAAGAGACTGCAGACTGTGTGTCCCTGGGTAGGACTCCTATATCAAACCTCACCCACCCACACACACCTCAAGGACCGTTGCAGAAGAGAGGGTAGAAAGATCGTAAGAACAAGCCTGGTCTAGCAAGACCTGACTTTGTCCTCAAGTGGATGGAACTGGTAAATGAAAAGCCAAAATGAGCCAGGGGCTCCCCCCCCAAAAACCTGAGTGACCCCTGAGGACCAGATCCTCAACTGACCTTGAGAAAACAAAAACCTTTGTTAATCTGGGCTAACCGTGTGGCCTTAAACATCCAAAAGGAATGTATAACCAGAAATAAATAATTAGTAAGGCCTGAGAAATTGTACTTCAGGTATAAAACTTGAGTTCTTAGTAAAAAGACAAAAAGTGAAAAAAAAAA